>VWYO01011295.1:703292-786054 GCA_013400275.1 Rhadina sibilatrix
GGGCAGCGCCGGACACGCCGCGGCGGCGGCGGGCTCCGTGCGGGCCGCGGCTGTCCCAGCGGGGAAATAGCGGAGCACGGGGATGTCGCGGCCAGCAGCTCCCTCAGGGTGGCGGTGAAGCAGGAGGGGAACGATGCGGACAGGACAGACAGCCAGGGAAGAAGCAGCACCGCAGGGAAAAAAGGGCGAGGAGAGGGCAGAGTTGACGCTCCAGGCGAGCCTCCGCTTCGTCCAAGAAAAACAGAAAATGGCAGCCCCAGGAGTGCTGGTTTTATGTACTAAGGCGCCTCAAAAAAGCCCAATTTACCCGGCGTTTTTTCCTTGGAAGCCACTGTTCTACTCCACCTGCACGGGGGAGGCCCTTGAAGCCAAATCATGGAAGGTTCTCTCCCCTCATTGTCTGTCAAATGAAGTCACTCGAGGACTGGGTTTCCTATCATGTTAGCACAACATCTAAAGTAAGTTTTCACATACGTGTAACATATGATGAGGCATAAATAAAAATCAGGTTAGCCCCTTCATACATGAGTGGTGCCAAGGAGCAAGGTGTGGAGGGAGCAATGTTGCGGCAGTGCCGTGTTCCCTTTGGCGTGCCTTCTGTAGTGTCAGTGTCCCTGGAGCTCTGGGCTTTGTGCTTTTCTGAACACTAACCTCTGCAGAGCAGTAAAAGCCACCTGTGGCTGAGGCCGAGAAGCCAAACACATGGGTGTTCCCAAAGAAAAAGGTGGGGAGGGAGTAATGTTGGGGTACTGCTGTGCCCCCCTTGGGATGCCTTTTGTATAGTCATTGTCCCTGAAACCCTTGGGTTTGTGCTTTTCTCAACCCTAACCCTAAGTGTAACCCCAACCCTAAGTGTAGCTCTGGCATGACTCTTGCCTCAGAGGTCCTTTTTGGCTTCAGTTCCCCTTTTCCCTTTCCTGTGGCTTCTGAGGATGGTTGGATGACTTACAGTGCTGGTATTTAAAGTCAGGAGGTTGTTTCAGCCATAAATCTGTGTTGGCTTTGCATTACTGCACTGCAGTTTGTTCTTGTGAGAAAGGCCAGTCAAGGCTTGCAGAAAATTTTCCTTTAGTTTCAAATAAAATTTTTCTGTCTTCTTGGTTGAGGATGAACATAATGGCCTGATGATTAATTTTTTTCTTCTCAAATATTGCAATCCTTGGCAAAAAGAAAAAGAAAAACCCAACACACACACATATATACAACTGTACATTTATTACTGATTGCTAGTTTCACTCTGACTGTACTTGTCTGCACAACCCAGCACATTCACTGAAGACAAATATGTAGTTGTACTTTAATATTATTTTGTACCTGTGCTTAGAAGAAGGAGTACTGCTTTTTGGTTCTGTCTTTCACTTCTGCAAAGTAACCTGATGAAGAAAACTCCTGAGCCTAGAGAAAGCCCATCTGAAGTCAAAAGCATGGATGTTAGGAATTTACACATTCGTATCAGTCTCTAGGAACAGGAGCTCTGAATTTTACTTTACCTGAAATACTCATCACTATGTAACAACACAAATACCTGCTTTCCTCATATTTTAATTCTTGTCTCATTAAGCAGTACATCCCAGTCAGGAGACTAAACCTGTGCACATGCAGGGCAGCACAGCAGGGGCTTGGGGTTACAGTGGGGCACAACTGGCTGCACACTAGTCTCACTTTGTACAAGTAGAAGTGACAAAAAGAACCTCAAAACAGGGAAGTGTTGAAACTCTGCTCTCCATTCATCCTCAGGCATTTTCATCTTTCTCCACATTCCTGGGCACATCCAGGTCACAATGTTAATTACAGCTACCCCATTGCTATCCTAGCATGTGCCCAGGTGTTATGTCCTGCCATGGGCTATCTCATCAGCCAGTGCCATGAGCTCTATCTTTTTGCCTAGAGGTAGAGAAAGACCCTTTCCTACACCCAAGGATGCCTCTGGGCAGGATGAAAGACCATTGGAGCAGCATTAACACCCTAAATAGGCAGTAAAGTATTTAGCTCTGTGCACAAACTGGACACAGATACTACCTTATCCATGTTTTCTGTTTTGTCTCCATAATCTAAAAGCCACTCACAGACCGTTATCTTAAGAGCTCCTTTTGTGCCCTGAAAATCTGGGAGAAAGACATGGATCGTAAGGGCATTGCAGCAGGCCCAAACACAATACAAACAATTTTTTTCATATTCTAATACTCAATGCTCACCTGCTCTAACATTACGACTTCCTCTTCTTTATACTTATTCATTCTGAGACAGAATGATTTTTTTTCCTAAACGAAGGTTATGGTCCATTGAAGGCTAAGGGCATATGGAAGTATGTCCTTACCAACAAAGCTGTGTTTCTGAAAAAGGATTTGAGTGGGCAGCTTACTAGAGATAAATCAAGAGCCCACGTATTATTTCTGGAAGGTCACATTTCTGTGTTCTTTTTTTCAGGTGATTTTGGTTCCCAGGCCATCCTCAGCTGTGCTGTGCTGCCAAGACAGGTTCCTTCCAGCCCAGGACCACATGGCTGGAACACTTCCAGCTGCAGCACATCCCTGCTGCAGGACAGCCTTTGGGAAGGGGCTGAAACTCAGTCTCTACTTCACAGATTATACTCAGGCTGCCCAAACACTGAAGCACAACCTGGCCTCTTCCTGCTTAGGAGGAGGTGAGTAGGCTTGAGTGGGTGCTTTGCTTCTGTGTTCTAAGGTGGCCCAGGCTTCCCATCAAATGTGTGTGGGCAGCCTACAGGCAAACCCTGTAGCTGTCCCACCATAGCCAGCTGCTGTGTTTACTCATGATTTAATAAATTTTGGAAAACAATTGACCCAGTTGATAATTTATACATGTAAAGCGGCCTTTTCTTGTTTTGCAACTAAACTGAGATACTGGCAGGCTGACTTAGGCCAGTTTTAGGTCCAGGTGAAACAGGTACATGCCAAGGTCAGTGGGATGAATAACACAAGTCCTTCTGTTTTTCTGCTCTGTGCCAAGATTGTACTATTTGAGACTTTGCATTGCTGCTGTTGCCATCATGAAAAGATGATGTATGCACCTGTCCCTCCACAGGTATCAGGAGCAGAAATGTTCAGCTCTGCAGAGCTGTGTGTCCTCTGCCTCCTTTCCTCTCCCTTGTACTCCTCCCTCTCCATGGCAATTTTAGTCCCACAGTCTGGAGGCAACAAAATTTGTTATTTGCCTATGTTTCCAAAAAGACTTAAAACTGCCTAACGCTTTGCAGAGAGATTCTGTTAAAAGAATATCTTTTCTCCATTTCAAACATAGGTAACAGACCACTAACATGTTAGTTGCAAGAATACATTTTCCTCACCTCTCAATCCTCTACCTATTTCTTCCAGCCCTAGTTTCCTTCCTAAAATCAAGGGTTTGCACCCAGAATTTCTAAAGCTATACAATTCTATGACTCTCCATTAATTTCACCAGTGCAAGAAATCTGTACTTTAACACATCACACCTCTGCCAGCTTTGTTACCATTGATTTTTGGTGCCTATATTTGTATCTTAGAAACTGAAACTCACTGATCCAAATCCAAATCCAAATGCAGAGTAGTGAATAAAGACCCCAGAGAGATGCAGAGGACAGAAAAAATAGAGATATGACTCACCACTCTGCAAAGACAGGGACTTCCAGACAAACTTCATCTGCTGTACCTTCCTTTTCCTCTCTTCTCTGGGAAATTAAGTGAAGCAATGGACTTGCAGCGCACACTTACTCAGGGAATTGTTTATTTTTCCATTGTACAAAAGAGCTGGAATATACAGTCTACCCGTCTGTGTTGCTAAGAAACAGGGCACTGTTGCCTTGGGACTTGATTCAGAATTCAAAAACAAGAAGAATGTCTCAGTAGACTGCATAAATGCAGCTTGAAACCTAGCAACAAGGCCACAAGTTCAATATGCTTCTCTTATAGGCTAGAAAACAAGGGTATTAGAAGGAAAATATATGACTGAGGAGAAGAAATTGTAATTTGAAAACAGAACAGTGGTGTTTCATTACCAATTATCCTAATGGATGGAACTATGTTTTACTAAACATACTTTTGTGACCTGTAAGATCTGATACTGTCCTGTGCTTTGAGTAGGTTCGTATTTACTAAAACAACTGAATAGAAAGGAGCAACAGCGTTTACCCCAGTATTTTCTAAATATTCATCTTGTTCAGTATAAGTGACAACACGAGAGTCAGGATAGCAGAATTAATTTCCATTTGTATTTCAGTTTTCAAGCATTCTGCCAACAGAACAGTTTAATAGTTGCTATACACAACTTGAAATGGTTACTTGAAATGGCCTGGATTGTATAACTGGGTGTGATTACTTAGCCACATACACATAGACTGTTTCCTCTATTTACTTATGTGCAAGTGAAGTATAAATTATAAATCAAAAATATACTGTACACCCTTTCACCTTTACAAATGGTCATTATGTGCTGTTGTAAATTACATGGTTCAACCAGATATTTCACATTTCTCTCTGGTTGCAGAACGTCCCTACACCACTGAAACTTTGGCCAGCACTCCAGCAGGGAAGGCCACATGTGAACTGAGTTGTGGTTCTCAGCTGATTAAATAGAGCTTGCTTGGGTTTTTTTCCTTTTTTGATGTTCCATCATGAAATTATAAAGAGAAATTCTTCAGATGTTATGACTGTGTGCATAATGGATTTAATTGGAGATGAAGAAGGAAGCAAAATTCAGAAGTACGAATCACCCAGAGCCACCCAATAGTCATCACATTTGTTCCCCTGTTTTTCTTCCTATAAAATATACTATTTCAAAAACAAGGAAAAGAACAAAAGCTTTCATCCTTAAATGTTTCTTAGTTTACAGCACTTCCATGCAGGTCCTTCAACATTTATATTTTTAAATTTTTAGGAGTCAGGACCAAAAGACTCTCTGGGAAAATACATTTTTGTTTGGTTTTAAAGAACATTCAAAATCCTTTGAGAGGGTACACCTTTTCCTCTGTCTTTAAGGAAATTTACATTTTTTTCAGGCTTTTAGCTGAAAAGGAGTTTGGAGGTTGTAGTTGAGCTTTGTAGGACTTTGTATCGGTTCAAGAAGGATTTTACAGGGATCCTGAAATAAATTATAAGATATAATTGAATGGTTCTTTGCAAGTTTATGCTGCTCAGATACCTACAGTTTTACTGAAGAGAAAACAGCATCAAACAAACTTCCTCAAGAATTTGAAGATTTGTATTCCTTAAATCACTTGAAGAAATAAAATAATTTCTCATTGCCAACAGATGGCAGCATGTTACTTACTTTGCAAAATAAAGTCGTTTAAAACCCAGGAAAGCCAAAGAGTAAGCCTTTTTGCTCTACCATAGGGCAAGAGGGCTTGACATTTTCCTACACAAAACCACCACATCTTTTCAGTTAAATATAAGCTGTTTGTAGACTTAAATAAGATTAGGGGGATCTTAAGAGTTCAAGCTGGAAAAAGGAGTAAAGCTAGTCAGGATCCTAGTCTGAGCTGCAGAATCATCTTAGGGACAAGCAGGCACAGATGGAATATCATACCCAGATTTAACCTTGAAAACTGGAGTTATGGCCAACAGGATGTATACTTTTTACCTTGAGAGAAGGTGTTTCAGGGGGACAAAAGAGATAAAAAATCCATAAAGAAAGAGCAAAAAAGAAAGTAAAATCTTCCCATTCATTATTTCTAAATGGTGAAAGAAAAGGGATGAAATACGTTTTTTTCAATCATGTTACCAGTCAAACCAAGACTATAAGAAAAACACATCCCTTGACAGGACCATAAGCATGACCTTTGGAGCATGTTGTGTTCTTTGATTTTTATGGGTTTTTAATTTAATTTTAATTGTTCTATTCTGTATTGCTTCCAAAGAATCAACAACAATAACAAAAAGAGAAAGAAATAAAGAAAAAAGGAAGTTTACTTTTGATTTTGAAAACAGATAATTCTTATCACCACTTTCCAGCGTGTGTTAGAAATGGAATTTTTCCTTTCCTTTAGGCTCTCAGCTTTCTTGGGATAGTGACCTACTTTTTTTCCTGTATTTCTGTGTCAGCTAAGACAAAAAATTTCAGGGCACTTGTTTGGGATACATCCTAGCAATGTTCAAAAAAATCAGAAAGAAGACACTAGGTGTTTCTGATTAAGTCCTTGCACTCATGCAGAATCTGAGTACGTCCACTGAAGTCAGCGTAAAGGCAATGTGAATAAGAATTAATTATTGAAAACTACGGCTGGAGCAACAGGAAGAAAGATTACATTACGGCAGTCTGCATTCTGTATAAAATGCTGATCAGTATGTGATAACAGGATAATATTTCATTATTCCTTAACTAGGATATACGGTGGTGTTTGTGGGTAAATGGGGACTTAGTGTTCCATTGCTATAACTCATTTAAGTAAGGAACAAGCCTACAGATTTCATAAATCCACTTCTTATTTCTCAAATCTTATTAGAGACTGACTAGAATAAATCCTGGTTTACACTAAAATAACTGTTTCATTTCCCTCACTCTGAGTAGTTGTTCATCAAGCCAGGGAACACAACCCTGAAATATCCCATTGACTTCAAGATCAATGCCTACAGGTCCAGGCCAAGGTGACACATCCATTGTTGCTAATTAGTCTTCATATTCAGTGTCATGCAAATATAGCTCTTTTGCATTTCAGTGGTGGAGTTGAGAAATGCAAGCCAGCTCAGAGTTATTTTAGGCTTTTCTGCGCTGCACAAGGAGTTGTGAGGATAATTCCTTATCATCATTCCTTTCACAGAGATGAAGGAAAAATAGAACAGTTTCACAGTCTTGGCAGGGGCAATTCCTGTTTCTTGAAAATGTAATAAACAGCTAGGATACCTGGAATAACAAACCAAACAATAACAAAACCTGAAACCTGAAATCTAGCATCAACACTTGTCTAATTTGAGTCCTTATAAATTTCTCCTTTCATCTGGGTATGCCTTCAAACATCTTCATTATAGTTTACGTTAAGATACTGTATTACACAAAAATAAAAATCTCATCAGGTTTGACTGAGAATTACCACAAAATTATTTTTAATGGAAAATTTAGAAAGTAGCTCATTAAGATCATAAGAAAAAATATTGTGTTTTCTAATCCATTCTGATAGCAGTCTTCCATTCTGCTGTTTCCAAATGAAACAGAACTGAAAAAATTAACACACAGTAAGTCAGCAGTAGAAACAGCAAAAATAGCAGAAAAGTATCCTATTAATTGTAATGTCCTTCTACAGCTAAATTAAACTGGACAGCAATTTTCTCCCCTTATACTTCTCTACAGGAGGAGCTACAAATATAACTGTGTATATGTATATGAAATTAGATTGTATATATTTGGTATTTATACACCTTAAAATAGCTGTCACCTGGATATATTTAGTGTTCTTACACATTGAAACAAGTATCACCCTGTAATATCAGTCTAAGCCAAGTTATAGCCTTTATCACAAAGTTCTAAATCCCTCACAAATAGGATTTAATTTAAAATTGCTGACAAAACCAAAACAGGGAATCTACATTGCTGTGGATTTGAGTCATTGCATTAGTTGCTGATGAAATGTTCTCTTTTCTGAGTTGGAGTTCAGTGGGATTGGATTCTCTGAATTTTGAATTAATAAAAGCTAGGCACTATAACAGACACAGTGATTCAGAATTTATAGATTATATTTATTTGGTTAAATAATTTGACAGATGGGACATCCACAACTGCTCTGGGCTGCCTGGTCAAATGCCTTACATTCATATACAACAGAATTTAATGAGTTTAAGCACAATATATGAACCATGCATAAAATAAAATAAATGTTCTGAAAGGTACCAGTCCATAAGGGTTTTGTAGTAGTCAGAATTACAATGTCATTCCCATCTCCTGAAATAAGTAGGAAATAACAGGTGGGAAATACCTGGGGAAACAAGGGTTTAACCTCTCTTCCAGACCTTGTCTTCTTTAAACCTCACAGAAGTGCCTATCTGTATCAGATATTTGTGACTCAGACCAACTTTTACAAATTAAGAGCAATGCAGAACAAAATAATCTTATGGAAATATAGCCAAGAAAGATATTTCTTTTTAAAACAAGAACTAGGACAGCAGAAGAAATCCTATTTCTTGATTTAGGTACTCCTACAGCCCACTGTATTGTTGCAAATTGGATCCTGGGAATCTGACTGTCCCTATTCATTATGCTCTGTCTCAGTCATATGAATCACTTCTACAGCCAGGCTCCTGACCTGAAGGCATTACAGCAGTATGCAGTATAGCTCCTAAAATATTCTGTTGGATACATCCTGGTGATTCTTCACACACCACTATCTTTAACAAGCTGTAAACTGGACAGAGGAGAGAGTGAGTTGCAAGAAAAGCAAGAGGGAGTATCCAAGTCCCAGAGAGCATCATAGGCATAGGCATGATACAGGAGGAGCAGAAACCAGTCTTGATTAGCTCTACCTTCAGACTTGCAGACAGTGAACAAGAGAATACCTACTCATTCTGTCCACTGTGAATAAGTAGGGACCTAATAAATGTTCCATGCAATTGTCTTTGAAGGACTGTTTCAGTCATTACTTTGTTGTCATTTGCTAAATACAAATAATTTTTGCAGGATGTTTTTACTAGTAGAAAACTCATATCTTAAACAGCAGGCAAAATTTTCTTTTACTAGAATTCAATAATTTCTTGATGAAGCTAATTCTTTATTATGTAAGTAATTTCCTCATACAAATTATTTTTCCAGTAATACCCATATTTCTCTAAAAGATGAAAATAATTATATTGGCTCCACTGAGTAACTTTAAGTCATGAAAGTCCTTTAGCTAAGAATAGTTTTATGAAACAGTCAAATGAACACTATCTTTGTAATGAAGATCTGCAATCTCAAATGCTTTATAATATAAATACTAAATTTTACCATTAAAGGTTAGATGTAACAGGTCTCTTTCAGGTAAATTGACTAATAATTTTCCAGCACACTCAATTGTAAACTGCACAATAAGGAGTTAAAAGTTCTGAATTCACAAGAGTCTTTGTTCAGTGTTTCAGAAACCAAATCAAGTATAATTTGCATTACAACAAAGGTAGTAAATAAATATACACTGCTTCCAAAGGCTGAATATAAACTTAAATAGATTGTGTATATGCGCAGTTCTAAATCAGATTAATTTATAAATGAAAATCATTGATTCAACTACTATATTATGTTAATATGTCACATTGTCAAACCTGCTGTATATTCACATCAAGGTGGATGGAGTTTGTTTTCATTATTCAATATGCTTAGTGTCCAAAAATAAATGGAAAACAATAATGAGTCAGATTGATATGAGCAGATCAGTGCATAAAAAAATCTAGGCTTTTATTTATTTAGCAGTAAAATAAATTTTGAAAGAAAATACTTATCTAACAACACCCAGATGTTACTTTTATTCTGTTAAAATATCTTTCTGCCAAGCTTTTCTTTTTGTGAAACGTATTGGTGAAAGCACCCTCTCACTTACAAACTAAAACTTTGTATTGAGTTCCCTTGTGACAGAACCATGAAAAGACATAGCCTTTACTACCCTTTGCTGAAATGCCAACTTTAACATGTTCCTCTGTAATTCTTTATAGTTTTATTTCTCCTGTCTCTGTTTTAGTCCCTCAGTTTTTCTCTTCTTTTACTTTATTCTCTCCCACCACAGGGGTGGTTGGATAGTATAGCATCTGTTGGTGGCTCTGCAGAGGCTGGACACCTTTTCTCTTGACTAAGCTGAATGTTGAGATATTAACTGTACAGCATTTTTTAGTGAACTGCTCCAGAATTCATGTCTTTATCGCCCATTATACAGTGATGCAGGAAGGGAAAGCAAGAAGCTGTTCTTCATAACACATTTGTACTTCGTCCTATCAAATGCAGTTTTGTTCAGAGAAAATACCAGATTCTACAAATCTTCCAAGTGAACATTTTTTCTGTCTGAACCTGTTCAATTTCAATAGTTCCTTGTATCATCTCAAAGATGTTGATGTCACGTGGAGCTGGTACACATTACAGTGTGCATGAAACTGCATCTGCTACAGCTTCACCTTGCATCTTCCTGACTTTATCAAATTTAGCTGCATGGCTCTCAGTGAAAGGAGGTATCACTTGTTAGAGTGATCTGCAATTTGATTATAACAGCAACACACTCAAAAAATTTTATTATCTACTGTTTTATCTTACAGCTCATTCAGCAGTTAGCTACTAATTTGAGAATGTCAACACCCACTGCTTGGTGAAATGCAACCATGTACTTAAGAGATTCTGTAAATAAATATAGGTTTGTTTACACAGAGAAGGTTCTTACTGAATTGAGATGCTTGTCCTAAAACAAAGACTTGTGTGACAGGTGATTAAAACCTGCCAATGCCCAGTACTTGCAGTGCCAGATCTGATAACAGCATTCTGTACCTGGTATCTGTGTACGTGCTCTGGTTCCAAATACAAATCTTGAAATGCAAGTGCAACAACATATACTAGGATTGGACTCTCAGTTGTCTTGACAAAAAGGTAGTGAAAAATTCAGAAGGAAGAGCTGCCCACTGAGCATCTTTATTTCTATGACTTTAGGAATGCTATCTATATAAAAATAAAACAGGGCAGCATCTTTGGCACTCACAATACTGCATATTTACAGTCAAAAAAGTAAAGTTAAAATTTTTCACTTCAAACCAAATGATGATTAATGCTCACATGAATAGAGATCAAATAAAAACCAAGTTTCTATTATAACAAAAAGGTATAGGTCTTGTATGGTTGGCTGACAGACAAACTCTCTTTAGTAAGGACTGATGCAGATGCTTAGACAGTAAAAGCCAGGGCAGTGAAGCAAAGTTCAGTGGAAGCTTACTAATGAAACCATAAGAGAGTAACCGCTAAATCCAGACTGGGATGTGTCATCTGTCAGGCAAGGCTTATCCAGGTGCATATCCCTCACTAGACACAATTTGAGCTGCTGTTCTTTAAGCAAGAGATCAGCTCCAAATATCCCTCATTTTTAAAAGACAAGCAATTCATGTTCTGGGAGGCTTCAAATGATGGCCCCCGGTCAGAGATATTCTGGAATATTTCCCCAGTGCTGCATCTTGAAAATATAGTTGGTACCAATGAATGTTAGCAATGAATGTTAGCAATGAATGAAATTACTAGCAATGAGTGAAGTTACTACATATCATTAATCATCTGGAAATTCATAATAGGCTTTATACAGAACTCCTGTGACCGTGATTAGTATGGCAGAAAACTAAAGGCCTCTCTGAGTTCAAATTGCTTGGATCAGGACAGTTGAATATATTGATGAATAAGCTATTAACAGAGCTTTGAAGAAAAACAGCTAGACAAGTCCATCTTGAAATGGAGTGGAAAAACAATCATTGTCATAAAGTAAAAGAAAAAATGGAAATTAGCAAAGGTGAAAGTGCTCTTTTATGTGCTTGTTTGCTGAGGTCTCTTCACTTGGGTGAACTACTCTTCATCTGCGTAATATGCATGCAGAGAGACCTGGCTAAAAAGAGCTGTGAGTATAGCCACAGTAGATAAGTGTTGTTCCTAGAATGAATATTAGTACTTGGAAACCTCATTTTTATTGCTAGTTCACTTTCCCAGGAATAATGGTTGGTTTCTGAGAAGAAAGATGCATTGCATAATCAAGATGAATTGACACAGAAGTAGAGACACCAGAGAGTTAGAAATTAGCAGTATTTATGGAAGACAATACATGGGTAGGTTATGTATCACAGGTCTGAAAGATGCAGAAAGGTTCAAAGTTCTTTTGGATTATAAATTTGGAGAGCATATATATACAATATAAACATTCATAAGAAATATTCTGCCTAAATCATCTGCCATGATGAGGTCATGGTGGAAAAATTCCAATACCTCAGGAAAGCCAGGATAAAGTTACAGGAAAATCTTTTTTGCCTCCTAATCCCACTCATAATGACAATCATAACTCATAATGACAATAAATTAATTTGCTGACAGACTGATACTGACTTAATTTAAGGATGTTGAGATAGATAGATTATATTTCCACCTCAGAAAATTCCTTTTGTTTTTTAGTCAATGTAGTATTCCTGAGGACCTACTTCAGACTGAGAGAGACTTTGATCTGAATGGTGTCACTCTGTCTTAAGCTACCACCAAGGCTTACTGCTGGCCTTACAGGGAACAAAAGTGATTTCTTTCCTAATCTGTAAATACTGAAAAACAAACTAGAGATTGACTGAATTTCTAAATCTAAATTTTGAAATTACCATTTCAAAAGAGACACAAGAAAAGCCTTGTAGTGACTTCTAATTTCAGTCTGTTTGTTGATAGTAAAATACCTGCTTCTTGTCCAATTTCTGGCTTTGGTGTCTAGGTCTCAGAATGTAATTCTGACCTCTAACAAAACTGAAAAAAGTCAACAGATTCAAACAAATTATATTTCCCTTTGGAGTAGGAGTATTCTCTCACTTTCCCACCTCTTGTATGTTGCAGGATGCTCAGGTCTGGAGACATATTTTATTGATATGATCAGATAGGTGAAGAGGATTGTAACACTGTGGTTAAGCTTTGGAAAGGTCAGAACCTTTAGCTTGCTTAATTCATCTCATTCACACCTGGCTCTGTGTCAGGTTCAGCTTACGACACAAGTGCAGTTGCAGATGTGGTACTGACTTACATGTACAGAGCAGAGGCCGAGAACTTGTGCATCCTCATCCTGTGGAAGGGAGGAAAGAAGGGCAGAGCTGAAGCTGTAGTTCCTAATTCTTAGAGAAGTGCTGCAAAGGAAGGCAGCAGAAGAGCTCTTTGTTACTTCTAGTGAAGCAGAACCACCAAGAACTCATCCTTCCTAGAAGAACCAGGAATAAGAGGATGAAAAACTAATGGGCTGACTCCATCACTCAGCAAAGGCCATTGTTCTGGAAGATGGAATTTTGGGTCCTCTTGTGGAGGCCGTGTCTCCATATGAGTCATTGTAGTGATCCGTTTCCTGTGCCCATTACTCACCCTCATTAGAAGCCACAACTTCCCTTGTGCTCTTCCTGTCATGTCTGCTCCAACCAGGCATGCAAGTGCAGCAAAAAGAACATGGGTTAGGTCTGAAGTGTGGAAGGTCTTTATAGATGTGTGCTCAAGCAAAATCCATTTATTCCCAGTCCACATCTTCAGAATTTATAAGTCAAATATGCTTTCCATGTGTTTACTCAGTGATAGATAGGAATCAAACAAGATAGTCTTCCAGATCCCACAAACAGCTGTCTCGACACAAGTGAATAGACAAGAGCTTCTTAAGCCAACCTATCATGAAATTATGGTTTACCATGATAGGAATTAATTGGCTTACTCAAAAAAGAGCACAACTTGTGTCCTATCACACAGATCTTGCAGCTTCCTTTCTATTGACTAATAAACCCAGAATTTCACAGAATGTATTTCAGTTGAATACTCTTAAGGATGAGTTGCATACATAGAGCTGGTAGGATTACGATTTTTTATGTGGCAAAACACAGGTCCTGAAAATGTATGTGGAAATCACAATAGAAGCTTTATGTTCCTTTAAAATGCACCACTTGCATTACATTATGTGAACTGTGTAATTTTGAAATAGATAACTGTCTGTTCCTTTCAAAGTTGGAAAGTTTTCTTGTATCACGATCACTGGAATAGTCAAACTTTCCCTATGTCAAAGACCTTAAATCAATTAATTTTGTTAAAAGATTTATGACAGGTTCAAAACAAAATTCAATTCACAGCTGAATAATTCCTCTTCTTGCCTATCTGTGTGTACAGCTGAAATCCAGATAAGTAAGCCTTGTGAACATCAGAAAGGCTTTTTACTGCTCCATGGCAAAAGGCACTTCAAAAATTAGTCCTAAATAACCCACAGCAATAACTGGTCTGATGTCAGACACCTGTTAAAAGAAAATTTAATTTGTGACAATGATTTTTCTGAGATTTGCTTTTTCAGCTTCCTGAGGCCACTTTTTGACTTGTTAGCAAAGTTACAGACATATAGTATGCCAAGGAAAATACAGAAACTAGCAATATTTAGTTTTGTATAAAAGAATTTGTGATATTCTGAAAGATAGTCTTTGATATATCCCTAATGCTAGTCTAATTATGTAGTGTAAAAATATAGTTTGCTTTTTCTAATGACTATTTTTTCAACTTGGTTTACAAAATATAACCATGCATGTGTTTTAATGCAAGGAAAAGCCATTGTGATTTGACCTCTTACATAAATAGAAGAAACTTATTTTTTCTTGCTATCTATTCAAACTAAGGGTTAATAAAATTGTTTTAAACTACTTGTAATTTTCTGTTAGAGAATTTTTGAGTTTGCTATATGATGAGCTGTCTTAAGAAGTATCCTCATTTACAAATGGAGTAAAAAATAAATAAAATACATATAGGATTAAAACGATATTGTATCACAAGTCTGAGACAGAAATGAGAATGTTAAATTTCATATCCAAACTGAAAGCAGCTGTTTGCATTTATGAAGAAATATAGAGGGAGCACAGGTTGACATATGGCACAAATAATTTAGATTGAGCAGAGCATCATACTAATGCCACTACAGGGTTTCCAGAACTAGACTCACTGGTTTTCAGTTGTCTCTAATATTTCAACACATGGACATTTCTAATGTCTCAGTAAGACATCTATTACCAAATGTCATTGAGATTAAAATCTGCACTTTTTCACCAAAGCTCATCTCAAACAAAGTCTGGATCCCTGTTAGCATAAAATTGTAACACAAGCCTTGTGGGGTTGCTCATTCACTTTGGTATTTCCTCCTGTAGTGTCTGTCTTACATCTTATTGCAATTAGGCACCCCAAATCAGGGTGTAGCTGCCTGCATTTTATTTAAAGGCATTTGTGACACACAATGTCTTGGCCAGGTAATGTAAGTGGAAGCGTACATTTAGGTGAGGTCTAAAACTTTCAGGAAAATCACGAATTTATGCAGGAAAAAGTCCTGTTTCTAGCAGGATTAATAAGTTACATTAAAAAAAAAAAGAGTTTAAACTGACACTTTCCTTGGTATATCCTCCTAGTTTTGTCAGTCCTAACATTGAGTGCAGCAGGTGTCTTTCAAATCTCTCTCTCTAATGGTGCTCAGATGGCTTTCTTTGTGGAATTTCTAGAATCCATTTTTGAATTATTTAGAAGTCTGATAGGCCAAATATTTGTTTTAATTATACAGCTTGGAAAAAAGACCCTTTTTTTTTTTTTTTTTTAAAACTAGAAACTTGATTTTTTGAGCAAATGTCCTAGTCCTTGTTTTCTGAAAATTTTTTCTTATTTGTTTTCTTCACCTAACTCAATTTTGATAAATTCTACCCTGTTCCTCACCTGAGTCACTTCGTTTCCAAGCAGTGGAGTCCTGCCATGGGACAAAAAGTAATGCAAAGTCCAGAGCAAGGGCCAGGTGCTTTCAAGTGAGTGCTTGCATAAATGTCAGCTGGAAACCCAGGCTTGCACCTAATCCCTAGAACCATAGGTTTTTCTGGCAAAGTTTTCTTTTCAGAGTTTCTCAGTGTCTCTAAGCTCAATGCATGTCTCCTACACAGAAGACTCTACATGTGTTTTTTGCTTTTAGACATGTCAGGCACAGTGCCACAGCCAGCACTGTGACTGCATTCAGCAGCACTCCAGGGTTGCCTTCCAGTTACTCTCTTGATTTCCAGCAGTTAAGCCTATACCTTCTACCTGTATTCCATTAAGAAAGGGAAATGCTTTTGATGGAACCAGAGATATTTCTGTTCTCCCACTGGCATCATACTAAATGAAACATGAAACCAATACTGAAGCGATGAGGAATAGAGATTGTCAGAGTTTCAATGGGCTGTTTTTTATCAAATGTTACCAAAAATATTTTAAAAATCTAATTTCCATTTCAAATGTTTGCATTTTGCATTTGATGAGCCTGATTCAGTGGAACAAACACTGTTTGTCTAACAGGATGTAGACCCTTGCAAAGTGTTCTGGTAAAACAAATCCATTATCTGAAAACCATGGGGTCCACCTACTTTGTTAATCCCTCATTCTTTCATCTTCAACCAAAGACAATGACTCTGTCCCAGCAAACACTCATTCAATGAGTCTTTTCTTTGGGAAAAGAGGTTATCCAGAAGGAAAAAAGCACCTTAATCCAAACCAAACATTCTTGCTCTATCAAGTTCCTTCCTGCCATCGGTGTCAATGTCTGTTTTCACTAAACAGAGATTAGATATTACTTATATAGGGTAAATGCAGAATTGCAGAAACATTTTCAATAAAGCCAGTGTATTTGGCATCTCAGGAAAGAAACTTTTTCTGCATCCCGTTTCAATACAACTCTTCAACTAAATTGGTGGAGTTGGGGAGCCAAGATGTGCTACATACCTGAGGCACTATCAAAACTTTTCAACTTGTACATAATACTGTGGATCAGCTTTTCTTACACATGAGAAAAATGACAAATATGGCAGATGCTCTAGAGAATTTAGCAATCAGTACCAAAACAACAAAGATTTAAAGATTAGGTGCTGTGAGTCTAGGAGGAAACCAGTATATATCTTTTATCTTCTGTCTTGTTTTCAGGACACCTACCAAGACTTTGGGTCCCAGTGAGAGGAAATGAGCTCCATGCAGTAGCTCACTGTTTGTAAAGATGGTGCATAAATGCTATTATAGCTTCTCTGTAATAATAGTTTGTGATGACACGTGATTATGATGCATTTCAGAAACTGTGTATTAGCAAATATAGGAAAATACTTTCCGTTGGAAAAGAAATGTGGTCGATTACAGTTACAGAAATCCAGCCATAAAGGAAATTTTTCTAGCTTAGGTCTTCCTAACTCAGACATATTATTGTGCAACAGGCCAGAGTCAGCTGCTATTCCGGAGTCAGAAAGTTGGACAGGTCAGCACTGCTCTGATGCACTACTTTGCTGGGGTTTCTTTGCCGCGTCTCTAGTCACCATCCTTACTGCAGTATGTGCTGGCCCCTTGTCCCCTACTGTTTTTTTAAACAAAATACAACAGCCCCTCCCTTCCATGCAGCAGCAGCCTGGCTGCCCCTTTACCTTTCATCCACAGAGGTCACTTGGCTCTGCCTGTCATGCAGCACGCATGGACAGAGCTGTGGCTGCCTCTCAGCTGTGGCTGATCAGCAGCACATTCCCGTGCCATTCATTCCTGCCTGTGTTATCTGCTGAGACTGGTAAGGGAAAGAAAATGCTCAGCAGAAGACATGAGCCCCATCGGCCGTGTACCCTACAGATATATTCTAAAGGAATGTGTAAAAACTGCAAACTGTGCATACAAACAAGACTTCCTCCTAGGCAGCTCTCCATAGTTCCAAAATCACTGCGATTTTGGGGGTTTTTTGTATTTTTTTTTACCCTGTCTATTTGCAAGACAAAACCTGTAGAAGTGTAATGACTTCAGAAATAGATTAAAGTGCCCAGAAAACTTTGAAAGCATTTTCTTAGTGGCAACTGTGAAGCTGAGGAGTCTTCTTCATAATTTCTTGTTTACACTGTAAATGAAATACAGTATCTTAGGTTTTGTACTCCATTTACGAACAGAAGTGTTACCACTGTTTAAACACTAGAATAGGACATTTGAATTAACATCTACTTGGAAAGATGTAAAGCCTGTCATTCAGTTTCTGTTTCTAAATAGTGCAAATATAATATATATTTCTTCATTTTCACATACCCTCCCATACCTTTTTTGAATTAATCTTATCTTTTCTGATTCTTTATAAAGAGGAAGAAAATTTGGAAGGCATTGCACCTATCCAGCAGTACAGAGCCATGCTCCAACACTTTTAATTAGATTTATTAAGATTTTATTTTGGATGAATGTACATTAAAATTAGTAGAAATTGGTTCTTCGCGTCTGACAATCACACAGAAGCATAATTTAAAATTAATTGTAAAGAAGTATGTGCAAAAGCATGGAAGAAAATAGACAACAAAAAATTCCCCAGGAAAAATTATAAAGTAAGTCCTTGAGCATCTCCAAAAATAAAATTTCTCTCTTTATTAAAAGATGATGACATGAAGCATAGGCCTTTCACATTACTTTCCTTAAGACTGATAGAATTACAGAATCACAGAATGGTTTTGACCGTTCTGTGGTCCTTGGGGATTACCATAGGGAATCTTGAAGAATCAAAGCCCCCTGCCATGAGCATGGGCACCTTCCATTAGATCAGGTTGCTCAGGGTTTGCAATCCACATGAGATATAATCCAAAAGGCTTGCATGTTCCATATACATGATAAATGCCACTTCCCCAGCAGCTACATACTGTGCACACCTGCTGTATAACCAACAAAAGACACAACAACCTCCAAGTTCACCAAGCAGGCACCAATCTCTCTTATGACACAGAGCCATTCTTCATCCTCAATCCAGGATTGGGATTGACATTTTACTGTTTTTCAATTTTTCAGTTCCACATAGACAGTCACTATCTTGCATAATCCAGTGCACTCCACTACTTGCAGGTCTGTGCCAATGTCAGACCTACCATCCATCCAGAACTTTTCTCATTTTTTACCTCTGAAATGTTCACCTCAGCTAATTAAGGACTTAATCAGTCTTTTAGTAGGGATCTATGAAGAAAATTTTGCAAAAGACAAAATCTTAAGAATTTTTTAAAGCATTCCATCCTGACACTCACTCTGGTCCCTACTGCAATCTGTGCTAAAATTTGCTTGAATGTTAATGTGTCCAAATTTCTCTTGTCACAATTTAAGAGACAGAAAATAGCAGGATGGGTCTGAAGTGATCCACTGTTTCAGAAAACTGAAAAGTCTTACGGAGTGGCTGAGATAAGGGGTACTGGAACTGATGTTCTTCCTAAATATGAGTCTGTCATTGCCTGCAACTGAGAATAACTACAAATAGTAACTTCTCCCATTAGTTTTAGAAAAGCCTTGCACTGTTCTTACTTCTGTGGGAAACTGCCTAGTCAACAAAAGAGATTGTGACAGAAATCTCATGCTTAAAGAGATAATAGATGAGGCATTTAACATGCACAGCACTTGGGATCCAGTTAAATGAGGAATGTAGGCTGCAAATGCTCAAGGGGATCTATTAGCAACAATGTCCTGCAGTGAGAGTATCCAGTAAGGTAACAAAATCATTTGTAATAAGGGTGTTCCTCAGAAAAAAATAAATCATTCATGTGTTCCTGCTGTGCTAGGAGTATTCATGACTTATGGAGAGACAGCAGTGGTAACTGGGCTGGAGGAGTAAAACAAGGAGTCCTTTTTACAAGATTGATGGTGTTATTTTATACCAACCAGGTATAGCAGGGAGTAAAACCAATATGTCTAATGACAGCTCACTAGAGAGGTTATTTATGCTGTGCCAGAAGATTTCAGATGCTGAACTTAAGCAGCCACCCACCAAGGAAGCATGGAGAAAGAACAATTAGACTTGAGACTTAGTTCAGTTTCCAGGCTAAAAAGGCATTTATTGATTTTATATAAAGAGTGAGATTTGATGGGTGTTTGATCTTTGAATTTCTCTTAATCAATGGCTGATCATACTGTAAAGATTAGAGTTCATCAGAGGCTTGGCACATGACCCAGAAATCTCAAAATTTTGGAAGGGTTCTCCTTTAGTCATTACTCCACAGTACATGACCAAGGGTAAGAATTCAGTTCTAGATTCAAAAAATGCCACAATTTCAGACTTTTTATGTAATTTTCAGACCATATTTCAGAAATCTTTCTGGGTATGGGAGTCAAATCTCTTGAAAATGAATGAGAGAATTTTTATCAACACTAATGAGCATTTAATCAGAACCTAAAAGGAAAGAAACTAACTGGATACATCAGCTCTTTCTCAAGTTATACTCTTTTGACAGTAAGAGTCTGTGTAATCTGTGACTGACTTTCTTCTAACATACTCAATTTTTCATTGGCTTACTGAGGGATGATTCCCTTTGATAACATAGAGTTAATGGATTTCCTGGCACTTACAGACTTTTGAAAATTCTGACTATCTCCTTTGCAGAGAATTAAATTTGTTAATGTTTACTGAATGCTTTTTGAATCCTCCGAAGGAAAATTTTAGATAAGGCACTGTTGCTTTTTGTCTCTGATAGCTTAACTTGGGATTTGCCTTGATGCTGAACAGAGCATTCGGGGAAGGCTGGAAATCTTCTGGAAGATTCAATCTTACTTCTTAAGCAAGAGAAAGAAAAAAAACTTTGGTACTCATTATTTTTACTTTCCTGATGATATATGCAGTTATAAAGAGTTTCATTTGTAAATTCTGGGAAAACAAGCAAAAATTTGACAGCATCTCTCACTAGTCCTTTGAAAATGGTCATGGAAGGAAAGAAAAAATATTTTTGATTTATTCTAGAACTTACATGAACAGGAAATATATCCAATGATGATCTATCACAAGCAACTACTGAAAGCCAGGAAATTGAATGTATTACTTATGCTTTTCAACATGGGCTTTAGGAATTTAGAAAAGAGTGACTCTCTATGAAAAACATGAAAATTTCTCTTTTCCACTTCCTCTTGAGATCTGGGGTTTCTTTTTGCCAATGCAATAGTGTTGTGGTTTTCCTATTCCATTAATTCATCATTCATTCATTCAGTCATATCAAAATAAATTAATCTTTTGGAAAATTTATAAACAGAATGAAAAGACAGACACTTTGAGCATATTCATTAAGTAGTTCAATAAGTCCATCTTATTCCTTTCTCAGGTTTTCCTTCCTGACATACAGTTACCTATTGTCTTCACCTCCCAATCACTGCATATGGAAAAGGAAAATCACTAAATAAAAAGATTGATTTTTTTTTAAGCACCACAGCAGTGTAATAGAATTTCTAAACCCTTCTCTTTCAAAAATGTCCAAAATATCCAGTATAGATTTCTCCTAAAAACATCTACAATTATTTCACATTTTCTAAGAGTTACTAGTGTGTAAGTTTTTCAGCCCTTGAAACAAAAGCTCTGGTTTTTTACTGATTTTGGTGGTAATGTAATAATTTTGAAAAGTTGTTTTGGAGCTTCTGTTCTATTTTCCTTCTTACATACCTTCTAATTATTAGTCTGTCTACTTATGTCTCCTGTATGGAGTGCAAGTCCAGTTAAGGGCCATGGAGATGATTAAGGGGCTGGAGCATCCCGTGAGAATCACAGAATCACTAGGTTGGAAGAGACCTTCAAGATCATTGAGTTCAATCCAAAGAGAAGATGCTGAGAGTTGGGACTGTTTAGCCTGGAGAAGGAGCTCAGGCAGATTTTACTAGTGTGTAGAAGATAGATTTCTTCTCCATGCAGTTTCAGTGTTTCTTCCATCAAGGCTCCAGGGCTGTTTGTAGCAGTTAAAAATTTTAGTGCAGTTCTGAAGTTTCTAAAAGAGTATCCCATCAACACTTTCTTCTGGTTTTGACTCTGTTTAGTCACTTTTCCACTCTGAAAAGTCCAAGACTCTATGTCAGGATAGTCACATTGAAAAATGTAATATAGTCATTTAGTCAGAAACTCTTTCTCCATGAGACAGTGTGCTAAGGAATGCCTCTAAGCTGTGCCTCTAATGTTCTGCAAATTCCACAGTAAGAGATAGTGTGGAGATAAATGTAATTGGACCTTATAGACTAGGGGGGAAAAAAAAAAAGCAACCAAGCAGGCAAGTAAGCTATATGATTTTCATTGTATTACAGGAACCTGTGATCGGATGAAAACCTGTAGGCTAAGCCATTGTTTATAGCTGTATTTGCAATCATATTTCAACAGACTTTTTCTGTAATATGAATGCATGTTCAGTGACTTAAATGGGAAATCTGTTCAGAAGCAATTGCAGAACTAAGTTCTTAATGATAAAGTTGGGAACACAGATATCAAAAATAGTTACAATTTTATACAGAGATGAGACTGCATTCTGCACTGTCTTGTACTGTGCAAGGCATAAACCAGACAGCAAAATAATTGATATTTCAGAACCTTTCCAAGTTATCTACCATTCATTTTTCATCTGCTTTTGGTTTAATTTCTTAATACTTCTGATAGGAGAGTTGTTTGATAATATGCTGAAGAACTAATCACCTATCCTGGAAAAGTTATAAAGGAAATTACAGTTTTACATGGAAGATTCTGCAACAAACATTGTTTATGAAAGTTTTAAAATGGCATCACAGGTACTACTGGAGAAACAAGAAGAAGTGCAGAATGCAATGAACAAGAAAAGAGGACTGAAAACATCTGTGGAAACAAGTACCATCTCTACAAATAATATTTTTAATGTCATTTTCCAATTCTTTTAATGTACAGAACTATCTGCTTGAGGCAGTGCAGAAGGGTGAGAATGAATATATCCTCAGCATGCCAGCTGTTGCTCTGCAGATAGATAGGCTATTTTATGCCAGGCAACATTTAGGTTTATAAGAAACCTCTGCACATGATTTCGGAATAGTTGACTCAATGGGATTCCATTGCCAGGAGCAGCAAGATCAGATATACTATCTCGGATTACAATTACCAATTCATGGCACAAGCAGGAATTAAATTTACAGTCAGGAACATCAGGATGCAGAGGCAATAATCCCACCCTATGAAGCCACCCCGCTGTTTTTTCTTAAGCAAACATAAACGGGTAGATATTCATTAAACTGTTTGGAAAGTGATAACCTGCCAGGTCCACTGACCACATTTGATTTGGGTGGGTGGGCACCTCGGTGAGAAATCTGATTAGTAGGAGATAGCACAAAAGCTTCAGTGAAATGTTTTGTGAAAAGAGACAGCCCTGCTGTGCAATATTGCTGTATCTCAGCCATGCCCTGCTGGGATAACAGATAAAGCAGGAGTAGTTATAGCTATAAAAATTTACCATATGACTGCAATGCAGCAAAAGGATTAAACTTCTTTTAGTGACAGCACTCAACTTTAATTGTATCAACATCACCAGAAGGGGAAGTTCTGCTGAACAGAGAAAAGAGCCATAATTTTCAGTTTTCAGTGCTACCAAATACACAGCCCAAAGGTTTGATAGTGCAGAAGAACAAGTGGCTTTTTTTAAAGAGATTGAGCCAAAGTACTTGACAAAATGAGTTTAAATTGTTCTTTTTCACCACAATATACACTATTTTAGGAAATGTTTACCATGATGGTTGTCTTCACCACCTTCCCAAGGTTCAAGATGAGGCTGATCAGCCTACAGCTTCTGGATCCTGCTTTCTGTATTTCTTGCAGACAGGAAAGATTGATTTCTTCCCAACCTCAGGAACCTCCCCTGAGGGCCATGACATTTCAAAGTAATCGAGACATTGGCCAGCTCCCTCAGCACATCTGGCTGCTTTCCACACAGTCCCAAAAATTTATGTCCAGTTTGTTTAGATGTTCCCTAACCTAATCTTCCTTTTAACGAAGAGAGTTCATTTTGAATGATTCAACTGAAATCTTTCAAAATTTCAAAAATCCAGCATCTTCAGTACTTCATTTATTTCTGAGCCTTACAGTAGCTCGAGCAAAGCATTATCAGTTGTTGCAAAGCAATCTTACTAACATCTCTACAAAAATATTCAAAATTTCAAACACTGCAGTTGCATTGCTACTGGAACAAAAGCATTAAACCTGTTGATCCAGAGTCCTTTTCTTTCAGCTGTGATTTCATATTGAATGTATTCTCTGTAGAGTAAATATAAGTATTACTTCTCCAATCTGTGAAAATTTGTCTAAGTAAAAATAAAATGTATTTAACAAGATATTGCCAGTCTAATAGGGCATAATAGTGACTTAAAATTTTGAAAAACATTACTATGTGTAAATGCAATAATCAAGTTTCATGTATGAGACCTTGTGTCTCATTCTGTGGAAAAATTCACATATTCCAATAAACACAAGGAATTGCTTATGGTTTCCTGTAAGCTAAATGTAAAAGTGTAAGTTCATTTTAGTTTGAATAATGTGTATAAATTTGATTTTTCTTAAATCTTGAAGAACAGCTATAACTGTCCAGGCAGATTTTATGAAAGAAAGTGAGATACTAGAATATACCTGCAAAGGGCTCGTACTTAAATAAGCTGATTATAAATCTGTAGGTAAGTTTTACAGGTCCTCACTAATATTCGTGCATAGAAGATATTGTTTTACCTTCTCATGACTTTTTTGTAGCTGTAGTCCATGGGATCTAGAGAGGTCAAGGGATTAATAGATGTAAAAAAAACTATGTAGAAAAACATTTCTCAGCTGCTTGGGAGCAGCACGTTTTGTCAGCAGTTCAGCACAGAGATGTGCTTGCTGAATTTGGCTGTGTGTTCACCTTGCTCTCTGCAGCACACCCATTTGGCACTGTGGCTGTGAGTGGAGATGTCCTGCACCATAACTCTGCAGGACTGGGAGGGCTGCATGCGTGTGTGCATGCTCGTTGTTGTTTCAGTGCTGGCTGAAGGCAGTTTCCAGTAAAAAAAGAGTTTCATTAAAGCTTACTTGAATAAACATTCAAGAAAACTTAGATGAGATAGCTGTAAGCCACTGAGACTCATTCGCACTAGAAAATAAAAACATCTGTTTATTTCTTTAAAAGCTCTGCTATCACAGGTTTCTCAAGCATATGCTCCAGAAAAAATATAACACAACAATAGAAATCAAAAAATCTGGATATCTTCCATTTCTCATAGCAGTACACTAATGAAATAAAAGCTATGTTATTGTTATTGGTAAGATAGCATCTTTTTCCTTTTAAAATGTTTTTCTGTTGTGTGTATTTTTCTGTAAAAAATGTAGGAGATAAAAAGCCTTTGTCAGAAAGGTTAGCTGTCTCTAGAAGTATTTGCAAACCAAATATCATGAGGACAATTGTGTCATGTTTTCTCAAGTACACAGAGTGCTTTAGGCCAGAATTCTACAAAAATGTAAGAAAAACCGTTTTGATTACAAACACTCTAATTCATGTAAATCGTGTACAGAGCCGCAGCAACATTCTGCCATGAAAAATTTCTTTCTCCCTTCTATACATTATTTCTCAGAGAATCCCTAAGCTTGTTATGAGCTGCCACAAACAGCAGTATCGAGACATTTCACACACACACCCCTTAGTATTTAGATTATTTCACTGTAAACAATTATGGATTAAAGTATTACCATCAATTAAGACATGGGATATTTGAAAGAATCTTGCAGACTAAAAATAATATTAAATGAAAATCTTGAATGAAATATGTAAGACATCTTTTAATCTTGTGACACAGTTTAAAGACAAGTTTTTCAGACAAGAATTCTTTTATTATATGTGTCAGAACCACTCTAACTTTGTGTGACTTTCTAAACTAGATCCAAGGGACAGCAATGACTTAACACGGAGGTAACCCCATGCAGTGATTTCCTTTTCCTAGAAAGCAAAATAATTACTCTAATTGGAAATGACTTTAATAAAATTCTGAATACTTGGTAGATGTGAAAACCATTCCTCAGATATTATAGGGTTTTTTTTTGTTTGTTTGTAGATGTCAGTATTTAACTATTTGAGAACCTTATTCTTAAAAAAATAAAATCACATTCTCTGACAGCTTTTTACATATCTCAAAAGTTCCTTCTAAACAGGACTAAGTAGAAATGCAGGAAGCACAAAGAATGCTGTGAGGATTTGGAGCACAAGTAACTTTGTGAAGTATGCAATTTATGAAACAACTTTAATGATGATCTTTAGACAGTAATGATGGCTTTGAAACTGGCTTGTTTTCTTAACCAATTCAAATGCAGAATGTTGCTCCAGGGTACATGTTTTCCTGACCATCTCTTTTTTTGGCCATGAGAGTACAATCAGATTAAAGGGTGGTTTATTTCCAGGACTGATGAAAAACAGTATGCTGATGGAGGATTGTAACACCCGGTTAAAAAAATGGGCAAGCCTGCTTGCTGAATGAAGCAATGTTTATTTCACAGCTTGGCTTGATGTTCAGTTCTTATTACTCAAAAGAAAGTGCATCTCCTAGTCACTGCTTGTCTTTAAGACAATGCCAACAGCAACTGAATTTGCTGGGGAGAAAATCTTGTTCAGCCTCTGGTGTCCTTGTAAACAGATTCTATATGTTGTAGTGATCGTTGCCTCTTCATTTTACAGGGTCCTTTTAAAAAGAATACCTTTCTTCTGTTGTGCTTTTCAAGGGCGTGATAAGCTTAATTTGAATTCTGCAGCAAATACAACCTTAGAAATATCAACGGACAAGTCAAGTCTTTAATCAGTTTCAAGAGTCTAAGAATATCTTTTACCTGTATATGTGTATATGAGGCAAAAGCACATAAACACATAGATGTAAGAAAAGGCAAAGTTGTACAAAATACACTTCATCTATCTTATGCATGCAAAAAAAAAAAAAAAATGGCTTAGGAATGAAACTGGAAATCGTTGAAGGGCTAGAAACAACTATAAAGTTTTCTGTAGTCTCTACTTAGCCAAACCTCTCTGGTTTTGACTTCTGTGGCAAAATAAAATATCTTAATGGAAACTCAATTTGCACCTTTGTTTGTAGATAGCTATATACTTCTCTGTCTATGAAATATTTTGGTTTTACTCCTGCCTTCAGCTTTATATATACATATTTCAATTCCACTTGGTCATCTTAAACTTGAATCTGTTGTTACATTCATTAGTAATGAGTGCATATGCTCATGTACATTTCTGTTTGAAAATGAGATCCATTAATTGTTGCTGCATGTCATTCATGAAGAGAGGCATAATATGTAATGTCTCCTTTGTTAGAACTGTTATTGCCTTTCATATCCAGAAATGGATGGGAGGGGACATGTCACACCACAGGGCATCACTGCATGCACCTTTTTATCTGGTATGGGTGGGATGGCAGTAGGCTCAGAATTTTATTGCCCATAAAGCCAAATAAAATATTCTGAGGGAATGATACTAAAGTCCAGTGACATAAAATTCCAGTGAGATAGAGATAACTATGTTGTATTCATTCTAAGGTTTCCCAAAATATCAACATGGAGAGGTCTGTAATTATGCTGTAATTAGGTCCCCAACTGTGCCTGTTTTCAACTCCTTCCATTTCATACCAGGAGGTCTGTGAATACATG
Organism: Rhadina sibilatrix; assembly: GCA_013400275.1. Taxonomy (NCBI): domain Eukaryota; kingdom Metazoa; phylum Chordata; class Aves; order Passeriformes; family Phylloscopidae; genus Rhadina; species Rhadina sibilatrix. Next base: position 730,354 of record VWYO01011295.1, read on the forward strand.
GAACAAGAAAAATCTAGTCCAAATTAGAGCAGGATGGCAAAACTTCCAACAAAACAGTTTTCCCTGATGAAAAATACCTTAATTCCTGTGAAATTTCAGTGAAGCAATAATCTGGTTTTTTGTCAGGTAGGCTGTTTAGGAGACCAGGTCTCCTAAGTCTGTCCTTGCCAACAGCTTCATCATGGTTTATTCTGAGCATAAGAATCCCAAACAATTAAACAGTGAAGGTAGAAGTACAGAACCCATCTAGTTAAGTGTAGAGGGTTGACTCCAGATGGCTTATAAGCCCCTCCCTAGTAGGATGAGGGAGAGAATCAGAAAACAGAAATAAGAAAACTTGACAGTAGAGATAGATTAATAAGAGAAGGGGGAAAAGAGGGGAAAAAAAACAAGAGATGGAAAAGCAGTTACTCACTACCAGCTGACTGATGCACAGTCTCTGAGCAAAGGCTACTTTGGAAAAACTCCCACCAAGTTTTATTGCTGAATATGACATTATATGGACTCTCTGGCCAGCTGAGGAGAGCTGTCCCAGCTGTGTTCCCTCACAGCCTTTTGCCCATCCCCAGCTTATTGGCCTTTGGTGGTACAGCTGGAGAGAGAGCCTTGACACTGTGCAAGTGCTGTTCAACAGCAGCCAAAACATTGATGTGCCAATAACACTGTTTTGGTCACAAATCTAAAACACAGCTCTATATGGGCTGCTATAAAGAAAATTAACTCCACCCAATGAGATGCTCTATGTTAAGATTTTTAATAAGTGTTTGGCCTTGAATTCAAAAAAACTAGTGTCATTTCAATTGTAACTGTTTTCTGAGGGAGACAGAGTGTTTTTGCTAACATCCTAAATTCCTAGGAAATTACTAGGATGTTACATAAAAACACTTATGCTAATCTGCCCAGTTTTCACAAGGAAGTGAAGTGGTGATTGCTTGAAAACAGTGATGGCTTCATATTTATAAATTACTTTTTTCTTAGTTATAACCTCTCCTTTTCATGCATGTTTGACAAAGAAGAGAGAAGTTAGGAAAACATTCCTATATTTACAGCTTTTACATTTAGATGTCGTATGCTATTTGCTATTTTCTGCCTGCCCTGTGGATCCCCACAGGCTGCAGGGGCACAGCTGCTTCACCATGGTCTCACCACAGCCTGCAGAGGAATCTCAGTTCCAGTGCCTGGAGCACCTCCTCCCCCTCCTTCTGCGCTGACCTCGGTGCGCCCATGCTGTTTCCCTTGCATGTTCTCACCTCCTCTTCTCTGGCTAGCAAAAACTGTACTCACTTTGTTTTGATTTTTTTTCTTAAATATGTTATCACAGAGGCATTACCAACATCTCTAATTGGGCCGCTTTTGGCCAGCAGCAGGTCCATCTTCAGAGGCATCAGGGATTGGCTCTGCTGGACATGGTGGAAGCTTCTGGCAGCTTCTCACAGAAACCATCTCTGTTTCCCCCCCACCACCAGAAACCAGGCCATGCAAAACCAACACACATATTCAATGTGTACCTGCATAACTTGGTAGTATAGAATGGGAAGGAACACAGCATGAGTCATTTCTGCAAAAGTCAGCATGAGGCTTTTGTATCATGGTTTAATAGGACTTAAGTGATGCACTGGCTTTGTACTGGCTTTCCTACAGGGGGGACTGTGGGTCAGACTCTTAAAATTATGAATCTCTAGCTAAATATAAATACCTAGCTCTTCACTGGAAGTCAAACAGCTTCTGGGGACTTTAGCATCTTATTTATTTTTGTATGTTTTAAACATCTGGTATCATGTGGCTTTCAGATTTGGGATGTTAAGATTATTGTTTTCTTATCTTAAAGCTGAGTTAATCCCACTTGAAATCTGGTGAAGGCACTGGTGGCTGTCCAATCTGTAGTTAATTCTCTTGTAAGGGTCAGTCCCTAAGGGTTCTTTTACGTTCCTGAATTAAGGGCTATTTCACTGTATACCTTCTATGTACTAGTAACATTTTCTATAAGAAAAAAAAAATAGTGTGTGTTATAAAAGACTATTCACAAATGTGTCAAAAGTGTCACAAAGACAGTGCTCAGATAAAACGTTCTGTGTCAGCTACAGATGCATTGCCAGGTGAGCAGCCAATGACATGGGAACAACTGGTGGGTGGTAAAGTTAGTTTGCTGCCTCACACATCAGCTCAGCTTTTAATTCTCTTTATAATTATATATGAGAACCCATTATACAAGCAATCAGGCTCAGGGTAAGTCCTCTTATTTATTATCTGAATAAAGTACATTGACATTAAATAACTATCATCAAGAACTAAGTCATTGTCTCCCACAGGAGGGCTATTCTTTTATCTTGTCTCAGAGATTGATCATTTCAGAGCTCACAGACAGGTCTCATCTTCTTTACCATGTTTTTCCATTTACATATGCTAATGGCTACTCTCTAGATGGTACCACTTTCCTAAAGCCATTCTTACAGAAAATTAAATTTCTCAGAATTGATTGATGACACAGTTAAAAATGTAACTTTATTAAAAAGTGTAATTACTAATAAGTGAGCTAACCTTGACAGAGAAAGTATCGCATAAGGAGTAGACTTAAACAAGTGCTATCACAAAAATAAGCAATATCATACATTTATTTTGATCCCTCAGATCCCATACCTGATTAAAAAAACCCCTATTCTGCTGCTATAAAGATTATCAGAGTCATTCTCCTCAAGGAAATAAAATTAATCCTCGATTCTTGTAAGTGGAAACATAACTGCCTACTTCAAGTTTTATAAGAGTATTTTAAGCTTTCTAGTGTAGTAGTCATAGATGCCAGTACAGTTTATGTTGTCGAATGAGGAGGAAAGAAACATATTATGCAGAAATGCCTCCTTCACTACTGTGTAATTTAATGTCATGTTTATTTTCTCTGGAAAGTGCTGCGTGTTAGGGTTTAAATTTCTCATATACACATCAAAGAGGAGGGAAAGAAGAAAGTAGTGTCTGTGTGTAGAGCTGAATCTTTTACTGAAACTTGTATGGCACATACATGAGTTTTCAGAATCCAAAGAGAATCCTGTTTGCATGGAGAAGATAAAGTGGCACTACACCTCTTCCATCTGTGATGATTTGCTGTGTTCAAAGCTCTCAATTTGCCCAGCTCTACAGTTGCACAGGGCTCAATAACAGATTTGGCAAGGTTTCCCTCTTCACTTTACCAAATGCCACCTCAGTGACAAACCACAATCATATTTTATTTACATTCAAAAGCTGAGGTTGAATTTAGAAGCAAGAGAGGACATTACAAGAGATGAGGAAGAGAATGTCTTTAGGAACAAATGGATAACGTTGTTTAAGAAGTCTGCAGTGGCTAGAAGGAAGAGAGGACAGGTTTTAACTTATGTCTAGGGCTTCTACCAATCTAACATTACATCTATATGTGAATGGCATAAATATATTTGAATTAATCAATCCTGCAACAGAAATCTCTCAGACAAGATACTTAACCAGTCTAGTCTTCATGTTCCAAAGAAGTATGTCAGTAGGTTTTAATCTTAGAATTATAGAACTGTAGAATGGCCTGGGTTGGACGTGACCTTACAGATCATCTAACTCCTGTGCCATGTACAAGGAGATGAAGACTGAACTGTTTTTATGGTCCTTCACCTGTTCTGTGATAAGACTGGACAATACTTTCCAGAGCTATCTGTGTAACTATTTTTGGTTATTCTTAAAGGCTACACAAAGAACAAAAACCCTGCCATTTTCTTACAGAAGCAGAGAATTGATAGTATCAGGTCATGAATGCAAAAAACCACTCCATATATATTAAAATTTATTGTCTGTTATGTGACTTGCATTGACCACAAAACTATGGTATACTGCAGTAAAAATTGTGCATAGTTGTTTCAGGCAGATTTATAGTTAAACCATAGGATGAAACAATAAACCTATTATATCCACCAATAACATTAGGCATGTTTTATATGTGAAAGGTACATATGTGTGCATTTACACAGACACACACAAGTACATTCTTTATATGAACTTATAAATATATGCGCACACATGTAAGTTATGATGAACTGCTTCAGGCCAGCATTGAATGGAGGCAGAGATATAGAGATGGAATTTAGGATGAGAAGAAAAGAAAAAGGAAAAGGAATATTTGGTGGGTTTAACTGTTTTCTAATTTGTAAACTAAATCCTAGTCAATGGTCTGGGATATTGAAAATTGCCTGGAGTTTTGCTAGGCAGAACAGAATAGAAGGAAGCAGTAATTTATAGATAGTTTATAGAGCTGGACAGAAAACAAAATATTTTAATATTTTAAATTTAAAATATTTTCCACAAAATGGGAAGAAATGTTCTAAGGAATATTTGGCAATTCCTTTCTCTGCTTGATTTTTTTTTTGCCCAGTAAGCTTATTCTTGTCATTACTATGTCTACGTATGTAAGTGCATGAGCACACACATACACACTAAGGAGATTAGATCATTCAAACAAGATGATAAATCCCAGATACAAGCCATGGATGTTCTCCATTTATACATAAAAGACAACCCCTTGGGGAATCTAGCCACTCTTCAACTGCAAAACATTTAATGGTGCAGAGAGGATGTGGATCTTGACACTGCAAACACTTAAACAGTGTAAGCTGTTAAATAGTCTGAAGAAGTCAAGTGTGTAAAGCTAAGTACATAATTTAGTTGCAAACTGAAGGTTTTAAAACACAGCAGAATGTATTGCTTTTAAAACTTCTAATTTTTTTTTTTTCTTAGCAATACCATACAAAGCAGGAAGAGATAATCACAGCTTGAAACTCTTTTAGTAGAATTTTGTAAAACCAAAGATTACAGTCAGAAGGGGCAACTGTCATAACCTTTATGCTCACAGATGCTGAAAAGATGCTGGTGGTCTAGGGATTATCTTCAAATACACAATGCTAAGACTCCAGTTGAACAGCAGGATGTCTGTTCTTAGCATTGCAGCAAGTCTGGAAACAAGGAGGTAAGAACATCACAAAGAGTCACAGATCTGTAGAAGGGAAATTCCTAGTTTTGCAAATCAGCAAATGTAAAAGCTCTAGATTAAGTCTGTGTCATCAAAGAGGAAAGATGTGAGTATGGTCTGACTGATTAGATTGCCTTTGCAGAGAAGGCTTAAAGACCAAATGTTTTAACTTCATTAAACATGCTGTTAATGGGTTGTGAACTTTAAAATGACCCTTTATCCTCAAAATACAGATGAACTGGCTTCTACATATGCAGCAGTATTCTGAAATAAGAAGCCAAGGAGTTTATTAAGGACTGGGTGGGAAAGAAAGCTACAGAGGACATTTGCTTAAAAATATGTTCTTAGTTCTAAGACTGTCGCTCTACGCAAGGCAAATAACAATCCATTAGCCTCCACTATATGATATCTCTTCTTCCTGTCTGACAGACTCTTTTTCTGTGAACGAGTAGAGAAAAATGAACACACTTTAAACCCTATTCCTTTGTAATAGATGTAAGCCTAGACCAGTCTAAATACAGCTGAATGAAAGGATATATTTAATTGCATCAATTGCTTTTACTTCTAAACATCTTCACTTCTGAGTGATAATCACATTAGGCTAGTAACTAAACAAATCACGTTTGCTTTACAACAGTTAAAGAATAGCATTGACTAGGGTAATTATTCTTTTCCTTGGAATGGCATCAGCTTGGAATAATCCTGGTGGGACACAGTAGATGTGTTTGAGATACATCTATCAATCTGTATGTGAAGCTTTAAATTGTGATATTTTACATTTTCACAAGGGACTTATAAACATTCATTTCCATCACAACTCAGGACAGGTTACAAAACAAATTTTTAATAGGTGTTTGAGGGCTGTTGAAGATACGGGAATTTTTATTTTTCAGTGCTTTTTATTATCTTGTTTTTTGGTTTTATATTTGCAGACTGTATTTTAAATTCACGATAGTGGATTCTGTGAAAGCATTATATGCTGTGGAGAGCTAAAAATACACAAGCAGGACTGAAAGAAAACCCACTTAATGCAAATTCTTTTCCTAATTACTGGAACTGCATAAAAATGAGATAAATCCAGCAGCCAAATTTTATCAGCACAAAGTCATGTAGTTTCGTGAGGCCCACCAGTGTATTAGAACAACCAACATTTTCCACTCATTCCAACCTTTCTCCCTCAACTTGCAATCAGACATTGATGCAGTTTAACAGTATAATTTGGCTTTGATTTTTACAGGTTTTTTCTGGTATCTTTTATGTTGATTTCATGTGACAGTTTCAGCAATGACATGCTGAAAGTATTCTCCAAGCCCCTGGGTGGTCTCTGAACTGTACAGAAAATTAAATGGTATTATAGAGCAACAGGCCTAACAGGAGATTATTATTAATAAGGCATATTTATTTAATTTTATATTTCCATAGTTCAGGCCTACAAAGATGAAGACTTAGAATACCAATAGCAATAGGATGCTACAGTAATTCCATCACTCCTTAAAGCACTGCAGCTCCAAGCTTTTCCAGGTAACTTTAAACTGAGACATGGCAGGAAATAGGTCTGGTTTTTAGCACCACTAGCCTTTCCACTGCTGACAGAAGAGACATAAGAGTTTATGGCTTTGCTCTAGTCACCTATCAAAACCTTCATGTATTTGTCAAAATCACATTTCCTCATCAGAAAGAGCACAAGCTGCTGACATCTTCTGAATATTTTCAAGTTTGAAGGAGTATTGTATGATGCTACGTATATGATGCCTTGACATTAGTAATTATGCAACACCTATGAACTCAGGTTAAGAATATTATTGTTTTTTCAGCAAGGGAGATAAGTTACCCAACAGTTTGGAGCAAATCTTTGCTTAGGGAACACAAAGAAGTAAAGTTTACTCTTAACTCAGCTGCTTATGTGTTTTCTCGAACACAACACTCTACCAAATGTAACGTCAGCCATGATTTCCCTTTGTCAGGACCACAGATGTAACGATAGCAGCTCTGAAGCCAGACAGGTATGGTACAGAATGGATGCACTTTTAACTGGAAAAAAAACCCCAAGAAATCATGTTATGGGTGTAGAGTTTGGGGAAGGATTAAGGCAAAGACATATGTCATGCATAGGTTTTGTAGGAGACACAATTTGGGGGAAGCAGATTCACTACAGCCTTGTGCTAGCTGGAGAAATGAAGTAGCTGGTTTGTTGGGTTTTTTAAGTAGTGGTAATATCTCAATCTAGATTTTACTGATGAAGTTATTGTTTTATTCATTCTTGTCCTGTGCAGTCATTGGAATAAAACTTGTATCATAAATAAAAAAAAAACCCATAAGGATTTTTTTGTCTCCCTCCCCCACACTGACCATCTGGCTTTCATTTTCAGATCTACTCATGATCTATTGCTAAAATGACAAAAATGAGATGATTAACAATATTAAATGTCAGAACATAGAAGTTAATTTTTTTATCCTTACTCAAAACTGTCCCCATAAGCCATTTAATTACCAGGTTCCATCCAGTCACATCAGGGTGCCAGAATAGCATTACATTTAATACAGTTCATAACAAAATTCCTAACTATAGGAAGAAACAGAATCTTCATGTTACAGTAACATTGAGAGAGTTGCCAGAAAGACATACAATTAAAAAAATTACGTAGCATTTACTATAGTTATACTGCCAGTAAAATGAGAATTAATATTTTAAACTAATATAATTTCTTCCTGTATCTTGCAGTACAGCTTTCCTTTCTCAAAATTTCTATTCCTTCTTATCATTAGCTTAAGAACCTGAGGTATAGATTCACGAGACAGGTAATAGGTTCCCTATTTAAATCTGGCAATGGTTAGGTAGCTGTTTACCTTGTAATTTTATGGAATCTTTTTTTTTTTTTTTTTTTTTTTTTTTTTTTTTTTTTTTTTTTTTTTTTTTTGCATTTCTACTCTTTACTAAAGATTTGGAGCATAACAAAAATCAAACCACGTATTGCTCAATACCAGTGCCTGAGAGGGACCAATACCATCCTGCTTAGAGAAAACAGAACACACAAGGGAAATAATTTCTTGTCCTGTTCTCACTTTTGTCCAATCTGATGCTTTGGTTTTCCTGAGCCAGACACTGTGGCTGTGTTTAACACTTCTTCATGTCTAACACTTCATCAGATCAATAGCCCTCAATTAGGTGTAATTAATTTAGTACCAGGCTTTTAAATCTGGTATACTACTGAATTAATATTTTAGTGGATTTTCAGATTTTTTTTTTTTAGAAATCAAATTAGCAAGATTACTTTGCACGAATTTATAAAACAGTTTTTGAACATTTTTGTTCACTTCTTTAAAACCAGGTCTGTGCTTTGTTCCTGTATCAACAGACTTCTATCAGATCAAGTCGTGCTCTAATTTTTTAAGCATAATATAAACCAATGGTGTTAACCTAAAAATTGAGATGGCCAAACCATCAGATAGAAAAGTTAACAGGTTACCAGACAGAGATTGTCCTTCCAGTTTCTTCAAACTACAGATGATTAAAACCATTTTAATAATTTGCTGTGCCAAGAAAAATCTATCAGTAGTGAGATATTTTACTCCTATCCAAGAAAAAGACTTCATTTTATCTGGGGAACAGACAGGAAACATATTTTCCATTAGAATGAGGCAGGGGGATCTGTTTTCCTCAAAATACTTGTTTAAAGCCTCAACAAAGCCCAGTGGGAGGGGAAAAAAAATCACATCTGCTTCTCTCTGTGAGGACACTTCTGCTTTTTCTTACTGTATAAAGATACATATGAAAACAGGTATGCTGGGTGAAATCCTCAGCAAAAACTACTGGAACTTCAAGCAATTAAGCTAATTGATAATCTGTGTTCCTGTCCTTTAGAGTGCATCTGTTCTTACTGTCCCATCCTATATTAAGTCAATAAATATTGTCTTTCTGTACAATGCAGGGAAAGGCTTATGGAAAGTCACAGCCTAACTCAGTGTAGTAGTTAAAGCTGAGGAACCCTTCTGCCTGTACTCGCTTCTTTTTATGATCCTCAGCTGTGAACTCCCTCCTTCAGAGACCACAGAGACCTTTCCATAAAACAAAGGCTAAGAATGTACTTTTCCTGGTTTAGTGAATGCATCTTTTTCTTACCAGGCCAGCCACAGGTTATTTGTTTTCATATTCAGGGTTATCAAAGAGCCCTGAATTATGTGTAGGATGTGCCCCTTATCAGGGGTGCCATGTCTGTATTTGGACACAGCCAGAGGTGGCTGCTTAGTGACCTCACTGACTCACTACCCAGGAAGCTGTTCCCACATATAAAGTAAAAGCTAGGAGAAGAATTTGTAGGCCCAGAAAGAAGGAACACAGCATTTAGCACAAGGCTATGGGATTTGGGACATTTTTAATGCCCCTTCTTCTTGTGGGATTTTACTAAAACACGTTTTAGTGTCTACATGATCAAAGCCTTTGGTACTTACAAAGGTAATCTGAGAATTTGAGAAAAATATTCTATTATTTGTTTCTCATCTGCATAGGTTACATATTTAAGAATATTTTTTTCTCATCTGCATCTTAGAAGACCACGTAACTTAGTCAAGACTTTTACCCAGAAATGTTTATTTCACAAATATTAGAAATAGTGGTGCAAATACAAATAGGTGAAATCCAGTAAGACTGAGTATGAAGTACACCATTACCTATAAGATCAATGTTTTGAATCTTACTGAAGTAGCATTTATTCTGTATAGGGTAAAGAATTAATTCTGTGGTGTCCTACCTTTTAAAAATTGCTACTGAGTGAGCTGTACACACACAAAGACATGGGAGACAGAAAGAGATGAAATAGTAGCTGAGAATTGTATCATGCTCAGTTTAGCATACAATGCTACATTTCAGTATGCATAAAACAAAGATTATTCCATTAATATTCCACTAGCCAAGGGACTTCCCAGGCTTCAAAATATTCTGGTACATTCTGAATAAATACAGCTGACAGACCATGAACTAAGAACATAAAAATACTTGAGAAAAATAAAAGAGTAAGTGGTTGATCCAAAGATGATTCAAGTTAATAGAAAGCCTAACAGTGATTTTATTTGACTCTTAATAACTCCTGGAGACAGATCTCCCATAATTTACATTAACTCTTATACTGCTTATCAAAGCCAAATTACATAAGATTTTTAAACTGAAGTCCTTTACTGCATAAGTCAAATATAGTATATACAAGAGGTCAAATATAAAAGAGAATTAGGGACTAAAACATACTAAAGATGTCATTACTTCTGAAAGTTAAACAGACTGTCAATGTCAAGTACATTTACATGGTAGTTTAAAAAATACCCTCTACAAATTTTAAAAGCATTTTGGAAAACAAATGTCACTCAAAAGCCCCTGAGTTTTCTGAAAAAGCCGCCAGCAGAATAAACATGAGTGAAGTTAACCTCTTGTGATGCTGCAATATTAGCCACAGAATGACCAAAATGAATAAATGCACATGACCATTACCTATTCTCTGTTTTTATTTATTTGGTGGCAAAGATAGGAAGGGGGATAGAACCAAGTATCTCATTCTGAACTGAAACTGGCAGTGTGTCCTAGTGTGTCTTCCTATGTTTTAGAGATGTTTCAGGACATTAGTTTCAGAGCTGTTAAATGGTGTTTTTAAATCAAATGAACCTTAGCTAAGTTAAAAGTCACACAACCTACAATTTGAAGGGACGATTGGAATTTGACTTTAAGGGCAGAATTGATTAGAGAAAGAATGTTAACAATTTATTGCTTTGGAAAGGATGAGTTCACTTACCATTCACATCTATGAACTGGCACAAGCAAAAAGAAATTATTTTTACACAAAGAAAGAACTAAAAACATTAAGGGGTAAATGCAAGAGAAGCCATCCCTCTCTGATACTTTCGGATCTGCCCAGGGCTGCAGGCTATCTCTCAGGCATCTGCTCCTTACAGGAGGGGTGCTATCTGCTGAAGGCAACTTTTTCCAAACATTCAGCACTTGGCAATACCGCAATAACCCTTTGAAGCTTTACAGGGAAATTTCTCCCAACTTCTAAGTTCTGATCACAGCTTTATTTGGAGTTATCATCCATGCTCTATCTCTGCACAGATAACAAATACAGCAACATAGATTTAAAGAGCTTATTCAGATTTACCTTGCCTTAAACTACAGACATGCTTAATGGTACAGCCTGAAAGATTCATTTAAGAAAGACTTCCATTTGTACTCTTAGCTACAGAGTTGGAAAGAAAAGGTTTATAATTAATTAGATAATAGTGGGCAATTTTAACCTAAGCTTAATCAGATTCTTCTCTAAGTATTTACCTGAGTTTACAAAACCTGGCTAAGAACTTCTAAGTGTCAGAGCAAGCAAATCTCTAAGTGTCAGAGCTGTGGATTCATTGTTCAGGACAGCATCCACCTACCGAGCTGCCTTCAGTTCTCAACCTCTGCTTCCCCTCTTTTCTGCCCTACTATTCACACTAATTACTTGTTATTCCAAGTAGCCTACCACAAGTACTGCCTTTCTGGTAGGTGAACCCCTTATTTGCCTAGGAGTTAAGGATTTGGATACAACTACAAAAAATATTTGTGGCTTTATCTAGAGATAACTTTTAAAACTCAAGGTGATTTTTCATTTCCAGTTTAAGCCTGAACAGCTACACTTACCTATTGGTACACATTTTGGCAAACACTGCTGATTGCTCTGCTCAGCTCAGTTACCTAAAATAATCTTTAATCAATCTCCTAGACACTTGGCTGCTTCTCACTCTGGCCTGTTCCCCCAAATGCAATGTGAGATAATGACATCTTGTTAAATAATGTATAGGCATGTACTTTGTTTACATTAAGTTAATGATCTAAGGTGTACTGCTACAAACATCCCACTGACATGTTAGCAATAGAAGTGTCAGATGACAAAGTTGCTATGTTGGCCGTGTTTATGAGAAAATTCCCATTTTTCCCTTGGACGTTTTTTCTGGGATTCCTATTACCCATACACACATGCTGCAGCTGCACAGTCATGAACTTATGCAGATAACCCTTAAACCAGAACAATATAGTTGCAGATCCAAGAACTTACCATCAGCAGAGCTGCCTTCTTTGTTACCTGATTTTTTCAACTCTATTTTGAGCATTGTCCAAGTTGTGTTCCTTGTCATCCAACACGTCTTTTTTCTTTGATTTATCACTATGCTCTTCTCTGCCTTATGAGATAGTCATGAGTCAGCAAAAGCACTTCTGCTCAGGTTTTGTTCAAATAATTAATTTAATTCATTCATAGACAGGACTTCAGAAACCACCTTAAAATAAATATATATTCAAAATCTTTACCGAACAGGCTGAGATTATTAAACTCTAAGTTAGCTTTGGAATAATTTTCAAAACCAAGCTTAAATCTCTTTCTTCATTGTTAATCATAAAATCCACTCTGGGAAATGCTGGTTTGTGCTGCAGCATCTAAATGCTCCCTAGAATTGATATCATCGCTCCTTATGCCATATTTTCAGTGGAATATAAAGTAATGACTTGGACTACATAACAATTATTGCATCTTAAATTCTTCATTCAACACTCTTGGTTTTCCTCCCAAACATCCTGCTACTTAACAATATACGCATACAAAATTGCAATTTGACTTCACATTCCATTGTAAATGAAAGAGGTGTTTTCAATAATGGAACACAATTTTACCTAGCCTATGATTTACTTAATTAAAACTATGGAAATTGCTAACAGAAACAATCTGAAATTTAACCTGCTGGAAAGCCCTATTCTTCTATTATAATTGGACTGCCCTAGAATTACTTTCGTTTTCCATAAATTCACTGTCACTGACACAACTCTGTTTCCATGAGTGCCAAGTACTACTTTTGGCAAGTTGTCAGCTCTTTTAACCACAATATGCTTTTTCTCTGCTGTCACTGTAAGAGGCTACAAGGCTGATAGTAGCAGAGGGAACTGGCAGAGGAAAACCAGTCTAGAAAAGATGAAAGGTTCCTCTGATCCAGCAGCCATTACTGCCACCTCTTTCTATCCCCTGAATGATCCATGACAAAAGGTGTTAATCCTCCTGTAAATACCACTCCATCATGACTAGCAGGGGTCAAAGAAGTAGCTCAGTGTTTAAATTTTGTCAAAGCTTCTCACATCTCTCTTTCTAGGTCTTGACTTTGTAACTTGTTTTGTAAAATACCTCTTTCTTTCCTTGTTTTCTTTATAAACATGTGTTTTGGGGAAAAAAAAGAGAAATAAAATCCAAACTAATTTCAGACATATGCAGCATTTCAGGATAAAAGTTTGTCATATCTACTGACAAGAGAGTTGAGTAAAAAATTAAGAAAACTTATTATTAAAATTTCCCTGAATCTTTAGGACAAAAGTATCTGCCTTAGAAAACTGGCAGGAATCCAAGACACCGGATTCAATTCTCAGGCTGTGCCAGTGATTCCTTTTAAAAATTCACTGCCATCATAGACCTTAACTGTTTCTTGCAATGAAGAAGCTCAGGGTATGTGAGCAAAAGAGACTTAGGTTACCCCAACAATGCTGCTCTGCCTCTGTCTTGAATCCAAGACCTGATACCTCCTCCTTTAGGGAAAGCTGCTCTGCAAAGAGCCATCCAGGTCCCCATGGAAGCAGTATTTGCTGACCATTGTAGCCAGGTAGATGTTCAGTGGATGGCAGTAAGGAGTGTTTTAATGTTATCAACTTTTATTTTTTAGANCGGCGAGCGCGGCTGGGAGCGCGGGGAGCGGAGCGGAGCGGAGCGGAGCGGAGCGGGGCCATGCCGGGGGCCGCCCCCTCAGCCCCGCGCCTCTGGCTCGGCGCGGCCGTGCTGGGCTGGCTGGCGGCGTTCGGGGCCCTCCGGCGAGGTAAGGGACCCTGGGCACAGGGAGCGGGCCGGGCACCGCCGGCCGCAGGTGGACGAGCCGGAGGGGCGGGCGCGGGCGGCTGCTGCGGGGCAGGGGCCGCGCTGGGCGCTTCCTCGGGCCCGCGCATCNCACTGTAAGAGGCTACAAGGCTGATAGTAGCAGAGGGAACTGGCAGAGGAAAACCAGTCTAGAAAAGATGAAAGGTTCCTCTGATCCAGCAGCCATTACTGCCACCTCTTTCTATCCCCTGAATGATCCATGACAAAAGGTGTTAATCCTCCTGTAAATACCACTCCATCATGACTAGCAGGGGTCAAAGAAGTAGCTCAGTGTTTAAATTTTGTCAAAGCTTCTCACATCTCTCTTTCTAGGTCTTGACTTTGTAACTTGTTTTGTAAAATACCTCTTTCTTTCCTTGTTTTCTTTATAAACATGTGTTTTGGGGAAAAAAAAGAGAAATAAAATCCAAACTAATTTCAGACATATGCAGCATTTCAGGATAAAAGTTTGTCATATCTACTGACAAGAGAGTTGAGTAAAAAATTAAGAAAACTTATTATTAAAATTTCCCTGAATCTTTAGGACAAAAGTATCTGCCTTAGAAAACTGGCAGGAATCCAAGACACCGGATTCAATTCTCAGGCTGTGCCAGTGATTCCTTTTAAAAATTCACTGCCATCATAGACCTTAACTGTTTCTTGCAATGAAGAAGCTCAGGGTATGTGAGCAAAAGAGACTTAGGTTACCCCAACAATGCTGCTCTGCCTCTGTCTTGAATCCAAGACCTGATACCTCCTCCTTTAGGGAAAGCTGCTCTGCAAAGAGCCATCCAGGTCCCCATGGAAGCAGTATTTGCTGACCATTGTAGCCAGGTAGATGTTCAGTGGATGGCAGTAAGGAGTGTTTTAATGTTATCAACTTTTATTTTTTAGATTTAGGCCTACATATGCTACAGAGAATGTGAAACATTTCTGTGGACTGCTGTACTGCTTGGTGTGTGTAAAGTAATTCAGTGACTGCGCAACCTCAGGCCTACAGTGGAAAACACCAGCACTGACAAATCTTAAATGTGGAGATTTGTCCTGCTCTTTGACAGGACAGTCTCTGAGGAGGTGCATCTCTTAGCAAATCTTGAAGCTTGGGCTCTTGCAACTCTTAAATATTTGCTGAACTCAGTCTGCATCAATGTAATGAAGATTACATATAGTAAAGTTTAAAGAAATACAAAACACTCTTGGTGATCTATCGAAGGACCACTTTGAAAACTGCTCTTCTTCAGCATTTTACTGTACATCAGAAAATACAGTTCTGGGTTGGAGGGCAGTAGGACGCCGCTCACGCCCCCGGCTGTGGCAGCCCCAGAGCCGGGCCGGGGCACGGACCCCCCGGCCCCCGCGGCGGGGCCGGGCCNCCGCAGGTGGACGAGCCGGAGGGGCGGGCGCGGGCGGCTGCTGCGGGGCAGGGGCAGCGCTGGGCGCTCCCTCGGGCCCGCGCATCGCCTGCCGCCCGGGCACGGGCTTCACCGGAGCAGGCTGAACTTCACACCTGCCAAGGTAGGAACTGCCCTTGTCACAGCGCACTTGCTGTGCGGAAAGCCTGCCGAGGGGAACTAACTCCACGACCGGGGGTGCTGGGTCTCCCACCCTCTCTTTCTGACGCTTTTCTGCCTGTTGGAGCACAGGCAGTGCCTTGGCACATCCTTTCGTGGGACCTCTGCTAAACTCGTGTCTGTATAGTTTCAAGTTTCGGATAGAAAATCTGCATCAAGTGCAGGTACAGTAATAATTAGAACTAGTAGAAAACATTCTATAAACATATATTTGACACTTTTCATGAAGGTTATGCGATTATTTGCTACCTTTACAAAGCACTGGTAGGGTGTGAACAGAAGTGGTTGAAACATGTTTTAACACCCAGCCTAACGAGGTTATTTGTAAAGATGTATTAATTTGTGCGTGCTGATTCGATTTTCTTCGTGCATAGGAGTCACCATATTCCTGTTCCATGGCATTGCAATACTGTCATTGCTACAAGATTTTTGCTCATATTCTTTTATAGGTCTCATCAAAGAAAATGGGTTTTTTAGGTAGTTACAGTAATTTTTATATTCTCCTTTAAAAATATTACCCTAAAAAGTTGTTCCAGAATAACTTCTTCCAAAAAGTGAACTTTTTTCCTGTTTTATTATTTTGGAAGAGTTTAGATCCACAAATACTTTTGTTAAATTCAGTTACAGTTCTAATTTCTGCCTTGGGATGTTGGTATGCTACATCCTTTGCAGTCAGTAGATGCAAGAAAAAGCACATTCATGCTCACAGTGGGCACTTACTTACACTGTTAGTTTATCAGCAGTGGTCATTTGTCAGGCTCCAGCCTTTGGGCAGCAGGACATACACACTCATAAGCTATTTGTACCTGAGGAACTGGATTGCTAGTGCTGCCACTCTGCCCTTGCCTGTCTGTACTCTGCTGTGACTCCTTTTCTCTACTCCAGTTTGTAGCTGGCAGTCCTCAGTTCCTCACTGTCCATTCTGGACAGGTGGAAAATCATTGACCCCTCTTTGCACATGGGTAGAATAGAGATGTGAACAGGAAGTTGAAAAGCCCTTCCTTTGTGGAACTCATTTTCCACTTCAGTGCCTCAGAGATAGTCATCAGGAGTCACTTCATATCTCTTTGTGGCAAATGAGTTCCTGTGTTGACTTCAGAAACCTCTTTGACTTCTGGTTAAGGTGTTCAGAGCACCTGTTATGTGACTCAGCAGCCATGGTAGAAACCTCAAGGTGTTTGCAGAAATTTCATTTGTATCTCTCCCAAAAGGCTCATCCTGTAGCACAAGGCTATTCATGTGTTTAAGATGTTGCAGTTTAGGGTCACATTTCATCAGGACCAAGGAAGTCTGGGATGGGTCAAAGCAAAGCACTAATCCTGAAGACAGGCAGGAAGAAGCAAATATGGAATCAAATTCTTCCTGCTGTGCAGAGATACAAGTTGAAGAACAGTAGAGAGCCATGTGCAGTATATATGGGATGTTTGTGGAAGGAAGCACAGAATATGATAAGTAAACTCAAATGCTGGGGAAATAGCTGCATATTTTCCCAGGATGGACTGCTTTTTGTTCAGCAGAAAAAAAGTGTGTGGTATCTGGACCTCTAAACAGAATGGGAGAATTACAACTTTCTAGAAAGTCTCTCCTAATAAGCTATTGATAACCTTTTGCATGTATCTCCTCTAGTTGAAGTGAGAACACAGGTGCAGAATGTACAAAGGACACTGGATATCATACCATGGTCTTATTTCTCAAGTATTCATTTGTGTATTTTATAATTGGAATTTCACTATTCTATTGCAAATATTTAAAATGAAAGTTATTAAATCACTAATACATTTAAAGGTTTGTAAAAACAATTAAAAAGAATATTCCCATATAGATGGAAAGGTTTTCATCAAGAACAATCACGAGTAAATGCTAAATCTTGTTAATACTTACATGAGTTTTCCGTTTTGTGTCAGAACATGTTAGGATATTTTGTGATTGTGGATGAAGTCAAGTCGCCAGCAGCACAGAAATCTTTCCCTAATTTAATGTTCCTCACATCCTGGACAGAGCTGGTGGATAAGCCTGCTCTGTTAGGTAACCTTCCTTAGCACTTCAAAGCTATCAGAACCTGTTTTCAGTTCCTTATAATTTTGTCAGATTTGAATCATCGGGAAGCCTACAAGATAGAGAAACACTATTTACAAGGGCATGTAGTGGCAGGGCAAGTGGTGATGATTTCAAACTGAAAGAGAGTGGGTTTAAATTAGATGTTAGAAAAATGTTCTTTACTGTGAGGGTGGTGAGGCACTGGAACAGGTTGCCCAGAGAAGCTGTGGCTGCCCCATCCATGTAAATGTTCAAGGTCTGCTTGAACGGAGCTCTGAGCAACCTGGTCTAGTGAAAGGTGTCCCTGCTTGTGTCATGGAAGTTGGAACTATATGATCTTTAAAGTCCCTCCCAGCCCAAACTGCTCTATGATTCTATAAAATTGCTGGGTGTTAGACAAGGCAAAGCATTTCTGGAACCTTTCACCAAAGTACATATTTATCATTCCAGGTATAATATTTGAAAGAATGCTTATATCAAAATCTATTTTTATTTAAGGTATCCTGAATAAGGAAATCATTATTTCAGTGGAAAATGTATCCAGATCTCTCTTAAATGCTTCTGGTTGGAGCAGATCTATTCTACAGGGGTAACGTTTTTGCAGAGAACATGACATTTTTTTTTGTGTGTCTGTCCATCAATATGATAATTTGTTTGTTTCTCCTATTGCTGAAGTTAGACAGCACTTCAGTTACATTCAGATGTGTAAAAAAGTTGGTTTTGTGTTATTGATGATGACAGCTATTTTCAGTTGTTTTGCAGAATGAAAAAGAAAAAAGAAAAAAAATCAACCAGTGCTACACAACATAAGATTTCCAAGCAAAAACTATGGGAATATTAGCATACTTCTAGAAAGGAGAAAAGGATACACTGGATTCATAAAGAGCTGGATGGCCTTTTAAAGTGATATGCATAATAAGAAGAAACTTATAATTTGATCTTTAGTAGGATTTATAACCCTATTACAAGTGGCTACAGTCAGCTGTTTTAAAGATCTATCAAATGATGATCTAATTAAACTGTGGAGGAAAAGAAAATAAAGACTTGTCTCATGTCTAGCCTGATTTATTAATAGAGAAGGTAACAGATATTAATTGTTTCGGGAGTGATTCAGTTACAGGAAAGAAAACTAATGAGGGTGCTGTATGAAAGGGAGAATTCCAGTAAAAAATAGAGCACAGGAAGAAACTTTCATCATGGTTCGTAAACTGCTTGTGCTGTAGGTTGCTTGGAACACATTTCAATAACACACATGACTGACCTGTGATTCTTCAAGGGCTTTTCTTTAAATTCCAGTGAAGGGTAAGTTCCCTGTAAGGTCAAATTGTATGGACATGAATAGCCTACAGGCTACTACAAGAAACTCAGTGGTGGCACAGTCAATCACACTGACTTCCAGCTGCCCTTAGAGGATAGAAGATAAAGCCATTGTTACCTGCCTGGGTAGCCTAAAGCTGTATTAGATTAAATCTTCTGTCTTTGAAAGACCATAGGATTCTCATACTGTGCTGAAAGAGATAAAGTCTATTCTTTCACTAGGGCATCTTCTCCATTTAAAGGTGGGGAATTACCTGATTTTGAAACTGCTTTATATTTGTGGTTATCTAGAATGACATGAAAAATGTGGAAGATAGTAAACTGTCTTATATTAATAAACCAAAATGTTTCTGATCAGTGACACAATTATACCATGAAAATTACGGCACAAATACAGACAAACGTAGGCCTGAAAGCTGGATATCAGAGCATGCATATTCAAAAAGTAACATTAGACAGCTTTGCTTACAGCTGCATCTTTAAATTCAGTAGTAGCCTAATAAAGGCAAAAGTTAATATTCACTGTATCATTCAGTATAACCTAAAATTCTGTTCACAGTTAGCATCAGTTGGTTTCCATTCTTAAAAGCAAGGTAAATAGATAGGTATATTTTTAGTGTCACTTATATATAAATGTTCCCTTACTTTATTTTTCCTTTCTTTCACTTCCCAAGCACATTCCTGAACAAGAATGACTATTCAGTAAATATGTCATTAGCCAGAACTTTTGTTATCACTGTCTTCAACAGAAGTGAGCTCATCTGCCAGATCAGACTCAGAAATTCTGGCATTCTGCTTTATTTATTTATTTATTTAGAAAAATGAGTTTGCATTACATAAATAATAATAATAAAAAACCCCCCAAAACTGTGATAGACTTCATCAGATTCTAATCCTTAGTTTTATCTGTCAGAAAATTTGAGAGATTTTTTGAGGCCACAAGGTCACTTAGATGTCAAAAAACATGTTGGGCAGTTGTATTTTCTTTATGATGATTTAGTATGTGATCCATGCAAATTGACTTAAAATGTGTTATCAAGTATCTACCCATCTAAATACACACTTTTGCTATGTTCTGCATGTATACATGCAAAGTGCATGCAGCTATCCACCTATGTCTCATCCATTTGAGGGAATTATTAATTTCATGCAGAGGAGTTCTGTAAAGTGTGATCTATTCTGAAAAGGCCTTTTGGTAAACCTTACTCCTCCTGAGGTAATTTTTTTACATTCTCATATATCTGACACCCCATTTGTATTTAGGTTTCATAAATATCAGTGGAACTAGAAAATCAAAATCCAGGTAGATTGTATAAGCTTATTCCTTCCCACTGGTTTTGCATCCAGGATAAATGCTTATGTGGTTATTAATGCATTTATTGTTCACTAAAAAAAAGAAAGTTATGACATAATGAATTCTATTAAATTTCAGAGTATTAACATGCAAAGTTGTTAGTACAAATAACAACTATGACTTCAATATATTCTTTCATAAAATTAGTTTCGTGTGATATTGCAATGTATCCTTATTTTCCTTTAAAAATGCTTAACATCTGTTCTAAAATACTTGTTAGGCCTTCCATCTTGATACTCGAAATACTCTTACTCCACAGTTCTTGAATGCTCTCCTGGTGGACATCAGATCCTGCAGAGCCCTTACCGAAGTGTGGATTTTGATTCATCCCACCTCCAGCAATCAGCTATTCAGGATTTAATCTGTGACCATTCCCTAACACCAGGATGGTATCGCTTCATGATTTTTGATAAGCCTGCTGAGATGCCAACCAAGTGTGTGGAGGTATTGTTACAAATAATTTAATTCTGAGAAAGAGATATTTTGGTGAAGAATTTTTTCAGTAGGATAGGTATAAAAAAAGAATATGATTATGGGGACTGATGTGAAACAATACAAAGTTTCTATCTTTCCTAAATACTTGATTATATTAAAATGTGTGAACTGGAAATTTAAGTCTTAAGCATTGAAAATTTTACACTGAATGGGCAATAGAAGAGGATGATAAATTAAATCCCTTTGAGAGAAGTCAAAAACTTTAATTTCCACTCAGCACTAAAGAAATTTTCTCAGTGGCAGCATAGCAAGGCTATCATGTTGTAAAGCTGGAACTGTACGATGGTCAGCGTGTTGGGAATCCGTCTGAGAGCAGTATAAAGGCTTGCAGCCACATGAAGCCAGTAATTGTGGAGCTTTTAAAGTCATCATGTCACAGAAAAGAGATTACCCCTAAAGTGACTTGAACTAACAGAGCTAAGTGAATATTAGTTGCCTTGTCATCTGCAAGCCTCCAAAGACTCAAGAATTGCTTGAAATATTCAATATTTCAGATGTCTGGTTCTTTATTTCAGAGCTTATTTGTAGCTCCGTTATATTCTAAGGAGATACATCTTTTTAGTTTCCCCTTTTTAAAACATTTCCTTCCTTAAAAATCCTAAAAATATCATTAGACTATTGTAGCCTTGATTTTTCTAATGAATTGAAATTTCCTTGTCACAGTCTCTTAAAAAAATAGGCTAAAATCCCATCAATTAAGTGCTTTTAAATAAATACAAAACAGTTCAAACATACTAATACGTCAGCAGCCCACATCTCTTAGAAGAAATCCAGGTTAGTTGAGCCTTCAGTTGATGGTGAAGGGCAGATAAAAGGTGACAGCTTTAACACCTTTAGTTGATACTCAGTGTACTTCTGCTCTGCACTGCTTTTGCTATTCTCTGATAGCATCCACACAGTCACTTACTTACTGTAAGTTAGTGATACAAAGTAGCCATAACACAGCTGTGAGCTTTTCTGAGCAAAACACTCAGATGTGGCTTCCAGTTAAGTTCTTCAGGCACTAAATTATAGCCTGTCTTTAGAAACAAACACAAAGTCACTAGTTTCAATAAAGGACTTAAGTATTTTGTGTGCATTCGTATTCAGCCTTGAGGAGGAAAGTTAGCAATCCTCTGTTAGACTGGCTGAACTTTGCTAAAAGCTCATGTGAGAAATTAATTACATATGTACCTCTCATTAAAGCACAGCAACAGTTTGATGCAGTATTAACCATTTCCTGACGTTTTTCTCTGGTGCTGAAGATGAATCACTGTGGGACTCAAGCCCCTGTCTGGTTGTCTCTGAGGGACTCAGAATCCATGCCTCGCCCTGGTGAGATCAAGCAGTTAACAGCTTGTGCTACATGGCAGTTTTTCCTCAGCACTTCAAAAGACTGCTGTCTTTTCCGAATCCCTGTCAGGGTGAGGAACTGTGGAGATTTCTTTGTTTACTTACTGCAGCCCACCCAAGGATGCATGGGCTATTGTGCAGAAGGTGAGAAAATGCATGCTCTGACTCAGCTAAGTCTGCATGTTTAGAAGTTTTTCTGACCTACATCTGTCTGATATTTGGTGGAGTGGAAATGTCAGGAAATAGTTTTGCTAAAATTTCATGTAATCCTTCCTTTTAATATTGGTCTGATAGAAGAAATGATCTGAAATGGTGAGGTGGGTTCACTTCACTCCTCTTTAACTTACATGTAGCATTTTGACTAATTTGACTAAAGATCAGAAACTTAAGAATTGAAATTTTCCATATAATGAGGTGGGGTTATAAGACACATCTAGAAGTCAAAATTCAGTGTGTCAAAATTTAGTGTAATTCATGGCACTCAGACTGTTCAAATAGCCATTACTGAACCTGCATAGAATTTTGTATCAGAAAAAATTTTTCTCAAGAACTTCAGCAAACTGTGTTTATATCAATTATTATTTAGCACTGTTAGGAATATTTTTATTGTTGTAATTCTTATCATCTTTCTGGACTGTATACATGTTGTTGCTAGAAGAAAATTCAACACAGAAGTACTCTACTGATGCACATTTTATTAGTACTATGAGAAAGGAGACCTTTTGCAATGTCTCCTATTGTCTTGGGTGCTCGTGCTGCCAAAGTATATTGGTGTTCTCAGCTCAAAACTTCAGTATTTCATTATTCATGACAGATTTTTCAGATAAGCAAGCCAGGGTTAAATCCTTACAGATATAAATTGTGAAACAGTGACAAATTACCGTAGTAGGAAATGCTCATTAGCTCATATAACAAACCATTATGAAAATACTAGCAGTATTTTCATGCATGGTGTGCTGTATTGCTTGGAGTCATATTCTCTGTTACTGACTAGTTTCAAAAGCTTAGTAGCAAATCTATCAGTGGGCTTTCTGGTGCCTTGTTGGCCCATCATTATACTTTTAGATCCAATTGTTATGACATTCTCCAAGGGTTCAGCAAGCATGTGCCTGAAACAATGAAGAATTGCACAATAGGACTTGCATTTACTTTGGATTCTGGTACATGATGAGGAAAGAAGATATTAAAACCATAGCTAGACAGTGAGCTAGCAAATTTTTACTGCCTCAAAACAAAGCAGGCAAAAAAAGCATACCTCTTATTTGCCTCTACTGAACACTGTAAATCTGAAACACATCTTCAGTTTAAATGCACATATTTAAGACAATGCTGTCATGTGAAGTACATTGTACTGTTGTACTGCTTTTTGTATCTAGGCTGCCATGTGTAGTGTTTTCTCTTTAACACTTGACAGCTGTAAATACTTGATGCAATTTTTCAGTCTGTCCTCTATATGCTGAGGAATTCAGACATTATACCACTGAAGCATGGAACAGCAAAGCCTACTCTTCATTCTTTATGGTGAATGGGATTTCCAGTGTTGCTGCTGCCATTTTGATGTAGTTTAAGTAGAGTGACTAACTGGCATTTTCATATTTAAGTCAAGTTCCACTTACTTTTCTATAGGATTCAAAATACAAAACAGTAGCAGTGCACAAGCACTTTTTCTTAGGCTTCTGTAGGAAAGGTGATTTTTTTTCAAAGCAGATTTCACTGCTCTGCAGCTCTGAATTTCATTGTCCAGGACTACAGTTAAAGAATAATTTCAGATGTGAATTTGGAGAGGCAAAGTACATATTAAAGAGAACAGTATAATTCCTTTTTATTCACTAGCAACATGTATAAGTATTGGCTGAGCACATCAGCAGTGAAAGTTGCAGAGGTGGTAGAATCTGTACCCTTCCTCCTAGGTGATTTCCAGCACAAGACATTGTGCTCACTGCTGTCATAGCTGTACATGGATCAGATTACAAGATTGCTTCTATGCTGAAAATTTGCACTTAAACCAAAATCATAAACTGAATAAAATGCAATTAATTATTTTAGCAGGCAGGAGAGAGGAACATGCAAAGGAATCTGCCTTACAGAAGAATAATTTCACTATTTATGAAGAAAGTGGGGAAAAGAAAAAGAAAAAAAGGAAAAAGAAAAAGGCTATTTAGAAAGGAATTGCTGAAAATTTGCACTTCAGTTAGTGTTTTGTGACATTTGGTCTATAATCTAAGAGCAGTGGTGTTCGTACCCTGTATGTGTGTGAATATACAATGTAAAAACACTTTATAGTTGTTTCAGATGCAAGGCCACAGGCCTGTGATCCTGAGGGAATGGCAATTGAAGGCGCCTGTAGCAGTGAGTATTTTGTTTTGATTTTCAAGGTTTTCTGTGCATCTGTGACCCAATAATGTCAATGTTTAGTGATATTCTGACTTGAATAAAAACATGTTTGTGTTATCAACACTATTGCTTGTTTTGTTGCAAAATGAGCAGTTTGGAGGTAATTTCAAACAAACTCGGATTACAAAAGTTTCTCAAAATATTTTGAGTAGTTATCAAAATGTCAAAATGCAACTTTAATAATGGTGAATGACAGATTACTTTGATTCTTCAGGAGTAAAATATAAGAGGAATCTATAAATCATATTGTTGCTTATTCTATTCCTTTCTAAATAGCCTTTTTCTTTTTCCTTTTTTTCTTTTTCTTTTCCCCACTTTCTTCATAAATAGTGAAATTATTCTTCTGTAAGGCAGATTCCTTTCCATGTTGCTCTCTCCTGCCTGCTAAAATAATTAATTGTATTTTATTCAGTTTATGATTTTGGTTTAAGTTTATTTGGATTGGAATTTTCCCCTCTTTAGCACCTTTCTATTGTCTAGAATATAATCAAAAGCTCATAAAGATTTTTTTTCTCCATTTAATAATTATTAGAAGAAAGATACATATTTTTCTTTGATTCTCTTAGTTCTCTGTGTAGTATTTCCACGTATTAAAAAGTTAAATATTATTAGTGTATTAATTGGCAAAAGATATGTCAGTGTCATTGTATCCAATGCTGATTTTGCACAGAATAAAAAGCACAGACCACACTTCTGTTTGACTAGGTAACCTGGCTCCTACATCAACTCCATCTGTGTCACCACCACTTCCATCTGTTCCTGAAGTTGTAGCAGAGATGATCAAAGGCAGCATCTACCTAAGGTGTACCTTTGGCATTCCTTTTGCAAACAGCTCTGTTGGATTCATCGTAACTTGGTCAAGACTTTCTTCTGAAGGTGTCAAAGAAGAACTTACACATGAAACAGCAGTTCATACCTTCTCACTTCTAGAACTAGATGGGATAAACGTCAGACTTGGAGACAGAGTAAGTTAAAACATTATTATGATTTCTTTGTGTATGTGTAAATATGGCTCAGTGGACACTAATAGTTTCTAGAGAGACGTCCAACACCTTGCTGTATAATTCTTCTTGGCAGAAGCCTATTGCCTCTACTTATTTACACCAACTGCCCATATGAATGTATAAACATCACAGAAATGTAACTACCACTGCCTCTGAGGTTTCAAGACTGGTTGTCTCAATACAGTACAGTGTGCCTCCAGGAGGTAAATTTTTATTCGAATAATGTAAATTAAGAGGATTTTGGGATGCAACTGCATCTCAGTGAGAAGTTGTAAGAGCTAGAGGTTGTGAAAAGCTGTGTTGTTGATTCATTAGATATATTTTTTTTTCTCTGGATGAGCTGCTGCTTACTGGTTTTGTGTCTAGGATTTATGTTTTAATCTCTACCATCAAAAGCAGTGGGATGCCTTATCTTCCATTGTACCAGAAGGCTCTCATTGTACTTAGGCTCTCATGGTATTAAATAGAAACCTAGGCATTGGAAAATCAATACACCTTTTACCTATATATACCAAAATACAGGTTAATTTTTCCTGAAGAAAATAAAAAAAGAAAACAATGTGGTTGGTATGCATATGTAAGTTCAAGCCAAAGCCAGGCTGCCTGGGTGGCTAATGGACAGTAATAGCAATTGTTACTCCCCAAAAATCATTTGGGGACTTTGTGAAGACTTGCCTGACAGTGTTGGTTTGGTGACAGTCAAAAGGAAAGGCACAGTAATAAGCTACCTCCTGCTGCCATGAATCACTATTTTTTTTTCAGGATCGGAAATACCACATGTGCAGTCAACACTTCTCAAAATGGACACGGCAAACTAAAAACAAATGCCAGAACAAACAACAAACCAAAGCAAAACCACAGTGTCTAGTAGCATGAAACTGGTTCAGTGGAGGGAAATCACACTGAATTCCTCATTTTGAAAAAGATTATCCAGGTCTATAACATCAGGAAAATCATAGTCTAAGATCTGATGGTCACTAAAAAAAAATTAAAAGGCAAAAACTATGAAATGGAAAAAAAGTAATAAATATCATGTAAACAAATGTAAAATACATTTTTCGTAGATATCATTGGTTGCAAAAATGCTCCAGAAAAGATTTTTTAAGTATTCATTAAATATGATTTGTATGCAGTCATTAGTTGAAGAAGTCTCTGGACCACTGGTAGAATATGCCAGGAAAAGGTCCTAGGATGCTCAGTCTGTTTCTATTTTTTTTCTTTAGCTGTATTTATCAATTACCAGTGGCAACTGGTACCTTCTGGTACAAGCAGAAGACTGGCCATAATGAATCATTGAACTGACCGTGGTGGCAGAGTTTTGTCTTCGTGTGACCACTTCATACTAAAAATGTATCCTCTCACTCTGGTTTTACCCTACAGGTCTACTGTAGCAGTTCTTCTTTTTTCATGGAGAAGCCAGATATACAAAGCTCTTCAGTTGAGAGCAAGGAATTTTTTGCTGGAATTAAGGTAACTTTGTGAAAACATAATGTAGTAAGAATTTTTGAGTATTGCTACTGCAGTCAGTCCTCTGACTAGAAGGCACTTAAAATGTATAAACTGAATTAATAGAGCCTGTTGTTGGCTGAGGTGGACTTGAATTTGTCCAAAAGCAGGAGAGTCACTGTGGTTTGTGTGCTCCCCTCGTACTCAAGGTGTGGGAAGGCTGAGTTGGCACCTTGCACGCAGAGTGCAGGCCTTGGTTTCCAGGAGCTGGACCCAAACTTTATGAGCACAGAACAGTTGGTTCTGTTTGAGGGCACAGCCCTGAGCCAACCTGGTCTGGGTTTGAGGAGGGGTAGCTGGGAGGTGGGCTGTGCCATTCTGCTTGGTCAGAGGCCAAGCACCAAACTAGTTTTAGTTCCTACTGTGGATAGAGCTATTAGGGACCCATTTGCTGGCCAAGAATGGGACCTCAGTCCCAGAAGGACAGACTGCATGTCATTAATTACATATTGGTTATAGCCCTGCTGATTTAGCCTCAGCTTGTTTCTGTAGGATCAGAGCCCAGATTTCTCTCATGGAAGTGCAGTTCTGCAGCGTACCCTGCAAAGAGCCAATGTGTTCTCTCTGTGGCCCTGTGAGCCTGCATTCAGGACTCAGCTCAGCCTACCAGGCTCATTTGTAGGCCCCTGTTACTGATCTCAAATTGAGTTTTTGATTATAATTTTTGATGATCCATATTGTAAGCTTGCAGAGAGGAGTCCCAGGAGAAATATGGTGCTTCCAAATTCTTTTGGAATTGTTACCTGTTAGGTAGCTTCCCACTTCCTTCCTCCCACCTAGGCAGTACACAAAGCTGTTTGTATCTTAGCTTCCAAGGGTTATTAATTTTTGTGGTGAAAATGTGGTTTGCTATCTCCCTCCTTCCTAGTTAAGCCTTTTTCTTGCCTTTACCTCATCCTTGCCCCTTCACCTACCTCTTCAAGACTATGGCTGCTGTGTCTGCATCTTTTCCTCAATATGCTGCTGCTCCTCAGCACATGTAAATAAGCACTCCTAGCTGGTCAGGGAGCAGTGCTGCAGTTTACTCACAAAGATAGCATTTTAAGTGCAATTTCTTCTGTGTTAGATACATCCAGAAGCATATGAAATATCAGAAGATGGGAAGGAATACAAACTGACAATAGAAAGTAGCATTCCTATTCCTTGTCCAGAATTTAGCCAGCTAAAAAGTGACTGCAAAATCTCACTAACATTAAACAGTGTTGATGAAGGTAAGTATTATCCTGATTTTGTTACATTTTGTATATTCAATTATATTTTATATATTTTTATAAATACTGTGCTGGTTTCCTTCTTTAGAGAAGTTGTTACACTATAAAATACTTTCTAAAATGTTAAAGTATTCAGAGTCTGTATGATGCTGCTGAACATATGAAAGAATTACCTGTTGAGGTTTGCAGGTGTTTTGGTACACATTGGTGTCAGAGCCACATTCTTTAACTTGAATAGATAGAATACTGTAATACTTGTAAAGTTTATAATTCAGGTAATTTGTTTACCTGTTGCATTGCAAGTATTATATATGCAGTCACAAAGTCATCATTTTTTACTCTTATAGCCATTTTCTGTAATATTTTCTCGAGTACAAATCCTGTGAACCAGAAGGAGCTTTGCCTATGGCTGACAACCATTTTTTTCACATTATCCAGCCTATCATGATTTCCATTTGTCTATGGTCTTGGGTGTGTATATGAAGAGGTAGAGAGGAATTTTTTTGCATGACCAAACCAAACCCAAGAAAAATGCATAATTAATTTATTAAGTGTGTGTAAATAAGTTAATATCTGTATTAACAGTAGTATGGAGAATGTTGCTTATTTAGAGGAGGAACTCACTAATGATGTATTTTCTTTAAAACAGGTAAAGGGCAGTTAGGTCTAAACTTGGCTCTTTCTTCTTGTCATGTGGATCTTCTCCAGAAATCCTGCAGTAATGGAATCTGTAGTCAAGCTGTGATTTATTTTACTGCCGTGACAGACTTCATGCAGGATGGAGACAGGATTACCAGAATTGCAATCAAACCTATATCCAGTGAGAATTTCCTGTGGAATGGCTATGTTCCTGAAAGCATACAGGTTGAAAATCTTTGTGTTAAGATCTGTAAACTGTCCAGAAATGTGGCTGGTCTTAGTGAAGCTTTTATTACAGTTGTGACTTGTGGATTCACACCAAGATTTCCAAGTGGTTGATTTTAGTTGCCTTTTTTTTTTTTCCTTGAAATTCTGTGTTTTCATTTGAATATTTTGTTTTACGTTTTAATATTGAAGTAACTACTAAGATTGCTTAAAAGTATTAATATAGTATACTTCTTAGAATGCAAAATACTATCATAAGATAAATAGTGTACCTGAGTGCATTTATTTCCTACCCTGATGTGTTTTACAATTTTTTTTTGTTTGTTTTGAAGATTACAGTTAAGGATCTACCCACTGCCTACTGTTACTCATTTACTGACCCTCATATAATTACTTTTGATGGAAGGTAATTACTGGCTTGCTGCTCTTAAAATTAAGTGTGTCGGGAGTTTTTTTGGGTGGGTTTTGGGAAGTGTGTTTTATTTATTTAATTATTTCTATATTTATTCTCAATCTGTGCTGGTGATACAAGTAAGCTGCAGTTTCCTGCAATTGCACTGAGTGTTTTACAATTTTTTTTGACAATAAGGATAAATGTGCTTTAGTTGGTAAAAGCTTGCCAGTCATGGTGAGGTTTGTAATATTTGCATTTCTAAAGGCAAGTTTTGGGGTTGTGGCAAGAGAATGAAGCAAATGGACAAAAGGGGTGGTAGCTGTGGAGTCTGTTGACTGCAAAAAATAGGAATGTTCATATATTAAATATGAACCATGATAAAATGATTGAGTAAACAATTTTTTTAATGCAAAGATGTTTCCCAAAGAAAGCATAGTTTCCCTATTTCTGTGACAGTATCTGAATCATTGTAAGAATCAAATTATGAGAAGCTGTCTGGTGTCTGGGTAGCATTTTGCTGTGTTTATTAGTGGCATTGAAAGCAACTTGCTGCTGTCACTTGCACATCACTGGCCAAAAAGGATTTTGAAGTGAAAACAGCTTTGTTAGCCACAGCTGGTTTTGGTGTGCTTCTTTCTTACAAGGTATTTCTGATTCACAAAGGATGTCTGAACAAACACAGGCTCTACACCTGGGAATTTTATATTCTTTGTTCAGCAGAAGCACATTTCAAGTGGTAGGGTGAGAAGAGGATATATTGCCCCCAAAAAAGGATGTTCAGCCCACACATGATAACAGAAGGGGAAATAAAAGTTGTGATTGGTTCTCAGATAGAACTTTGACTATTACTACTAATAAAGTCAGTGGGCTTATCTTGATCTTGCAGTTTCTCCTTCAGTGGAAGTTTTAGGGATGTCTTAACTGGGCATTGTAATCATGGATGCATTGTGATCAAGCTTTCTCATGAAACAGTGTTTTACTGAAATGTGATCTGTCTGGAAGCATGATGATGCAGAGATCTTTTTCAGGATTTTATTTTTTTAAGGATAAATTGCGTTGGTACTTTATTTTACAAACTGAGGAAACAAATTCCCTACTGAATTATGGACAATCTGATGCAGTCCCAGTACAGCAGCCATCTGCAATTTGTCTGCTGGCCCATGATACACAAAGCAAATTGACAGTCTACAATCAACTGTCAAATGCCATTTATAGCCAAGAGGCTATTAAACTTACAGCAAAAGTTTGGGGGTTTTCTTTCTGTTTCTTTCCACTTTTTTTTTTTTTTTTTTCTTGCTGATGAATCATTAAATTGGCTGTTTTAACCTTGCTTCAGGGGACAGATGGCTAACCCTAAGGAAAAAAAGGAAGTTGCTATTTATGGTTTTCATCTTAAATGATCATTGGGAATAAGCACTCCCCATCTCCATCTTAATAAAGCAGCCCTTTTTAAAAGGATGTGACTTTCTAAATCATTTTGTCAAGGGTACTTGTGCAGTTTTCAGCAGCTGCCCCCATGTGCACATTGCTATGCATCTTATTGCACTTCCTGCATAGTACCATTGTAGAAACACAAAGGTTGAGAAGTACCCTCCATATGCACTGTTAAAATCAAAGAATGGCAATAGCTTCGTGCTTATGTTTCCATTCACATCCATTGTATACATATATTCTACTCATTATCCTTCTTTTCTGCTGAAAAATAAGATTTTTTTTTTTAATTTAGAGCTGCTCAGAGGAAGACATGATGGTGTTTGCTCAGGATAAAGCTGTGTTTTGCTCTGTGTGCTGTACTATTTTTTCTGACTTGGGAAAATGAGTTTCAATATCAATGTTCACCAAATACTAGAAATCTGCTTGAAAAGTTGCTGACATATAGTGATACAGTTGTTTCACAACCAAGTGATATCACATGCTATTCTTTTGATTCCAGAGCCTATGACAATTTTAAAACAGGAACATTTGTTCTCTATAAGAGTACATCTCGAGATTTTGAAGTTCATGTTCGCCAGTGGGACTGTGGAAGTCTTCACTACCCAGCATCCTGCAACTGTGGCTTTGTTGCTAAGGAAGGAAGTGATATAATTGCATTTGACATGTGCAGTGGTCAGCTCCACGAGTCACAGCCACACTTATCTGTAATAAACAGAGACACAACAGGGAGCAATGTCAGAATCACTGAATCCTACCTTGGAAGAAAAGTAACAGTAAGTGGTAAATAATTGCTTACAGAATAGGTAAAATAAAAAATCGTGTTTCTCATGAGGCTATCTTCAATCTCTTCTTAGGTTTTGTTTTCTTCTGGAGCTTTCGTTCGTGCTGATGTGAGTGAATGGGGAATGAGCATAACTCTTAGGGCACCCAGTTCAGATTACAGACATACTGTGGGACTCTGTGGCACCTTTGATGGAAATGCAGAGAATGACTATCACACTGCGAGTGGCATGGAAATCCCAAACCATGCTAATGTTCCTTTTTCTTTTATTAAGAAATGGAGGTAACAAAATGCTTCTGTTGATAAATCAAATGTCATCATTTTTGGTTCTACCTTTCCTTCACACTCTTAAAATCTTGTGAAAATAATAATAATAATAATAAAAAAGTCTTTAATTTTTCAAGTTGATATTAGAATTCCATAATTACATTCCGTAATTAATTAAGAAGGAAATTGAAACTGAATTGCCAAATAAGTATTTAAGCACTACTATGTAAGGTTAGTTTGATTAGGTTTGGAACAAAGTACCAAGGTATACAGAAAATAACCACGCATCTCAGTTCTTTTACAAGTTACTCTTGAGGTTTTGTGTTTTAACTGGTGCTTAGATATAGTTGTGTGCTGCAGACTTACACTGTAGAAATATGAAACAACAAAGAAAAATTAATATTTTAGTAACACATAGAAAATAGTTCAGATGATACAGTTTCACCTTTTCCTTTCCTCACTAGAATTTTGCCAGGAGAGAGCTTGTTTGACAAGACACCTGCTTCATTAACATCATCTAGAAAAATTTTCTTCTGTGACTGTACACTTGAAGATGCCGGATTATATGAACCAGCAAACAGACTGGAGACAGTTACTCAATCAGAACCTCCTCTGTCTTGTAAAGAAAGTGAAAATGGTAGATTTCTTTCTTTGATACCAGGACTGGATGTCACTGCTGAATATCTTGGTCCTGCTGATCTTGTCAGGGGCTTAAAGAAACGTTCATCTACACGTGAAATGGATTCATCTACACTTCTGCAGAGGCAGAATAATCAAACCGAACTTCACAAAACATCGTTAGTAAACTCACGTCTCTCTGCTACCTCAGTGGGAAATATGGGTACAGAAAGAGAGGGAGGCTCAAGCTTAGACATTAGGAGAAATTCTCACCATTACAGCAGTCATTTTCACAAAAGTCAATCTGCTACAAGTAGAGGGAAGCGCCAAAATTATTATGAATACCATCCAGTATTCATCTTCCAAAGTCTCAGCCAAACAGATTTAGAGGGATATAGTTATTTTTTCCCAGAGGACCATGCCACTGACACAGATGAAAAGCTGCTTCCTTCTTGGCCCACACCTTCAGGCCTGACTGAATCTAGTGCTTTGTTCCTGTGCCAGCAGGCAATAGCTAATTCCAGCATAGGAAGATCCTGTGGTGCCCTCCTTGGCCGGCGAACAGGGGATGCCATCGATATGTGTGTTAAAGATTTGCTGCTGAAAGATGACCTCAGCTGGGCAGCAGCTTCCTTAGCTCTGCTGGAGAATGAATGTGAGAAAAGAATTTTAGAAGAAATAAATTACAACCCACAGGAACTTGAAGAGTCAGTTGAGAGCCTACTTACTGCTTTAAAGTGTCCCAGTCTCTGCAGTGGTAATGGGGAGTGTACAGAATGGGGCTGTGTGTGTTTTCAAGGCTACAGCTCATATGACTGCAGCATACTGTCTGGTAAGTGGGGGGAAATGAGATTTACTTCAGTAATGTTCTCAGTGTTTCTGCAAAGTGTATTTGTTTTGCTGCCTTTCTCTCCTGCTTCTGTGCATGGACAAGGGTTCTCAATTATTTAGTTACAGTTTACGACAGCTATAATTATTTTGCATTCAGCCTTCTTGTTTCCAAGGTCAAAACATGAGCTTAGTTTCTAATAGGTCAGATTTAAAAAGTCAGTTTGCAATGCAGAGTATAGCCCCAAGAGAATGGCAATGTTTCCACATGCTGTCTCCTTCAGGGAAAATATGCCACATTCATCCCTCCCCTAGATTTGTATAGTTTATGTGATCCTGTTTATTAACTCCAAGTGGGATGTTTTTGTCTTCAGTGATCTTACATCTCTGTAAGCTAACTGTTAGATGGGATGGAAGCAAAATTGGTGGTGAAGAAAAAAAGAGGTATAGCAAATAGCACTGGGCAGGGGTTTTTTTCATTTTCAGTAGGTAAGATATTCACTAAAAATTCAGTTGAACAATTACACTGGAAAAACACGAATACTACTACCAAAGTCAAAACTCTTTCAAAATAAAACATGTTAATATTTTGGTTTGCAATGGTGTTTTTGTTTTAATAACTTATTTGAGAGCAAATAAAGAGGGAATAGAATAATAAGAAATATTTGACTTCAAGAGAAATAAAATAAGCTGGGTTTACCTCATAAAAACTGTCAATTTATTTCCTGAAATAACTTCCGAGGTTTTTTTTTAGTTTTTAATAAAAAATAATCCCTATATAAATTATTGCATAACTGTCTCCTATCTAGTTCTTATTTCTAAGGCCTTAGTTTCATTTCAGTTTTATTCTACTAGTCTGATGCAAAGAACCATAGCTGAGAAAGCAAAATGTGTTCACAAGCGTTTGCTATCATTTAAAATTTCTCTGCTTCAAATACTGAAGGTATTTGAAGGTAATTTCCTGAGGTTCCAAGAGAAGACAGAAGCCTAGCTTTAAATTTAAAGTTTCAGTTTAACAATGTAAAATCTTTCTGTTTATGCTTCCCTGCAGCTGGGTCCAGATTTTCTTGTGTACATAGTTTTCATGGTTGGATAGAAAAATAAACATATTGCATAATGTAAATGCATATGAATGAGTTCTCCTACTAGCATTTATTGTCTAATCTCTGCTTCCAAGACCAGGGTCCAGAAATTACAGAGCTGGAGAATGCTGGGCTGTGTGATGTTCGACAGTCTGAGTGCACATCAGTGAGAGTGTTTGGACACGGCTTCAGGGACTCATTGAACCTGAAATGTGAAATCATCAAATTGCAAGTAGGTCTCTCTGAATAGTGACAATTACATTTTAAACTTCTTAGAGAACAAGGGACAAAATGTCAAACGTATTATTCATTGATGTGGCACAACCCAATGCTTTAGTGGAAGCTAAAAGCAAAGGTACTCAGCACTTTGCAGCAAACACTCAAGACTTTACAAGATTGCCATTTCCTCTGTGATAAGAGAAATACAAAACATAATGGGAATGTTCAGCAGCTGGGAGGGAGATAAGAGCATACAGCAACTATCCATCAGAAAAGGGCAAGGGCAGCCCTATTAGTAACAACCAGTACATTGCAGTATTTTTAAGTGCTTATGGAGAGGAATTGAAGTACCACTTCTTTGAAAAAGGACAGCAAGGTTAAAGCCGTTACTAGATTTCTGTCTCAAATCTAATGCTTGAAATAGCCTTTTATAAACATCATAAATCTGTTAGGAAAAGATAAAGGTGTTTTTGATATGTTGTCCATTTCCCAGAGGTAGAATACCATGGCTATTTAATGATATATGTCAAGTTTGAACAGGAGATTAAAACATGTTTCACTGTAAACTTAAGGGGAATTTGTGTAGGGAGGCTGTTGCTCATTCTTAAAAAAAAAAAAAAAAATTCAAGGCAAATGTTTAAGCAATTTACAAGTTACAGCCTGGAATAAATGATCAGCAATTACAATTTTATATGCCATGTTAGACGTGAGAACAAAAAAAGCTAGAAGTAAAGCTGTATTTTATTGGTGTGATGATGGAGGGAGTGAGAGCTGGCAAAAGGGGAACCATTCAATGGGAAATTTTGTTCCTGAGACAATAGTTTTCCTTAGCTATTTCCAGCAGATTCTGAAATTATTTTGACAGATTAGGCAATGCTGGCTATAGATTTTTCTTAAACTCAACATGTATCCCCTCAGGTTGGCTTGAAATGATTGTCGAGAGTAAGTTTACACTGCCCTTATATTAAAAGACTTTCAGACCAAGCTCACAGTAAGACAATTATTGGGAGTTCACTTATCACAGTTTGAAGTGTCTCAGTTTTAACTCATGGCAAGATGTTCTGAAACCTCTCTTGGTGGTGCTGTATTTGGTTCCCAACACAAAACTTCCTAATGAGTCACTTTTAATGATGATCTTCTCACTGACAAGAGCCATTTTACTGCTGTTAACTGCAGTCGAGGAGAAAGCTGCAAATTTTTTTCCTTGAGAATCAAAAGAAAGGAAGTTTGGGGTACTGTTTTATTGGGGTTTTTTGTTTATTTTATCAAGTTGGAGAAATAGTGAATTTAAGGAAATGTCAGTGGACTTGCAACAGTATAGAACTGCACATATTTTGAGATTGAACTTAAATGATCAAAATTTAGTAGAAGAAGCATGTTCTCGGAATTTCTTGTTCTTTTTAATATTTTCACATTTGAAATGTTAAATCAAATCTATTGTTCATGGGCTGTCTTACCCAGTTTAAGGTAGATACTTGATAGAGGTTTGGGTAGGAAATGGCCAGGAATCTACGATTACAGAGCTAGAGAATTTAAAGGTAGAGGATGAGAGTATGTTTAATCTCTGCAAAACAAAAATACTTTTTTATTTCCTTCTGTTTTACATTGAACTCAAATTTCTATGAACCTTATGAGGTGGAATGTTTCCAGATCTGAAGGCTTTTTAATTGGTCTTTGAAAGGTTAAACTGTTTCTGAAAAAATTATATGAACTTGCCTCAAGCCAGT
Source organism: Rhadina sibilatrix (assembly GCA_013400275.1). NCBI lineage: Eukaryota > Metazoa > Chordata > Aves > Passeriformes > Phylloscopidae > Rhadina > Rhadina sibilatrix. Next base: position 766,667 of record VWYO01011295.1, read on the forward strand.
AACAAAAGGTTTCTGAAGAAGTAGACTGTATCACATTTCAAAGGTTACAGTACTAAATGCACTCAAAATTACATATTTAGAAATATTTAGCTTTTATACTTACCTTTGCTGTGAATTCCTTAAATGAGTATAGGGTGAAAGAAAAATAGTGTGGTTGGAACAGAAGTAGCACATATGTCTTTTTAGCAAAAGTGTTTCTTTTTTTTTTTAAAAAAAAAAAAAAAAAAAAAAAAGCAAGGCCTATACAGCAGATGATTCTTATTGTGAGGATTGAGATTGAATAAATGTTTTGATTGGCTCCAGTAAAAAAAATGCTAGGTCAGGAAAAATGACTCAAAGCTCAAAATGCTTTTTACTTGCTGTTCTCTTGATTCGTAGTCTGCCTGGATTCTTAGTGCCATCTCGTTTTATTTATTTTCCATATGCTTATCCCTACTTCCACATCAATGCTTCAGTCAAATAGTATTATCATCCTTATTTTGTTATCTTAAACTCTCAAGATGGATCCTTGGATGCCCTGTCTTTCCAGCAGTTTAGAAGAAAAGTCTGTGGGTCAATGGTGTCTTGTTCTATTGAACAACCTATTGGCCTGTGCAAGGGCTAAATGGCCAACTGCCAGTATTGCCCAGACACCCAGAATGATTCCTGAGCCCTGCCAAAATCCTCATCTGTTCCTTTGACTAAAGCCTGTCCTCTCATGGGAGTGGATATGGAGTGGAACAGAGGCACCTGAATGTCAGATCAGTGGTGTATGAGGATCACCCACTACTTCACCCTCCTATTGCCTTCCAGCTGGAAGGACTGTTCATCCTTGGCAATGCAGTGCCAAAGGGCCCTGCGTCAGGAAAGGCTTCTCTGCCTGTTCCTCCACAGTAGCAGGTTTAGGTAAAATTCTGTGTGTGCAAATACTGTCATCTAATTTTTGCCACCACATTCTAATCCAGACACATTAGACTTGTTCAAACACTGTGCAACACATGGGCAGTTTTTCTGTGGTAAAAATGTTTTCATGATGTATTTAAGTGAAAAACAAATTTTCTTTCTTAACATTCAGTATAGTGATAGACAGTGGATTCCTGGAGAACCTCTAACTATGCCAGCTGCCTTCCAAAATGCCAGGACTGTTGACTGCCAGTTACCAAATGATGGCCAGCAGTCTGATGTGATGGATCTGGTTGATGACAAACCCATTGCCAGATGGCAAATAAAGGTACTCTCAGAAATTTCAAATATTCACTTACAAATATTTGTATTAAGATAAAAATACACCACGTAGATATTATCCTCTATTTAGTGGTACTAAAGGGAGAAGTTAACTTGCTTAACTTGGGGTTTCAGTCTTGTCTCCTAAGATCAAGTGTCAAGTATTGTTTGACAGTGTTCTTCTGCAAGGGAACTGGTAGATACAACCTAGGGCCTGCAGAGACACACATTCTTCAAGAGTAGATGTTGAAGTCCAAGTAGTTACCCTGGCCTATTTCAAATGACCTTGGATCCATCTTTGGTGAGCTGAGCTTCCAACTGAGTTGAGCTCAGGCACGTGTACAAATCCCTGTGAGCAGGTATCTGAGCTCACATACAGATGGAGTCAATAAGGTCAGTACAGCTGACACACGATTTAATTCACTTTAAAGCAGACACTGATGTGTGGTTGGTCAAAATCTGCCTAGACTCATTGGCAGGTTTGATTAGATTTCTGATGACTGTTGTGAGAGTTGCATGTGGGTGTCTATTAATGAGTGGAAGCTCATGCTAGCAGACTATGCGGGTGATATATCAATATCTGTGTCAGTTAATTCATTTTTACTGCTCACCTTGCAGATTTCTAATGATGGATTTGTTTATAGCAACTCTAAAACAATGATATTATATGATGGAGCCTGTCAGACATGTCAACCACAAGAGTCCGGGCTATGTACATTAAAGGTATGTGCTTCACTACTCTCCATTATGAAAATAGGCTTTTTTTTGGCTGAAAAAAATCTAGAAAAATCAGCAGAACATACCATGTTCTTGTTTCCAACAGGGATTTTCAATGCACAAAAAGAGAAGCTGAGATGAGACAATTTTAAATGTAAAAAATCAGACCAAAAGCAAGCTTAGTTGTTTAATAGAAGTGCAGAATTATTAGATTTTATTTGATACTTACAGATTCATAACCAGTTTTATAACCAAAAACATTTATGAATCACATTTTCATTTCTCTAAAAGGAGAAAACATGCAACATAGATGGACTCTGTTATGGTGAAGGAGACACAAATCCAACCAGCCCTTGCTTACTGTGCAGACCTGACATATCAAAGTTAACTTGGTCAGTCGTTGAAAGTAAGTTCTAAATATTTATTTTTAAATACCAAGTACTTGAAAGTCTGCAAAGTTTTTAAATTTATGGTAATAGTGATGTTTTAAGTTTAACTAGGTGAGTGTTTGGGCATTTCTCTTAGTTTCTGAAAATTATATTGTCATTTACAGGCCATGTATGTAGTATTTTAATTTATTTTCCCTGACTCTCCTGCTGTAGCCATTATGAATAACTAATGAAAATTAAAAACTTTCAGTCTAATTAGCACTTTGGAGTCTTGATATTTAGCACAACTACATGCACATAGGTTTGTCTTCAACATATAACTGTAACAGGTATTGTTCAACAAATTATTCTGATTACAAACAAGTGGAGATCACAAATTAAATGACATGTTATTTATTAGACACTTAATACCTGGGCAGCATTTAAATTGATGGCATAAATACATGGCCTAAACACTTGAAAGTACATCCAAGGCTATTGTACTCCAGCCCAGTTAGAAACTGCACTATGAAGGGAAAATTCAAGTATAAATTTTTCATTTTCCTTCTCTACAGTACAAAGCTCCAACGTAGGAGTTGTAGCTCGTTTGGTGCAGATTTTAGTCTTTGGATATACACATCACCTTGGTCCCTTCACCAAATGGAATGTTTCTTGGAGCTTCCATATTAGCCATCCAGCCTGCCCTGCCAACCCAAGTCTATAACATCACAAATACAAGCATCCTATCAGTGTCTTCATGAGTGAAAGACTTGTGAAATCAAGAATCTGCCTTGATTGGGAAAGGTCCTGTCTGAATGGGACTTCTGGTGCCTGTCTTGGTGAATCTTGCCCCATTCAAACTTGTACTGAAAGCCAAGGTAGATATAACTGTTCTAAAAGGATGAGATATGAATGGGAGGAATGAAATGAAACTCATCCAGCAGACAGGGAGTCAAGGGATTGCCATGTTATAGCCATGTTATGGACGGGAATTCAGTACAGCCAAAGTCAGAAATGAGAGAAAAATGTAAACCAGAGGCAGCTCTCCAAGCCTGAGGAGCACAACCTCTTCTGCAAGGAGGGTGATGTTAGAAACGAGAAAGTTTTGCAGCTGCGACACTGATTACGCCCCCTTCTTCCTTCATGGTTTTTGCCACAGTGGGTGGGTTCCTGCTTGCAGCAGTCACTTGCTAGTATTGAAAACATCAAATGTTTTTCCTGTGCCATTCAAAGGATGTTAGAATTTAAGAGAAATAAGTACATGGGATTTCTTTAATAGAAAGATATGTTCCTTTTAATTTTTATAAGTGTATTGCAACTTTTCCTTAGAAGAGGAAAATATCTTTGTTACAGGTAACCAGCCTCCAGTGCTTGAAACTTTTCAGGATATGCTACAGACATTTTATGGAGAAGATTTTTTATATCAATTTTTGGCTTCAGATCCAGAGGGCTCTGCTATTCATTTCACATTGGATTCTGGTCCAGAAGGTGCCAGTCTTTCCCCATCAGGTCTCCTTTTGTGGAAAGCTGTGGCAATGAATGTCCATAAATTAACATTTTCTTTGACAGATGACTGCAATGCAACAACTAAGGTGGAAATGGAGGTAATGAATATTGCAGTAAAATGACACTTAGTAATAAGATATCTAAGTTATCTATTTACAGAACTCAGTGATAGTTCATTAAAAAAAAGAAAACTGTCTTATTGGGCGTGTCTTGTAGGTCAGTGTAAAATCATGTGATTGCCTAAATAATGGCTCATGTGTGACAAACATTAATTTCCCACCTGGAAGTGGAAGATATCTTTGTGTGTGTGTGGCTGGATTTGAAGGTGATCTCTGTCAAGTGAATACTGATGACTGTAAACTTAACCAGTGTGGTATTGGCAGATGTGTGGATGGAATAAACAGCTATTACTGTGAATGTCCACATGAACTTCAAGGTAAATTGCTATTTTATTTCCATGCATTTATCATGTTTAGTGATAAATAGGAGTCTTTAATTTTATGTCTACAATTTTGTTTTTTAATTTTTCACTGTAACTAACTTACTGTTGTATTATGAAGAAACTTTATGGTCTTGTGGTGCAGATATATGATATATGTCAAGATTTTTCTTGCACGACTATAATAGTTGTTTATTTTAGTTCATTATGAAAGCTAATTTGCATTGTTTTCCTCTGTAGAGGTAAATTCATCAACACAGGGAAATACAGGAGATTACTCCTGTACATAAGCATTTAGTCCCCACAGTCCATCTTCTCCATATTTTACAATAAGCAAAATACTTAATATGAGATTAAAAAATGTGAATAGAAAACCTTATCAGCTATTCTTATTAGATGTACTGAAATGATTGGTTGCACTATTTTTTTTTTCTCAGCACTTGCATACATTGTACTTTTAAAAATACACCATCAAAGTCTAGTGACATGATATTATAAAAAAAATTAAATCTGTATTTCAATACAGGTGAAAATTGTCAAGAGGATGTAGATGAATGTGCATCCAGCCCTTGCTTCCCTGGAGTATTTTGTTTCAATACTTTTGGTTCTTACTATTGTGGTCCATGCCCAAATAATCTGCAAGGAGATGGGAAGTCATGTCATGGTAAAATTATTTGATTTTCAGAAGAATAGTATTGTCATTCAGATAAAATATCTTTGATTGTGCTTCATGCTTCTAACAATAACTTAAAACTCTTTTCAGTAGTCAGCAAAGCAGGGCTATGTCTCTGCTGATGGCAATATTAGACTGTATTGGGTCAACACTGCTGTAAAACACTTTTTCTAGTGTAGAAAAACACATACAAAACACACCCCCATTCCTTTAAATCAAAGTATGATAATACAGTGGAATATTTTTGACATTTTTTTCTTCATTATTTTCATAACACGATAAATTATTAATAAATTATTAAAAAATATGTATTTCTATTAGATTGATTAACATAGAACTGTTTACCCAAGTCAAGGCAGCTGCCAAACATTTATTTACATGCAATTACTGAATAACTTGTATTTTTAAAATACTCCGTTAAAAAAACTTTTAAGAAACATTTTTTAACTTTTATCTTCTTTCTAAATTTTGAGTTTCTTATGTAATAAAATTTTAACTTTGTTTGTAATTTATTTAAATTTAAACAAGTGTAGCTACTTCTTTGCACTACTAATGTGCCTTCACATCTTTTCAGAAAGCTTTGATGACACTGATGTTGAAAGGAAGGATTCCATGGGAGAACATGGAGGGAATAAAGGTGATTTTTTTTCCTGAAGAAAATGAAATTTCTGATTCACATACTGATAAGAATATAGCTGTCAAATAAGTCAGTTTCGTGTTATTCACTTTATTTTTCAGTTTGACAGAGTTTATTAATTACTGAGCTTGCATTCTGATCTGAAAAATGAGACTGAAATGTCAATATCAACAAATCCCTTGGGTCAGTCAAGCGATTTTATTAACAGTGTGATATATGACACTCTTACAGTTGCCTTTTGTTTTAGTGACCAACCATTGACATAAAATAGGTAACATGGGGATAGGGACATCTGTTATATGTGATAAACAAAAGTTTATGGCATTATGTTGAATGCCATTTTCCTACTTTAACTCAAAGGAGATGTGAAGGATATGGCAAGTGAATGTCTTTATTCCGAAACTCTGTAAATGCTGTTCCTGGCATTTCCAGGTCTGTGCCTGCTGGGGGTTTCTTTGTAGGAAGCTCTCATGTGTCTTTTCCCTTTATCTCATTTGTTGGGGGGAAAGGAAGACTCTCTCATTGCACTGCCAGTGCTGAATAATTCTTCATCAGATGCAAAATGGTTTGCTTTTTAGCAGGGAGACCACACTTAAAAACAATTCAGTAAAGTTTAACCTTTTGTAAATCATTTTCTAGTTATAAATAGGTTAGGGTTTCATTCCTCCACTGCCCCATAATGCTAAAACCCCATATACAGGAGGGATTACAACCTGGGATTACAGTGCTGTACTTCTTTCTACAAACCACATGCTTTCCCTGGGCAGAATATGAAGAATTTATCATGCATTTTGCACTCTCTTGAATAAGGAGACTGAGTCAGTCTCTGATGTTTATTAAACAGCTGAAGCATCTCACTACTAAAACCCATGCAGAAAGTTTAAAAAAGTTGATTAAAAAGTTTGAAGAATAAAACATGGTAATACTTGTGCTACAAGTTGGTGGCTTATTCCCCTAGAATACTGTCTGTGGTGCATCAGTATGTATAAGCATCTACATACATGTGGTTTTATTTCTGCTTCAAGTGAATAGACACACTGATGAACCATAAGCAATATCTTTTCTTTAAATTCTTTCAGTTGCCTAGTTGAAAGCAATATATGGAGCTGATAATCTGCCGACAGTAAATCTGTTTATTGACCTAATATGGGAAAATCTCTGCTCCTATAAATCGTGCCTCCTATAAATCTTGCTTTGTTCTTATCTTCCAGCCGAGGAAAGGCCATGGTGAGGGCAGGAGAGGTTGTAATCAGAATACCTTCACCTTCTCTAATTCTCCCAGCTAGGTTCTACTGCATACTTATATTGTGACATAGCACAAGAAGAGACTTCCTGAAGCACAGAATGAATGGGCTGTATGTTTATCTGTTCAGAAAACATTCCCCATGCTCAAAGGGGAAAAAAATCTGATGGTATTCACATGCTTCTCCCCCCTTTCCTTCTAAAATACTGTAGGTTTTCAGCCATCATCCTTTGAGAAGGTTTTAAGCATGTCAAGTTATATTCCCAGTTCTACAGATGTCCCTAAGAGATTTATTTCTACAGAAACGGTCAGAAGCAGCATGCTGCCAGCCTCCACAGTAAAAACAACCACTGCCTGGAAGACACCTAATTCTCAGAAAAATGCTTCTGTACAACCTGTGGTTACTGGAAACATTGCTCATGCTCCAGGCATCATCAGTGGTCAGCTTGCTGATGCTGAAAACAGTTCTTCGATACCTGCTGTAAAGGCTGCATCTTCAAGGAGCCACGCTGTGTCACCTGAGAAGAAAACAAGGGCACAAGTTGACGCCTTCAGCTATTTTGAGAGCAGCAGGAAGGCTTCCCCTAGCAGCAGAGCAAGTATAAGCAAAGGAGATTCTTTGCCAAACAAAGCATTCAAAGGTGAAAATGCTCACAGAGTTCTGCTTCAATTAGCTAAGCATAAAGCAAGCCATTTACCTTTTACCCTTGTTGAAGTCACTGTCCCACCAAAAATGCTTCCTGAAGAATTGAGTGAACCAGTGATTCCTAAAGCAGTGACCTGTTCTGATTTACCCTGTTTTCCTGGCGTACCCTGTGAGCCAAGTCCGGATGGAAGTGTCAAGTGTGGTCGTTGTCCTTATGGTTATTACGGCGATGGCTTCACTTGCAGAGGTATTGCAAATTATTGCACTTAAATGCTTTGAAGAAAAGAATTGTGAGATGTCTTTATAACTTGCAAGTGTATTGTCAGCGTGGTGTATTGAATTTTCTCATTTTCATTATTAATATTGGCATAGCCTACAGGCTTTTAGTTGTATGGATGCCCTTAAAAATACTTTTGTGATGCGTCTTAGACTCTGCATTTATGGGCAGTGTCTTAATGGATTCTCCGTGATCAGTTCACTACATTAGGCAAGACACAATGTGCTGAAATGCCACTTTCATTTTCCTTATTCCTTTTCTTGTTTTCTTCATTGCCTTTCAGCTAGGTGTAGACAACCCTGTGGCAAAAATATGGAGTGTGTGGCACCCAATATTTGTAAATGCAGGCCTGGTTATGCTGGTTATAACTGTCAGGCTGGTGAGTATGCCATGTTAATTTTGCCTGTGGTAACTCATATGCACAAATTAATGATTTGCAGAATGCTGTTGATTTTTTTTTTTACAGCTATCTGCAGACCTGATTGCAAAAACCATGGGAAGTGCATTAAGCCCAATGTCTGTGAGTGTTTACCTGGATACAGTGGCTCCACCTGTGAGGAAGGTAAATATAGCAGTTTTTGCTTTTAAATCCATAACTGCCCGAAGGATGCTGTGAGCAACTCCCATGGCTGTTCGTTCTGACAGCATGAAGATGTGTTCATTTTACTGTCACTTTAACAGAACTCTTGAGTTACATTTTGGTATATGTCCTGATTTTCTTGATATACACTGTAAATGTTGCTTATGATTGGATATTCCTAAATTTAGCTTTCACATTAAGTAGAGCAGTTCACCAGTGAATGTGGTTGCCTCTAAGCTAAACACTTCTGAAGAGTGGGAAGCACCGTCTGTAAATGATGTCAGCTTTCTTTTCTTCAAGGTGACCATCACTGTTGGGACTGTACTATAGAAATAAAGTTGTTCTTGTTACTTAGTCTTGCTCAAAGGCATTGCATATATCTCCTTATTTTATTTTCATTTTTTTCTCACTGAAAGTTATTAACATTTTTATAAAGCATAACCAGTCCATGCATCTTTCTAGAAGCGATTTCTTGAACACAATTCTGTATCTGCAGCACACTGTAAACCACCTTGTCAAAATGGAGGCACGTGCTTGGCCAGAAATCTCTGCACCTGCCCGTATGGTTTTGTGGGACCAAGATGTGATACAAGTAAGCAAAAGAGAATAAGAGAAAAATATGCGACATTTTTCCTGTTATTCAGGAGCAAGAAAGCAAATTATGGTTTAAATTTTTTATGCCTTCTGTCTAATGCTAGCAAATGACATAATAGCTGTGCCTCTTTGAAGGTTTTCATATCTGGGATTTTTGAACATCAGGTAATATTTGTGCATAACTGTGAAAACATAATGCACTATAAAAGCAGCAGATAATTTGTATTTTATGATTCACAAAGATGGAAAAATTGAGTACACTGTGTATATGATACTAGCTGTACAAAAACACACAGGTGTTTCATATGTCCTGACAGCTCTTTAAGTTCTGTCAGCTCAGACTGATTAGATACTGGGGCACATTCAGAAACTGGTGTCTGTGAATGGTGTGTCAGAAAGACTGGGGTACAGGAAAACTGAATTCAGAACCACATTGTGGTGTCTTCTTTCCTTTTACCTGGTCTGAAAATTGAAAAATTTGTTGTGATCATAGCTGAAAGATTGGAATTACTTTATCTCACATAAATTTTCTTTTACATAAAAAAAATCATACATGCTGCAGTTTGGCAACTCCCAATTTTGGGTAGATTTTATATGGGTAATTTGTATCCTTCAGAGAATCCAGATTTAGATATGCTGTTTATATATTGTTCACTTGTTCACCTGAATGAAAAAAAACTTTATTGAACCTGAATTCAGAAAATCCTTTGTCTCCTTCTCAAATCCCAGGACTTTTGGTTTTTGGTTTTTCTTGTTCTAATTTCAATTCTCACAAAAAAAAAAAAAAAAAAAAGGCTGCTCTTTGTGCTCTTTGTGAAGGAGTACTAAAGAGAATGAGATGTTTTCCTGAAGAAGTGATTCATGGTTTTCCCCAGCTGTGATATTTTAATGTCTTTGCTTGTCAGTCTCATGTTCCTTTGCACATGCAGCTGCACTTGTATCATGTAACACAGTCCATTTGTCTCTTAGTATTGCATTTCTCATTTGGTTTGGAATTTTTATTTAAACTTCTACATTTTAACACTAAATATATCCAGACCATGGATATTTGCATGGAAAGACATTTTATTTACTGTTGTCATCTGTGCTTGCTATTATGGGTTTGAAACTAGATTACTCTGTTCAGCAATTCCTCTTCAGCTAGGAATTGTGTGTTACTTCCAGTGTTAATTTGTGGGAAAGAACTGAAAAATGAATCAAGAATAATTTGTAATGTACCTCTTTCTTGTCCTCCCATCCCCTGTCTCCTCCTCTGCTTTCTCTTATGTTTTTGCCCACCTTCTTGGATGGTAGTGGTTTGCAACAGACACTGTGAAAATGGTGGTGAGTGTCTCACTCCAGACATCTGCCAGTGTAAACCTGGCTGGTACGGACCTACCTGCAGCACAGGTAACACCCCTGCAACTTCCATGTTCCTAGGAAAGCATCCATAGGACCACCCATTGTTGGAAATTTGGACCTGCATAACTCACCTGGCAGCAAATGGGCAGCTGCTCTCTGCTGCAGAGCCCCCCACACTCCCTTGAGTCTCTGCATATTAGTTCTGCTGCCAGCAGCACCTCTGGGAAGTATTATGCTGATCCTTTAATTTGGGGTAAAATTAAACGTTGGGAATTAAATATTGGGAATTAACACCGAACATTAATTCTATGGGAATGACATTACCTGCAGTTATCTTAGCTATTTAATTCCTGTTCTTGAAACAGAAGCACATACTTTATAGACTTTATTTGGATGTCATACTTCCCACTCTTCCTGACCCTATTTCTGCAGCAGTGTGTAATCCTGTGTGTCTCAATGGTGGTTCCTGTACTAAGCCAGATGTTTGCCTGTGTCCACATGGATTCTTTGGTGCCCACTGTCAGAATGGTAATGTTTTCTTTTTTTCTTCTCCTCACTCCTTAGTTGCTGTTATGAGGAAATCTGTGAGAAAACATTAAGACACAAAATTAACAATCAAGTCATGTACCTGAGAAGTGGTGTAAAACAGAGATTACATTGTTTTTTAGATTTTATGGCTGATCCAACAACTGTCCATGAAGAATGAAGACTCAAAATTAGTCCTGTATTTCACTCAACATTTAAGCAGCTTTCATCCAGTTCCATTTTATGTTAGATGTAGTCTGGTTACTTTTGTACAAATACAGTTGCTAACATTGACTCCTTTTTATCTGATTTTGTCTTTACTATTGATTTTTACACCAGACAACATTCATATCGAGGTTACAAGGCAGGCCTGATAGTGCTGAATGTCCATACAAGCTGTCAGAATCTTAGTGTTGCACTCTTGTTTTCCAAAAGTATATCACTAAGTCAAAATGCAAACTACAGCCTTTTCCTCCTGTTTGTATCTTTTAGCTGTCTGCAGCCCTCCTTGTAAGAACGGTGGTCATTGCATGAGAAATAATGTCTGTACTTGTCCTGATGGATATACAGGCAGAAGATGTGAAAAAAGTAAGTCAGTGTTAAAATCTTCCTGTGATCCAAAAATAACCAATAAATTATTCTGTAATCAGTTAAATGTATTAAACGGCAGACATTTTTGATTTTAAGGTGTTTGTGAGCCAAGGTGTATGAATGGAGGAAGATGTGTAGGTGCAAACATTTGCTCTTGTCCTTCAGGATGGAGAGGAAAAAGGTGTAACACTGGTAAGTACCTTGTAGTTACCAGGAGAAGCATACCTTAAAAGTCATATGAGACTCAGGACAACTCTGCAAGTAATACAAAGTTAGTGCCAAAGAATAATATATACACATTGAAAAAACAGCTGTCCATAACTAGACAGCAAAATTTAGAATGGAGAACTAATACTATGCAGTTCTTAGGCTAAATCTTGGGACTGAAATATCTGTGAAATTCTTACATAGCAAATATTATTTGTTTCTTTTTGGATTCTTGTCTAAATAAAAACATCTGCATTTCTGCAAAGAGATGAGTCAAAAAAAGTGAAAGAAATCCCGTTTGTGCTGTAGGACATAAAACCAGATATAACAGAAAAAGAAGTTCAGTGACATATTGGAAAACTGTGGAAACAGTTGGATGTGATGTGAATAAATGATGGGCACATCATCAGTGGGCACAAGCTCTTTAGGACAGGTAGAAATAGGACTGTGATGGTTGCACATCTGTGGGTCACATTGTATCTTAATGAAGATATTGATGGTGCATAAATAAACGGTGTCAGCATGGATAAAAGCACAGTCTGCATGAAAATCAGCATGAGGATAGGTGGTAGAAATCCCATAGCTAAAGTGTTAGTGTCTGTCAGAGTACCCACCCCGAGGCTTGAGAATTGATGTGGGCAATGAGCTCACTAATGGCACAGAGGAAAAATAAATTTCCCTGTATTACTTTCTGTAATTATTGGAAAGAGGTTGTTTTTTGAAAAAAAATAAAATAAAATACTACCAGTATTTACAGGGGTGAAATATTCTTGGATGCTGTGGAAGAGAGTTGATTATCAAATAGCTATGAATGAATGGAACTAATGGTGTGTTAGATCACGGCTTAATAAGCAGGGATAAATGTGCAACAAATGAGTCATAGAAAATAAATTTGGATCAAATATTCTTGAGTTGATTCATTGGGTGTTCAGTTGAATGACAGACAAAAGATCTCTCACCAAGGTGTGTGCTTTAGAAATGCAAATTTTTTAAAAATAAAGCTCTTTAATGGTGCTCTCTAAATTCATTATTTCAGGTTTTTGTAGCAATCTCTGACACAGCAGAACCTCTGAATGTGGATTTTGGTTGTAGGGCTTTTTGTCTCTAGTTGGCTCTCTTCTTTAATATCCTGTTGGCCTTAGGCACAGATTTGAGTGGAGATGATATGACTCCTTTGTATGAAAAACGCTCCACCTCTTGTGAGCATCCTGAAATCTGAATAATAACTCAGTGTAACCACTTGGGATATAACCATACTTTGTGATGATGTTTGTGCAGCAATCTGTCTTCAGGAATGTAAGAATGGTGGGGAGTGTATTGGACCGAGTACCTGTCATTGTCCTCCACAGTGGGAAGGAATCCAGTGTCAAACACGTAAGAATGATGCAACCTGAAACCTCTTGCCTCTGAACAGTTCAGAATGCTTCAGCCATGCACAGTGCAGGGAAGTCCTCCTATACCTTGGATGTGGTTTATCCACATCTGTGTCAAAAGCAGGATAAAGAGTAGAGATTCCTCTAACTCTTCTGAAACCCTTAAGGATCTGATGGTGCTCTGGAACAATGTCAGTATGTGTTGGTTTGTTCCAGCGCTATATGCTGCTGCACGAGCCCTGAGAGGCCATTGTGGTAGCTTGAAATAGAAGATGTGCTAAAAAACACCTTACTCATGTTCTTTGCTCAGTCTCATTCATGCCCTCAGCATATTCTCATGTTAAATCTGCATCAAAACAAAAGGGGGATGAGATAGACATAAGAACACTGTTGGCTCCACGTGACCTTTAAGTCTCCTTATGCTGAGAGGTGTTACCCTGTGAAAATACCTTCCAAGGTCTTGCTTCCTATAACAAACAGAATAAGTATCTAGAGGTAGCATCCACTTTTCTTTCAGCAAGATGTGTCCATGAATAACGCCTCACATGTACCTCTCTTGTTTTAGCTGTGTGCAACCAGAAGTGTCTGTTTGGAGGCAAGTGTGTGTTGCCCAATGTGTGCTCTTGTCGTCCTGGCTATACTGGAGTCCTCTGTGGGAAGAAAATTCAGGTAAATGTAGAGCCAAGACACCATCACAACACAGTGGCTTGGGAGTTAATTAACTACTCCACCTGTGTCCAGTGAAGCAGCATGATATACACCAAATGTGTATTTTGTCTGATTCCTTCCTTTCACCCTGCAGTGAGGGAGAATTAATGGAATTCCTAAGAGCTTTCCCAGTAATTTTTAGGTTCTAATACTTACAGAATTGTTCTCAGCACCAAATGTAAACTTCCTTTGTTTCAAATTAAGCTGATGGTCTCTTGTCACACAGTAGGAATTGACAACTATCCTCTTCACAACAACCACTACTTTCTTTTCCAGCATCTGGCCTCATTTTAGGGAAGAGTGTCCTACTGATGACTTTCTTAGCTTGCATCAAGTCAAGCCCTGATCTTTTCCCAACTAACAATATTGCCAGTCAGTTCATCAAGTGTAACTCTGGAATAATTTTACTTTTTTGTATCAGAGGTAATGATGACTGTTTCTCTGTTTTGTCATGCAATTTTCTGTTGGATTCCCTTGCTTGTGTGCTGATACTCACTCAGTGAAGTAATTTGATTAGACATTTTATTACAACTGTTTTGTGATGTCTGAAGTAAAAGCATTTTCCTCTTCTTACAATATCTGTGGTGTTTCTCTTAATTTCAGTGTATTTAGACACATTTGTGCTGCCAGCAGAATTGAGAAATGGGGTAGATGTATTTCAGAAATTGAAACAAAGAAATGCTCATACATATTTTGAAAGTATGCAACTAGACATCCTATATCAATAAGACTGTAATGTTTGTAATACGGATTTCCAAAACGTGACCCAAAGAGAAAAATAATTTTGATTTAAAGGTTTTCATAAATATATCCTGAATAGTCTATTTTTAGTCTAGAAAACATGTATATTGTTGGTCAGTCAGACAGTGCTGTATCATACATTGATCAAAATGGCACATTTTCTTAATGAAACAAAAAAATTATAAGCACAAGTTTAACTTATTGTTGTGATTCTGCATACCAGGGAAGCAGAGATTCATTAAAATTGTTTCATAAACTTTAACATAAAAATGCATTGCCTCATTAAAGTCTGGTTTTAATATTTGTTTTCTCTCTCCAAGGTACAAAGACATAATGGTTGAAGAAGAGTGGCAATTCAGTTGCAATGCTGCATGGATGTATGAGACTTGAAAATAGCAAAAGGGTTGAAGGCAATTACAAAGTTCATTTAAATGAAAGGAATATTCAGAAGATATTTAAATGAGTCATATTAATCTTTTAAAAGATTCATATTAATTACAAATGGTGGTGAGCTTCAAAACAACCTTGTAGTCACTAAAACATGTGTATATAGATGTAATTTTTTGCTACCTCATGTACAAACCCCACAGCCTCTGATGTCTTAATTGAATTCCCAGATCTGATGTCTGAGCCCAAAATTCTGCAGTTCATTCATGTAGTCAACTGGACTATGAAATTTCTGTTGAGGGAACAGGACTGTAGCAGCTGTTGAGTGACTCTAGCAAGGAAGGCAGCACTTCACTTGCAAATGATACCTCCTGTTTACAAACACTGTTTACATACATATTATTTGGCTGCAGACAGAGGAAAAAGCAGAACTGTTTTTTTCTTGTTTTGTATTTACATTGGTCTTGTTGTAATGACAAGCCAGTAGCAGGGGAGGAGGGGAAACCAGAACTGAGGCTGGGCTACTAACAATGAAGGCAAGGCCTCCTGTTCTGTTAACAGTCAGCCAGGTGCAGAATGACTCTGATTTATCTATGACAAGCCTTTGCAGCCAGAAGCCAGATCCCAGCTTTTCTGGTTTGACTTCATTATTTACAGTCAAGAATTTGAAGAGCCAGCTACTGAATTATTCCTATGTCTGTAAGACTTTTATGCCCCTGTCTGAGATGGCAGTCAGGAATACAAGGAAATCTTGTTCCCAAGACTCTTAGAGAAATCTAACAATGCTTTCAGTAATGCTGAATGTTAAAATAGGAACTAATAAGAGGAGAAATTTGTTGTACATCATGCTATCCATACTCATCATGTCAGAAAGTATTTTTACAGACTTCACACTTTTTTTTCCATTAACAATTGCTCCAATGAGCTGTTAGCACCTACCAGCTGCCAGATAGTTTTTGAAAGAATAAAATTCCAGTTTTTCTGAAGTTTCCTACAGAGGACTGCTATCTTCTCCTAGAGCTGTAAGAGACATTTAACTTCCTGCCATAACAAAGTGAGCTCTGGTAATAGACACAAGCATCCCTTTAGCTAAGCCATTGAAGGTTACTGCTTTGGTTTTTTAAGCCAAAAATAAACATCATGACTTCCTGTTCTCCTGAGCAATATTCAGTTTATATACCCTAATTTTGAACAGGAAGAAAATAGAGGTAATTTTGCCATTTACTGCTATTCTGGGATGCTGATTACCAAATCGTAGCTGTTAGCAGCTCTGTGCCTAGATTTCTCCTCACCTTGATAGTCTTCCTCAGTCATCTTGCAAAAGTAAGCTGGTATTTTGGGAGCTTAGCATCATTCCAGAATGACACCTCATGGACTTTTAAGTGCCTGACTGGTGTATTTAAAAAAATGTCCAATTTCCCACTTGCATTTTAAATTTCAGTGTTTCCATAGTTTCTTTCCATAAGCATCCATGTGGGCGATAGCCTGATGATCTGGGAGTCATTACATTATTTAAAACCTACTCCTCTTGAAGCATTTCCTTTCTCACATCTCACAAAGATGTTGATGAACAAAATCTGACTACTCTTGCAACTGTTTCTGATACAAAAGATACTGAAAATTTTTTAGAGTACAAACACACCAATATCACATAATCTCTTATTGTAATCACTGCTGTTCCATGTGTCAGTTACAGAGGTGCTGTGCAAAAAAGAAAGATAACATCTGCCTGGAGCACTGCTAATAGTACTTTGGTTAATGAGTTTGTGCAATGTTCGCTCACAAAACTTAATCAATACATATATGTGCATTTCTAGGATTTCAGGCACAATAAAGGGTTTTTTATTACAGATGTTAATGTTTGCTGTTTATTCTCAATGGTTTTAAAAGCAGAAATTATTTCTTTTACATTTTCCAAATGCAAGATGTGTGAACAAAAGCACATCCAGAGTTTTGGTGCAGTAGCTAATAATCTCAGTGCTAAGCTGTGCTATTTTTGCTATTTTCCAGCAAGCACATGGTGAAGAAAAATTATTAGTACATGCAAAATGCCAGACAGCTACTTCAAAACTGCCCAGTAATTGTGTGATTAGTTGAAACTATTTTGTTACTATGTTGTCCATCACACATATGAAACAGAATTCACTGTAATTAGAAAGCACATGGCAACAATACAGTAGAATTGCTCAGTGTAACAAGATGCGGATTTATATAGAGGGCTTGTGTACAGAACTGCTGAAATTATAACCTGCAATTAGGCCCAGAAGAATTAGGGAGTGAGAGTGGAAAGAAGAGTTGGATTGACACAGTTCCACTCTGAAGGAATGAAGGGTAGCTTGTATCAAACTGAAGAATTTGCAGTGATTCTTACCACATTATGCACAACACTGGTATCTTCATTGAATTTTCTTGCATGATTTCTTTAGACACCAAAGAGTGCTGGAAGGTACCTATCTACATCATCCATTTATTACTTGGTTGTACTACAGTTGCTCTGCAGGCCAGCAGAAATTCTCCCAAGTGCACATTGATTTTTGTCCCTGAACTTTAAAAGATCTTTTAAAATTCATACAGTGAATGTTCGCTGAAGGAAGAGCTTGTGTCACAGAAAATAGCACAGATAGCCATGTTGGCTATGATTTAAAAATAAAACCATAAGTGGGCCCTAAGGGAAAAGCTCTTTCTTTTTACAAAAGTTAATTATATATTTTCATAGCTGAGAAGAGAAAGCTAGTTAACATTTCCATTTACTGAAAGCAAACTCGAAGAAGTATCAGCACAAGCCCTAAAGTAAATAGGTACAAAAACCGAAGGTACTTGATAAATTGGCTGTACCCACCCCATTATTTGTCCAAATGGAAAAAACCCAAAGTTTAAAAATCTCAAAACATAACATTGGGGTACATGTACAAACCCAAATGTAGAGGTTAGAAAGTTTTGCTAATAACTAAAGTTGTTTATGCAGTTTCTGTCATTTAAAGGTGTCACATGCTGGTATCAGGTCATTTTACCCAACTTCTACCCACAGCTCAGTTTGGCTAGGAAATGATATTTTACAGCTAGACCAAGTAAATCCATTCTTGTCAGAAGCACTTAGACCAGAAGAGAAAACACAAATAAAAATGTGCATGTAAGTAAACTAAAAAGAAACACCTTTCCATGCACACTCTAGAAAGACTGAGTATCGAAAATGCAACCACTGCAATACCCCTAAAATTTTTACAGTTGTTTTGGTGAAAACCAGAGCATCTGTATAAGGTGTTAGATTTAGCTGTAAAGAATAAGGGAGGTAGCATGTTCTGTGTTGCTTTCTCAACCTTTTCTTGACTGCATGCATGACTTATGTCCTCACAGGAAGACATAGCTATCTTCAAAAATTACATGCTGTAACTAGTATGTTCAACCGACCAGTGAGCAGAAAACAAACAAAAGACAAGAATTACTGACAGTTCTTTTAGTCTTTTTAGTATGTTTAACTGTGGAAATAAGAATCTAGGGACACAGACTGTCATTAATAATACATTCTAAGATTGTTCGATTCTAACTAACTAGAAAAATCACTTTTAAACTCGCTTAAAATTTAATTGAATGACAAGAAGAAATATTTCTTAAAATAAAAATAAAAAAAAAAATCCACAAAGAACACTGTAGCCGGTAGATGGTGCTACGTTCAAGTAGTATTTCTGAAATGTCATTGCATTCTGTGTGGCCTCAAATTACTGCTTACTTCAATCATTTCTAAACAGGAAAGTAAATTAGCATTTGCTTTGGCCAGTTCAGAAATACTAATTACAGGTCTCTCAATGACTGCTTCTGTTCTCTTGCTCCTGACAATGTCAATATCTCTCCCAGCTTCTAGTCACTATTATTGTCACTTTTGCCTTTATTAGTAGAAGTCAGTCTTTTTGGGAATAATACTGAGATATTATGCCTCTTTGTATTTACATAGTACTGATTATTTATTCTAAATTTTGGGTCTGGTGTAATTTTTTTTTTTCTCATTCATTCCCCTGCAAACAGTATGTCACCTAAGGTATTAAATCTAGCTCCTGAATTTCTGAGTTGTTGGCATGATGTAGTGGACTGTGACACAGAATTACATCATCATCATCATCATCATCATCATTATAAAACTTAGGAACCATTGATGAAATCATCTTGTTCCACACATGAGAATCACATTTTTACCAGCAGGTGTGAAATAGCCGGTGTATCCCAGCAGAAACACCACAAAAAATGTGCATTCCTCTTATGTTGTGTCCTATCCCTGCTGGAAATCCTACACAACATCTCTGCAGCAGAGTTCCTCTGAGAGCCTCCAAAGCGGGGACAGGAGAAAGCTCAACTACACCACACAGCAATTGCTCATAACAGGAAACAGGAGTCTCAGGAACCAAACCAGTGCCTTTCTATTGCCCTCTGCATGCTTGGGCACTATCTTGTAGAGAAGATTGGTAACTGAGAAGACCCCATTACCTTTGCCTCTTTGCCCAGTGGCTTGTAATCCCAGGAGAAACACGTCCATATAAGTCACTGCCCATGAGAGCTACATGTTCTGGTAGTTAAACACAGTTAAAATGTTGTTCCAACAAATGGACTAAAGTAATCCATAGCTAAAATTTTCCCACCCCC
>VWYO01011295.1:786245-844902 GCA_013400275.1 Rhadina sibilatrix
GCAGACATAAAGTGATAACCATGATTTAAATAAGATGCTTTGCAGTTTGGTAATGTTCCAGAAAGATGCAAACTCTGCAAGTTTCCTCTTGCAACTGTTTAATCTCAAGGCAAATTATATTTGAACTAACATTCATTTCTGATGATATGAATTGAGGGCTTTTTGTTTCATGTGCTTTTTAAAAATGTAATTATATAACACAATAAGTTTAGTCAAAGGGGAGAAAAATCAGTAAGAAGAGCACAGATCTATTCTGAAGTACTTGATTTGAAGAAAATTTTATTTCAAGGTCAGCTGTATCAACCAAGGTGTAATACTTCTGCTTATGAAGAAAAGATGAGGAGAAAATATGTTATACACTGCACACAGTTGGATATTTGTAACAATTTTCCTACAATCAGCAATACCTTCTTTTCATATAGAAAAGCATGAACTTAATATAGTGAGGACAAAAAGCTGTGTGAAATCAACCATGTTTATTTTAAGGTCCCCCACTGCTGCAGACTTCCTGTCTGTATAGTTACATCAAGAAAAATGCAGCTTATCTTGGCTGAAGTTGCTTCATTCCTTCCTTTTCTTTGTACACTGTGGCCCAGAGAATGGCAGTCGACATCTACACACGTTTGGAGCGATGCATTTCCCTCCATGCTGGCAGGGCAGTTTACATACAGCTGAAATGAGACACCAGATACACAGCATGTCTTCAGCACAGCACAGGATCATTTTTCTTTTTGTCTCACTGCAGTAGCACAATTGTTCCCCGGTGACTGCAGTGGGACAGTATAAATAAAAGCATAATGGAAGAACTGAAAAGCAATGTCTCTCAATTTATGGCATTGTGGCCTTCACTGGAATATAGGCACGGTATATCTAGTCTTATTCATGCTCCATTTCCCTTTTAAAATACTATAATTTCTGTTCTTTAAGGCACGGGCTTTTTTTGAGATGGATGCCCCCATAAAAGTGAGAGAACAATAACAATTCCTGCTGAAACTTATTCAAGCCAGTGCTTGGATCCACACCCATGAGGAAACAGTCGCCTCATCCTAGCAGTATCTCACACACTGCCCTCCTCTTCCCCCAGAAGAGCAGGGAAGGGCTGAATGGGCACAGCTTCAGCTGTCCCCTGCTACACACCAGTTCAGCTGACAAGCCAGGGGCTGCAATTTGGTCATGAGCATGGACACCGAAAGAAGTCAAACTTGATGCAGACTCAGTTAGTTTTTGGGAACACTGATTATTTTGACATTAAGAACCTGAACCCTTCTGCCATTACTGCAGCTGCAGGGAACTAAACATTCTATAAGTTCTCTGCAACTCCCACACTTGGCTTTTAGTANAAAAAGAAAGGCAGTTTAATCTAGATGACAATGGAATCAATCTCTCAAGAAAATAAAAATTGATCTGAGCATCATTCAGTTTGCATGTTTTGGCAAAACCTTACTCAACAGGACCATTCAAGAAACAGCACAAATGAGACAAGGAACAATGAACATGGGAGAGTCAGTCCATTCTGCAGCCCATTCAAAAGGCTGCAAAACCTAAATGAAGCCAAACAGGAACATCTCCAGAAGACAAGTGTCAAGAACCCCCACACGTGATTTGTGACAAGCCCAGCTTTTCCTCACTGCCAGTCTGCAGCCTCCCATTATACTGCTCCTGTAACAACACAGTCTTGAATAGCACAGAATTATCAATGTCTCCAGAAAAAAAATACATTTCCCTGTCTCCCTGGGATATGGAAAAGAAATAATTGGAAGTTGAGAGATTATCAGATAATATGACTGTACAAGTAGTCAAGATGAGGACTCTTAGAGTATCAGCATGGATTCAGTTTTTAGAAAGTAACAGCAGAATTGTCTGAACAAGTATTGGTGGGGGAGTGTTAGTTGTTGGGTTTTTTTTAAATACTGTTTAGCTGATTGAGATCCAGATCAGATTGGGGGGNCAATTTTCCTACAATCAGCAATACCTTCTTTTCATATAGAAAAGCATGAACTTAATATAGTGAGGACAAAAAGCTGTGTGAAATCAACCATGTTTATTTTAAGGTCCCCCACTGCTGCAGACTTCCTGTCTGTATAGTTACATGAAGAAAAATGCAGCTTATCTTGGCTGAAGTTGCTTCATTCCTTCCTTTTCTTTGTACACTGTGGCCCAGAGAATGGCAGTCGACATCTACACACGTTTGGAGCGATGCATTTCCCTCCATGCTGGCAGGGCAGTTTACATACAGCTGAAATGAGACACCAGATACACAGCATGTCTTCAGCACAGCACAGGATCATTTTTCTTTTTGTCTCACTGCAGTAGCACAATTGTTCCCCGATGACTGCAGTGGGACAGTATAAATAAAAGCATAATGGAAGAACTGAAAAGCAATGTCTCTCAATTTATGGCATTGTGGCCTTCACTGGAATATAGGCATGGTATATCTAGTCTTATTCATGCTCCATTTCCCTTTTAAAATACTATAATTTCTGTTCTTTAAGGCACGGGCTTTTTTTGAGATGGATGCCCCCATAAAAGTGAGAGAACAATAACAATTCCTGCTGAAACTTATTCAAGCCAGTGCTTGGATCCACACCCATGAGGAAACAGTCGCCTCATCCTAGCAGTATCTCACACACTGCCCTCCTCTTCCCCCAGAAGAGCAGGGAAGGGCTGAATGGGCACAGCTTCAGCTGTCCCCTGCTACACACCAGTTCAGCTGACAAGCCAGGGGCTGCAATTTGGTCATGAGCATGGACACCGAAAGAAGTCAAACTTGATGCAGACTCAGTTAGTTTTTGGGAACACTGATTATTTTGACATTAAGAACCTGAACCCTTCTGCCATTACTGCAGCTGCAGGGAACTAAACATTCTATCAACTCCCACACTTGGCTTTTAGTATCACCCTCTATCTCAATACACTGGTGAATATAAAGAATAAGCATTTTGATGGTCAATGGGAATATCAAAATATTACTTGTGAATGTGACCATATATATTGTAGAAGAACTAACACTAGCTGATTTAGTGCCACAGCCATGCTCACAGCCATGTGAAAATATCAGATGCAGAGGACTTATCTGGAGACCCTGAGCCATCAATATCCAGTTCAAAACCAATGTTTGCATGAGGGTTTTTCCAGTCCCTCAGAGAGCAAACAAAAACCCCTTTCCTTTTGTAGTCTCAGGATTATTACCTTTAGCATCAGGGCAGTGCTGTCACAAGCACACAAGGCCCAAAAAGCATAAAGACTTTATAATCACCTGCTTTCTGAAGCAAAGTTTGTGAAAATAGAAGTGGTTTTTCAGCAACAGTGTCAGTACTAATCCTGATTACAGACAGCTTTCAGAGTTCTAAGAACACATGGAGTTGATTCTATCAACTTAGAGTAAGAAGCAAGTTTCAATTTTACATATCTATAAAATTTAATGAAACTTCTAACCCACACCAACAGCAATAGTACTTCTGTAATTTTCAGTTCCTTATACTGGGGCCTCAGTTTACAGACAATATTTCAGAAATACCAACAAAAGATACCAAGTAATTAATTTGGTGACAATCAAAATCTGAATCTCTTTCAAAGTGGGAAGTTCTGTGTTTATGAACAGCCATCTACTCCCTATGCATACTTGTAAGAGCCTCAGTATGTGGAAGCAGCTTGCAGTTACAGATACTTTCCCTGGAAGCTTTGTTAGGCCCTGAAGATTTGAACACTTTGATTGGTAAATCAAACAAGCAGAGGAAAGGATAAATGAAAAATGTCAGAAGTCATTTACCTAAGTGACATGCTCTACCGACCCATCCAGCTGGACAGCTACAAATCCCAGGAGCCACACAAGCTCCATTATTCCGACAACCTTGAGGACAAATTGCTACAAGAAAAAGAAAGTGTAAGTCAGCAGGATTTATAAAACTGATGTAAAAGGATCCTGACAGAATGAAAGATTCAGGATGATACAAGTCAAAATGGCAAAACACATTTTCTTCTAGGCCAGATATTCAACTGGTATAACTCCAAAAGCATTTCCAGGACCATGGAAATGGGGAAAAAAATATAGGTACTGTGTTATGAATCTTGGTTTAAATGTGAACAGTTGTACACCTTAATGCAAAATATTTTCACAGTATTTTATCTGTGTAAGCACCCATAATGTAGGTCACTCATTTCTGTAGTAATGCATTGACATTTCCATACTTATTCATCCCTTAATACATTTAAAATGTTTTTGTTGCTGCAGTTTTAGAATTAATATCAATATTTGCATGAATGTAGACACGCACCTTCCTGGCATCTTGATCCTGTCCAGCCGGAAGCACAAAGGCATTTCACCACTCCATTGACAGAGACGCATTCCCCCCCATTCTGACAGCCTCCTTCACAGCTTACTGTGGAAGACAGCATACAGGCATTTTAGAAGCAGCACAGCACTTCAAATAATTGTCTTTAAACAGCTCATCTGGCATCAGCTACTTGTTTCATCACATCTGCAAAAACTGAAATTTGGACTGTTCAGAGCGAGGCACTGTTCTACTCTCAGCAGTAACATCACCATAGGAATTACTAACGTGCATATTTGTATCAAACTTGCCAAATCACAGCTGGTAAGCCAATAGCATGTGGCTAAGGATTCACGTATTTCCTTACCTGGGCAGGACCTACATGGAACAAGAGGAAGAAGAGAAGAGGAATTACTTTGACAAATGAAACTCTTGACTATAGTCAAGTTAAGCAGTGCCTTCCCAAAGACCAAATACTTGAGTTAGCCTCCTCATTTCAGAATTGTTCTACACATCAAAGCCCTGAAGGCCTCATTAATGAAGCATTATTTATGCCAGACATAAGATTGGTATCAACTGTGGAGAGCACAATCACTGTTCTGTACAGTCAAATGCTTCCTTTCACAAGTATGAATGTATGTTATATACCACCTTCACTGTGTTGAAGAGAAACAACTGTCCTTCATTATAAAGATGGATAGTTTGGATGTCTGCTTGATAATTTGTAGATAAAATATCTAAATCTCTTGTTCAACCACAAGTACTGAGCACAATTTCAGCTAACAGATTTTTGGCACTAATACTGAACATGCAAGGACATGCAAGTCAAATCCAGCACAGCTGGAAAGGCTCTTTGATGTTTGTTTTGCATATTACTCTGTCACGCAATGTAAGTTAATGTCTTTAATTTTGATTGTATTTGATCAATCATGGTGACAGAGAGAAGTGCATGATGACTGGATGAAAGCAAATATCACTCCAGTCTTCTAGAAGGACAAGAAGGACCCAGGAACTGCCTCACCTCAGCCCCTGGTAAGGCAGTACAAGAATTGACTCTGGAAACCATTTCCAGCCATGTTAAGGACAAGAAAATCATCAGTAGGTCTTCACAGTGAGGGTGACCAAATGCTGGTACAAATTGCCCTGGGAATTGTGGAGTCTCTGTCCTTGGAGATATTCAAAAGCCCTAAGGAGATGGCCTTCAGCAGCTGGCTCTAGGTAGCCCTGCTTGAGCCCTGCTTGGAAATCATGACCTCCAGAGGTCCCTTCAAACCTCGCCCAGTCTGTGATTTTGTGAGAGATTCTATAATAGCCCATTGCCCCACACCACAGATTTGTACATGTACAACAGTGATTTCTTGGGTTGCCTTTTCCAATACATGCATATATTCAATAGGCTTCACAAAACCATAAAAATTGGTCTTTGCTACTCCTTCTCTGTCATCTCTCATTAACTCTTAACAGTACATTGCCACACATACCCTCAGTGACTGGCCCTCAATGCTACCATCTTGCAGATACTACATAAAAGTTTCAACCATTTAATGCAGAAATATGTATCTATACAAGCTATCTCAGTAAATTATTTAGAAAGATTCTGTTATAGAGCTAAATGGAATATTTATGTAGCACGTCCAAGGGGTATTTTCCAAGACAAAAAACTCGCTCAGATTCTCACAACACATTTCAGTTCATGTAGTCCATCCCATCCTCCCACAAGCATGCAGATCCTCTAGGCCATGCATGTCTTGATAGTAAGGTCAGAGATTTACAGAATTAAGGTCATTATTTCAAAGTGCATTAGATCCAGGACTTGAGGCATCCTAAATTAATTTAGTCTGTTTTCAAACTCCTTGTCTTTCCAAGCTACCACTTCCTTGGGTCTTACCTTTATGACAGTATCTACCCCCATACCCAGGTGGACATCTGCATTTTCCAGGTCGGAGGCACTCTCCCCCATTTTTGCATTTTGGATAACAAGTAGCTGTAAGACAGACAACAAAGAAAGGCTGGATAAATACTGGTGAATCTTACTAAAGTTACTACTTAAATACACAAGAAATTTGCACATTATATTTTCATCATATATCAATATTGTCTTCATATTTTCTAAGATATATCTGCCATGTCCTCTTACATTGCTGATAAGGTAAAATCATTTCCCTGCATGGGAAGCACTCCACCATACTAAGCTTTTAAGCACTCAGAACTAAGGAGTGTTTTGGGCCTGGACAGAACAGGCAGAAGAAAGACCCATATTAAAAAGGAACATGGCTGAACTGCCAGAAAAGCTTTTGATAACTGAAGTGGAGAAATAACAGGTAAGAAAACAGGTGATAACAAGAAATGATTCAATAAAAAGATGTTGCAACTTGTGATGCATCATGTGATTCTTAAGAGGAAATATCAGACTTTTTATTCTTTACTGGATTCCTACATTCCTCTTCAGAAAAACTATATGCTCTGTTCCTTATATCTCTTCTCTAAAATGTCTTCAGAAGTAAGCCAGGATTTCTTTCTCCTTCATGCTCTTTTTTTTCTCCTTTTGCTTCAGCTGGCTTTTCAGAAACCTTTCTGAAACTTGTACACTGTATGTTTAGCAAGAAAAGATAAATGTAACTTTTCTTGTAACTCTAATCATCTGTTGGGAGAAAAGCATCTGTGATCATCACAGATCTTGCAGTTTTTTCATTGCTGACAGCTTGGACAGGTTCTAAAAGGTACAAATAAAAATCCTAATTTTGCAAAATTCTGGACAAATCCAGTCAGATTGCAAATAAATTTCCTATCACATAAACTCTTTGCAAGTCATAATCATCCCTGAATCAGCCCTGGTGTCTGAGAAAACATTTGTTTATTCACACAGAGGTTTTAGAAACCCATTTGTTTCTGGGAGTTGCATTTGCGTTAGCTGCTGGTGTGAGATGAGCTCTCTACTTGTTCTTTGACTGGATGGGTGAAAAGTATGAAAAAGATGAACAATGAGTAACACCATCCTGATTTTGTCCTCGTATATTTATTGCACTATCAGGAAACCCAGTTGAAAAACTGAGGACTTTTCACATTAGTACCTACAGAATGAGCATTAGCAGACAAAGAAAGGACAGATATGTATGAAAAAAAAACAGCCAGCGCTCAGCTCCCTGTAACTTTTACCAGACATTCTCATTTCTTTGGAAGTGCCATACAAGAGCTCTCAATTTAAGAAAAAAATCTGTTTCTGTGTTACTTCACACAGTTTTCAGTTTGGTCATCTTGACAGAGCAAGGGATGAAACTTCATTTATCTTTTTTTTTTTCTTTCTTTTTTTTCTTTTTTCCCTGCATTGATGACCTTATGAGCACAAGAATTCAATGGTTTCCTTAACAATTCCAGCCAGCTCACCTCTAGTTCAAGAACCAGTCTGCCTCTCCACCAATATTTCACCTCTCCCCTAAACCCCAAAATGTCTAGGAACCAACAGTTTTTGGAACAGTTCATACAGCATAGTTCTTAATCTCCACTACATAGCACATTAGCTATGCATCATTTGTTACCACCTGCTAGCCTCAGCCTCAAAATGTAACAACACTTCATGAATGATTACAGTGCTGAATGAAATTTTCAGCATCTCATTTTAGAGTTTAAAAAAAAATCATATTTTAAAAGAAGGACATTGAAAATTAAAACAAATAGTGTACAATTGTATAAACTCTTCACATATGACAACATGCAAAGCAAAGGAACTCCTAACACTAAGTGATTTTTTTAGCATTTAATAGACACAAGCTCTACAGTTAAACTTTTAACCAGAAAAATAGAAAATTAGAAATCTAGCATGTTACACTGAACAGGGCTTAAACTAAAACTCTTCTTCCTGATGTTTGCTTTTGCATATTAGGTGGCATTTTCAAAAACTAATTTGTCTCTCTGTGGAAATCAGCAGGAGCAGACTCCACCCTAGCTTTACGCCTGGTACCATGGAAGTGGGATGTACAAATGACCCTGTGTGTCAGGTAACATGCAGGAAGGTAAACAACAGTACCTTTACAAGCACAACGTATTATAAATAAAAAGAAATCCAGAAAATAACCTGCTTTCTACATACTCTTTTGATGTTTTTGTTAGTGATTAGTGACTAGTCCTGACTAATTGCACCTAGAGATACTAGTTAAATGTTGCTGTGGCTTAGAACGCTGTCAAGACTCTAAAAGCATTCAAGAACCACCTGGATGCAATCCTGTGCATTGTGCTCTAGGCTGACCCTGCTTGGGCAGGGATGATGGACCAGATGACCTCTGGTCCTTTCCAACCTGACTGATTCTNACTGCTTGGGCAGAGATGATGGACCAGGTGACCTTCTGGTCCATTCCAACCTGACTGATTCTGTGATTCCTTAAATACTTTCACGGAAGTATTTAAGGAATATTTAAGTATTTACTCTTCCTACTGCAATTAAAGCAGTAGGAGGAATAGAACCCCAAAGCCTGTCCAGCGAGTGGCCTCTGATCCAACATCCAAGTAGCAAAAAGCTCTATTTATATGGACCCATGGCCATTTCCGACAGCGGGGTCTGCTTACTGCCGTGAGGTCTCCGCGCTGGCTCTTGGCTGTGCCCCATCAGTCTGCTGTCACTGCCTCACCTTACCAAAGGGTGACTTAACTCTCTTCTTCCACCTCGCCTTCTTTAGGTGCTCCCCGGCACCTCACCACCCGCCTCGCACACCAGATCCAAACCCGAGCGCCTCAGACCCTCCGGCGGGATTACTGCCCGGAGCGCTGGCAGCAGCCAGGGCCAAGGCAGCGCTGTGCCATCCCTGCGGCCCCCGGAGGCGCCCCGGGGGCCGGCGCACCCCGCGCCCATTACCGTGCTGGCAGCGCTCGCCCTCGTAGCCCTTGGAGCAGAGGCAGGAGCCGTCGGCCAGGCAGAGCCCTCCGTGCCGGCAGCGCGGGCTGCAGGCGGCGGCCGGGCCGGGGCGCAGCGCGCACAGCCACAGCCACAGCAGCAGCCGCAGCCGCATGGCCCCGCAGGGCAGCCCCGGGCAAGGGCCGCTCGTCCCGCTCCGCTCCCGCCTCCTCTCCGCTCGCGTCTCTCTCAGCCCCGCTCCTTCGCGCTCCTCTCTCTTTTACCCTCTCGGCCCGTTCCCACTCCTCCTCCTCCTCCTCCTCCTCCTCCTCCTCGGCGCCGGCCTCCCCCGCCCCGCCGCCCCCGAGCCGTGTCCGGCGGGTGGGAGGCCCCCCGCGCCGGCAGGGCCGGGGTGCCGGGAAGCGGAGGCTGAGGGGTGCCCTCATCACCCTCCACAGCTCCCTGAAAGGAGGTGGGAGCCAGCTGGGGGGTCGGCCTCTTCTCCCAGGCAGCCAGCGACAGGAGAGGACAAGAGGACGTACTCTCAAACTGCACCAGGGGAGGTTGAGGTTGAATATTAGAAGGAATTTCTTCACAGAAGGGGTTTCCAGACACTGGAATGGGCTGCCCAGGGAGGTGGTGGAGTCATCATCCCTCGTGGTGTTTAGACCCCTTCTCAGAGGTCTTTTCCACCCTGACTGATCCTGTGATTTTAGCTGCAGGTGCAGAGGCCTCTGACAGCAGAGGACCAGCCACCAGGTAGTCACACAGTGTGTTGGACAAGGGGCCCACCAGAGCACCCGACCTGCTGGCACACCCGACATCTGCTGGCCCTGCCACTGCTCCCAGGACAGCGCAGCTCTGAACTCCTGCCCCGTGTGAGAGCCTACAGACTCTGATTCCTGTACACTTCCACCTTTAAAGATACATGCCATAGGTGAACATCACAACCTGATACTCAAAGGAGGACTTCAGAGAGAGGACTGAACTCAATGCCACCTGACAGAGGAGAGGAATACGAGTCTCACAGAATCACAGAATGGCTTTGCTGGAAAGGGGCCTTAAAAATCATCTGGCACCATCCAGCACCCCTGCCACAAACACGCACACCTCCCACTTCAAAGCCTTATCCAGCATGGCCTTGGACACTTCCAGGGGTGTGACATCCACAGCTTCTCTGGGCAACTTGTCTTAGGGCCTCACCACCCTCACAGTAAAGAACTTCTTCTTTATATCTGGTCTAAATTTACTCTTTTTCAGTTTGAAGACATTTTCCCATGTCCTGTCACTCCATGTCCTCGTCAAAAGTTCCTCTCCCGCTGTCCTGTGGGCCCTTTAGGTACTGGAAGGTGCTCTAAATTCTTCCTCAGAACATTCTTTTCTTCAAGATCAATAGCTACAGCTCTCAGCCTGGCTTTATAGAATAGGTACCCAGCCCTCTGAGCATGTTGACTGCTCTTCTCTGGACTTGCTCCTTTGCCATGCTGTCTCTGGGAATGTCTTGAGTACAATTCTGTGACAAAATAGCAATATATTTCAATTTGATCATGAAAATATTTCTGTTGCAAAGAGCACAAACATAGATGATCAGAAAACATTTTTTCTCTCATTATTCCCAATCTTTCACAAGCATTTCCTGTAATTTCAAAAGTTTCCCAGGGAAAACACACACTTTCAACACCAATACTCAGCCCAGAGAAGCATTTTCAGATGAGTTGGAATGACCAGTAGTGAAAAAGGGAGATTATAAACACCTACACAAAGTGTCTTCAGGAAAGTGAAATAAACCTCATGCCTTTTGAAAAACTAAGAAAAAAACAAGTTTCAATTGTTTTCAATTGTGAGAGCTGACTTTGAATTACTTTTGCAAGTGGCAGAAAAGAGCTTAATTTTTTTTCCAGATGAAGCAGGAGTATGATTTGGTAATTGCTTTCACTTTGACTGGAAATTAAAATTTGTGCGATTGCCTTGTAATTGACAGAATAAAAGTGTAAGGAATTTCTGTTGTAAAACTGTTTTAATCCCTTTTTTGACACCTACAGAGGGTGGAACATACAGTTAATAGCAGGAGTAGAATACAAGTATACAAGAATACAATGCCAGTAGCATGAGGTGCTGTCTGGCTTCTTGTAAAGCTTTAGGCACATATAACATTATCTTTGCAGGATTGCATTTAGACTTTCAAGTAGCAAAATACAATTAAATGATTAAACAAGAGTTTAAACCTGAAAGTCCAACACTGAATAATTGCCTAAAATGTGCACAATTCCCTCTTGCTTGTGCCTAGGGAACCAAAGAAACATTTAGAGGATACATACATAGGTACATTTGTCCTATGCAAACTCAAATACCAAATATCTTTTCAAGTAGTAATGAAGAAGCAAAAAGCCCCAAGGATTTAATTACTTATGCACAAGTTGCAGTAGTGTGTTGATTTGCTGTCTGGAATAAGAACATCCAAACCCCATTCTTATTGCAGTTCCAGTTGTGGTGAGGAGAACAGTCTCCTGTTTTTGCATGCAGTATTCCTTCTTGCAAGGACAGGAGTAATAGGATTATGCAGTGAAACCACTTTCAGTGAAACTACTTGCCAGAAATATATTGTGAAATAAATTCTTCCCAAAAGGAATAGCTTCCTTTATGCCAGCCCCACAAGAGCAAAATGAGAGAAGAACTGAAGACACTGACTCTGGGCTGTATTTTTTCTCAGTGTATTGTAATTTTGCACCTCCTTGGCGTCTGCCAATAATTTTGTGCATATTGATTTCTTCACAGAAATATTTTTCCATTACTGCCTTTCCTCTGTAAGACAGTTTTATGAGGAAGTGTGCCTTTCTGATATTAATGTCTAGCAACAACACCTTCATATAGAATTCTTCTCAGATTTTAAGAGCTATTCTTCATTATTCATGATTTTTAAAGCACTATTTATTTTCAGTTCCATATCCCATCTTCTCTATTCCAGAAAGATGACTTTTGGTGGCTCAGGTTAATTAAGACCCCCTTTTTTATTTCTCTCCTGGTTTTCTTTGAGGATCTTAAAATAATTATTACTAAAGAAAATAATCATATTTTGAAATATGGCAAGTGCCCCATTGGGGGGATAATTAAATGCAAAGACTATATTAAATAAGCTTGGCCAGGTGTTTCATTGAATGAAGTAAATTTGTTTAAACATTATCTTCTGTAGAAAGGATTAGGCTGCTTCACCATTTTTGTGCATCTAAATTCATCTCAGGGCTTATCAAATTTGCTGAGTGCATATCTGCATTTACAAATGATTGAATCATGTTAACAGAGGTTCTCACTGAAAACAGAAATGCTTCCAGGCATCCGACATGCTTTAGACTTAGAAGCAGAATCTGATATTTTACAAACAAACAAACAAACAAACAAACACATAAAAACCCAGCAGGTAACGAAGTTTTTAAGTATGAAGTTAGACAAAGAGAATTTAGATTCATTCATTCTTGTCATAATGGTTGTATTTATTACTTCTTTTCAAAATAAAACCAAAATAAGGGAGTTTTAGCAGTAGGATGCTCACAGGCTCATTTTTGTGCCAACATCCTCCTGCTATGCTGTATCATAGCAATATGCCATAGACTCTTGAGGGACACTGCTGTCCAGTCCAAAGAAGACAGGGAAGAAATGAACTCTCTACTATAATCAGAGTTAAGGAACTCTGTGGATTGATATATTGTGAGAAAAAGGATGCTCACCTGGAGGCTGGGATTCTGCTCCACGTAAGGCAAAGCAGGTGCAAAACTGGGGTCCCCAGCAACCCTGTGGGAAGACACCACTTCTGGCCAGCTTACAGAATGTGCATGTGTCTCTTGCCTATTTCAAAGACTTTTTTTTCATTACAGTGTGAAAAATATTCAGGAAGTACAAGCTCAGATCTTCACATGCCATGGGAATTTATGAGCCAGCCAGCTGTAATACAGCACAGCCTCGTCTCAATAGCAGTAACTCATAAGAAAACAATTAGCTTAGAAATTGGGGTACAAAACCTTAGAAGGTGTCTGTGTGGAGGTGATGCACAACCATCTAATAAAATGTCAGCATCTCAATAATCAACTAGAATTTCTGGGATGAGAGGTAATGTTAGAAGGTGTATTACACAGCTGCCTCTTTACCAGCCCTGTGCAGTATGTGCAGTTCCAAGCCCTGGCACAACCATTGCTGCACTATTACAGCTGCACCAGGTGCTGTACCTCAGTACATCTAGAAAATGTGTCATCCAGAGACCATGCTTTGTTTGTCAGTGTCACACCACAGGTAGCAGCCCCATTTATAACTGCTTTTCAGCATAATGTGGTCTCTGTTCTACCACGTGTAGATGAGCCATCAGGTGAGGGTACAGTTAACTAGCATTGATCTCAACTCAAGCCCACATCAGGGCTGTCAGATAACAGGACTTATGACCAACATCAGCCTTCTTTGTTAACAGCTTGAATACTGATCTGTCTTCCAGTGCAATTGGGTTTCAGTGGCATTTGAATGAGAGTCACTCTAGTTCTGCTAAAAGAAGGAAAATGATATATGGCTTTATTTTCAAATATGCCCATGTGTGAATTAGCTGAGCAGAAATACTATACATGTACAGGCTACTCACAAGCATTCATTCACAACTGCCAGGTACATCTCTTCTTGGTGTCCAAAATTAAGAGTCTCTGTGGATTGCACTTACAGATTGTCCCCATTAGTGCACCTAGCCCTGGGTCCATAATATGAAACTCTATTTTAATTTATATGAAACGAATACCTTAATCCAAATGATGCCAGCCCTGCATGCAACTTCAAAATCATTATTCTAGTAAGTAATTTTCTTCACATAATAACAAACTCTCAATACATAGTCTTTAGTCAACAAGACTGATGTGCACTGAAGTTCCTGTTTACAGATTTATCTTGCTTACTAGATAGAAACATGAAAAAGGTATATGTCAGTGAGATATTTCAGAATTAACACTTCAATCACTACAATTAGTTATAAATCTCTTGGATTGCCACCTTATGTAGGCATTTGCAGTTAGAGTGCAGAATAAATCTGTGTCTGTGGACTCTGGGTAACCCAAAGAAATACAAGAGTATTGTCAAAAGACCAGCCAGACTCACTAGGAACAGTTTAACTCTGTTTGAAGCTTTGTTCTATGCAAGTCAAGGTCACCCAGTCACTACTCCCTCTTTTGAATCTTGGATGTAAATTGCCTGAGGGGAAAAGAAACAACATTTCTTCTGCCCATTAAGAGAGTACTGAGAAAAAAGATCAAGGCTTGTCTTGCTGCTTGGCACACAGCACAGCTTACAGCAGTAACCTTGATTTGTTGTTGGATCTGGTTCTATCTTTTGGGATAGTTTGGTGATATCTAGCCTAAGAAACCTTCCATTTCTACAGAGCCAGTAGAGCAGTGACTCTTTATCTGATTTCACATGCATAAAGCATAAATTCAGAATTGCAATTTTATAAAATTGGCCCTAACATCCCACTGCAGGCCACCTTGGTTAGTCACTGTAGTCACTGCAACCAGGAGAGACCAAGTGTCTGCACAAATATAACACCCAATTTAACTTGAAAGCTAAGGCCAGTTTCACCTTAATTAGGGGATTTTCTGCTTATGCTAAAGGTGTTGAGATCAGCCCCATTCTATAGATGCACCATCTGAAACATGCTGAGCAGATACCCATCAGTGGAACCCCAAACCTATGATTAATAATCAAAAATTACTCTTCAGGACCAAAGTCCAGACAAAGCAAGACTGCAAGAAACTTAAGTATCACATCCAGCTTCTTTTAGAGCCATCTGGAAACCTCCTCATTTTTGTCAGTACTATAGTATCAGACCCTATATTCTGGCAAATAAAGGGCATGACACTGCAAGGCTACCTGCAAAGTTATCTGGAATTTCTATTTGGCCTGGAGTTTAGAGGACTCAGTATCTCACAATACCATCAAAGCCAAACTGAAACAGTCCTCATCTGCTTTTCTTTCTGCATTGCATGAAGTTGGCTTGCAAGTAAATTTAAGTAATTTGATTTTCTCACCACTCATGGGCTCTCAGCCATGTCCCTCAGAAATAAATATGGGTTTTTTTTGGTCATGGAATTGTATATTTTTCCCCTCAAAGAAATTTGGCATAATATTCAATGAAAAGAGTTATTTAATAGTACTTGATGTAACTATTGGGTATAACTCAGATACCACACTACTGTACACAGTATAAATACCAAGGGCCTAAATGTTCCTGTAAATAAGTTGAAATGGAAAGTCCATATTCACAATTCATCCTGATTAACAGAGGAAAAAAAGCAAGAGACAAAATACTAATTCTATTTTTTTTTTTTTAATATTGGGTAATGAATTTTACAGAATTCAGCCTTATATCAATCAACTTCCTGCTGTATCAAATACTACTGATGATTTGGTATTTATATAGTTGTTATTGTATCATAATTCCCATACACACTTGTGCTGCTGTAAGTCAGAGCAGACACTACCAAAGTTGTCCCAGAGTAAAACTGCTGTGAGTGGAAGCATTGAGAGAATCATCCTCAAGACATAAAGATATCACTTTGTCTGCCACAGGAACACTGCCAACTTTTGGGTGAATGTGGCTACTGTTCAGCAGGGCACAGCAACCTGATCCACCAGTGTGAAACAGGAAATGAATTTTAAAAAAACCCAAATTGAATTGATATTTAAATATGGTAGGATGTAATTACTCATGCTGGAATTCACTCAAAGCATCAGCACTTTGAATGCTCCCTTATTTAAAAAAAGAAAAAAAGTACAATCAGTTCTTTACTGTCCACCAACAGAGAAGACTTAGGTTTGGCAGCTGATTGTTAAAAAATTGGTTCAAAACATATTTCTCATATTTTTATTGTCACTATTATGTTTGTTATGTTTCATATCTACATATGAATAAAGAAAGTGGTAGCTCGATTAAATGGCACTTAGATGTTTAGAAGTCCTTTAAAAGTTTAAAATTAATTGTAAATGTTTCCAGTTTGTATTCATTTTCACAGCACATCTGAGGAAAAGTTAAACAGCAGAATCACCATACAAACGGTGAGACAACAAAAAGTGTTTTGGCAATTCATATTTAGAGCTAATAGCAAAGCAGAAGTATATGTGGTATTGTTTGGTCCACAATTGAAACATGACAACATGACAAATACAAATGTGCCTTTATGTGATCTGTAGATGTCTGGCCAGGAAATGACTAGGTGAAAAGAAGGAAGTCAGATAGTATTTATTTCTAAAGAGCTCTGTCATTCATCTAAAAACCACTGGCAAGCAGCATCTTTCCTAGCTGCATAGGTGTGAGCCTGTCAAGGGGGCACACCTCTAACTTAAACAGAGCTGGAATCTGAGCCCTAGAAACTTTGAGAGTTCCTAAACATAAGTCCTTAATGACTACACAACAAACAGGTTGATATTGAATTAAAATTCATGGTAGCCAACAAACAAAATCAGGGAAAATGATCATTAATACCAATGAAAGTGTCTCAAATCTACTCTGACATATATGTGTAGGTAACAGGTGGAGGAAATTAATATATCCAGAAAATTTTAATATTTGTAGAAAAAAAAATCTTTGTCATTGTTCCTCTTTACACATCACATTTCATGGGTGATCTCCAGTTATTTGGCTCAGCTCTCTCTGCCATTTATACACCACTGTGCTCCATTTAAACTCACTTGATGGACACTAACTTTGATGGACACTTGTCTGCACTGATTGAATTTTAAAATATGTGACGAAGAGTTAAGAATGTAATCCTAGAAAACTCAAGCAGATAAAACAAATTTTTACACTATGATTTCTATTTTTAAATTTTATTTATTTATCTTTTGAACTCCTAGGGTATGTAAGAATGTTTTTAATTTCACTTTTTTTAAATGCAAAATAGCAACTTTGTACATACATGCGCAGCTGGGAACAAGTGTTCATGAAACAGAGCCTGAGGTGGCCTGGCATGCTAGCACAGTCTGAGTCCAAAAATCCTGAAAATCGGACTTCCAAGACCTTCCTTCTGCATTTGCTGGGTTAGACACCCCATCTACAAGCACTAGCATGCAATCCCATGCATTACCTTAGGTGATTTTGACATTTGACATTTTTTAAAACCAATTTTGTAGGCTGTACCTCTTCTTGGAAGCTTCCTTCTCTTTGTTACAAAATTCCATTTGCAAGTTATATGTGAATCTCCAGTATGGAGAGAGGGCAATTCTCATTTTATCACCAGATCATTTCATAACTTCTCATTTTATTCATGATGATTTTTAAGTGGTTTAAATCCAGCACTGACATAGCTAGCAGACACCAAAGTCTGGGATCCTGGTCCCCACAACTGGTAATTCAATGCAAATAAAAGAGAGATCTTTCTGCATCTAATTGCCATCCATTGGGAGACTTAGAAGTCCTTGGGTGAAATGCACCCCATGGGCACAAAATGATCACAAATCTCTGCTGATCCCAGAGCTGTGTACTGGAAGTTGCACCACATGTATGAGACTTAGATGCTGGACAGAAGAGCACAGAGCAATGGCAAACACAGCTCTGGCCTGAAACACAGTAGAAGAAAGCTCAGCAAAAATGTTTCAGACAATTTAAACCAAAACACTGACTGTACAAATTTAACCAACACTTGATGAAGATGAGACCAATAAAAGCCCAGCTGCTCAGCACTTAACTTTCAGCTCACACTGCTTGTATGATTTTAGTTCCAAGCTGAATGTTGCTGGCTGGAGATTAATAGGTAGGCTGAACATATGCTCACTGTCCTGTTTTAGGAGAAAAGAATAACCAAAGTTTAAAACATGAAGTCTGAAAACCAGCCTCAATAATGCAAACAGATTGTTAGGCAGCCTCTTCCTCTGTGCAATGATTAATATTAATGTCAAAATCTTTCATTTTCACTGATTTCAGTGGTGAAAAAATCCGGTTCTGCATAACTTAGCCTCTTCTGTGCCTTAAACATGACAATACCAAATTGGACAATACCAAACAGACGTTTCCCTTTTTTAGTTTTTTTTTTTTTACATACTTTTTGCAAGAGTCTTAGCAATTTTTCTAAGGCAAAATAGAATAAAACAGTGTAAATACAATTTAGTTAATACTGTTAGATTATGAAATTTCCATCCTCTCTTTAGTGTGTTACCCACTGGCAGCAGTTTTCACTTCTAAAAATAATTTTGTACCTGTATTTTTATATTGCCACAATTAAAACTAGTAACAAACATGCCACTAATAGCATGTGCCAGTAAAATCTTTCAAAAGGTAGCCTATCTGCATAAAAAAAATTGTGTGACATTCTCATACATGTTTGCCCATTTTTGGAGACATGCAGTTCTGCCTTAAGACCCTATATTGGTGACTACAGAGGCTGACAAAAATACTACAGTAAAGGATTTCAAATGTTGCTCTGTGAAATTATTTTAAAGGCCTGTTAAGGAGAATTGCAGAACTAATGTAGGTTAGGGAGCTCTGTTATAAAACAGATCATTATTAGAGGGTGCTTGACTTAATTTCTACAGGGCTGATATTTTCATGCTTTTTTAAACTGTATTCGCTTATGGGCTAAAGTAAACTATATGGCTGGTGAAGTAAAGATGAAACTTGTTTCTTTGCTGTCTAGTAGAATTTCTAGAGTTGTTCACTTGCTTTGAGAAACTTGGTGTACTCCTGCCCTGGCACCCTAAA
Source organism: Rhadina sibilatrix (assembly GCA_013400275.1). NCBI lineage: Eukaryota > Metazoa > Chordata > Aves > Passeriformes > Phylloscopidae > Rhadina > Rhadina sibilatrix. Next base: position 805,054 of record VWYO01011295.1, read on the forward strand.
TTAAGAAGGCCCTGCATGTGCAAATCGATATATATTTGCAAGGAAGAAAGTGACAGAGCAGGCATACTCTTTTCTATAAATCATACATCCTCCAATTCTCTTTTTAATGGCACTCAAAGGAGCACATGGGCTGCAGATCACAAATAGAGAGCCATCACTTCCCTCCCCAGCCAGCTCAAGGGTGGCATTCAAGTGTTCCAGATGTAATTCAAACTGCCCTTTACACTCAGTAATCAATATGAAACATCACTAATGTTTGACTCACTGTTAAAAGTGGTTTTTATGCTGCCAAAAGAAGATAAGGCTAATGAGAACCTGCACTATCCCAGTGTCTCCAAGGTCTATGGGTCACTGCACCCCTTCCCAGCCCTCTGAGTCACCCAGTACCAGCATCCTACACAAACAAAAACTCCCAGTACGTAAGATCAACCTCTTGGGAAAATTGTGCTATTCCTCAGAAAAAACCAAAATACATGAAAGACATTGCCAAAGCTCTATATGCTTAACATGCATGGAATTATCTTAGTGAAAAAATTAGAGAAACCAAATAACCCTAAGAAGGGAATGTTTCCCATCCTAACGAAATATCCCACCAGTGGCAGGGAGCCACTGGTGGGATATTTCTCCCTGCTCCCTTCCCTGTGAGAAGGAAAAGATACCAGCTCCTCTAGAGCAGCACAATCAAAACCAGGTAGCAGTCATTCTGCCTACTCAAAAGTCACCCCATTGGAGTCTTCCCAGTGTAAAACATACACTATGGCCCATGGACTGGCAAATAGCAGGCCCATGCTACTATTCCTGGGTATGCTTGTGGATATAGTTTCCATGAATTACTGTTGTCGTCCCAATGAGACTAATCACAGAAATAAAATAAGCAGTATATAGCCAAACCAAGCAAGACTGATTTTAAAGTAGTACCAAACAAATGAAGTTGCAAAAATTAAAATTATAGAAGCATGTGTTATATTACTGTTTCATAATAAGAATAAAAATAGCAGTCTGGACAGAGAAAGTTTTATTTCCTATTCTCAGTGCTAAGAACACCTACATGGAATAATTCCATATCCATAGCTGTTTCTCCTCTACATCTATTATCTGTAAGCTGACATGGAAGTCAACACACAATAGAGTCTGGTGCAGTGAATGGAGTTGTTATGAGACTGTAAGAACTTTTGTCTTCTTTGCAATCCTCACACTAGCTACTGGCCATTATGGATTTGCAATAGAAGGAGACCCAGCAATCTGCAGAGCCCACATAGTGCACCACATTGTCTCACTGGGACTTGGTGAGCTGTTCACAGATTATGGATACAGCAGAGCTAAAGTGGAGTGTAAATACCTTAATGTCTTCCTTGCTTATGTCATTCCTGAGCATTAGCTCTCCATCTGTAGAATACTGTCTAAGCTGCTACAGATATGTCTATTCAAATGTGTCTTAATATTCAGCTGACTGTGCCTTTTTGACATGTCCCATCAAATAGCCAATAATGATGTATTTTTTTGGCATTCCTAAAACTGCTTTCCATGTCTCTCAATTACTTGCCCCCAGCAAAATGGCTGCAGTTATTAGCTTGTGCTTCACTGTGTCATTTGTGTTATTCTAGTTCGATGTGAATTATGACTTCCTGCCACTTATTTGCTGATGGCAACTAGCTGCCTTTCCTTCCCCCCTGAGGTTTTGTTTCCCCTACAAAACATACTAGATTTTTTTTTGCTGGCCAGAAGCACAATTATTCTTCACTGTCAGAAAATTCCTCAGTTTCTGTTCTGTTTAGGTTCTGTTCACATCCAGCATATAGGTACTATACTAACTTAGTAACAAATAAACTTCTAGAGTATAATTAAGAGGTATTTTCAAGGTACTAAATCCAAACAGCATAAAATATGACCATCTGACATGGTCAAAAAAACAACAGCCATAGAAAAATTACTTGGAACTTATGATTATGATATTTTGTTTTTTGCTGTTGATCACTTTGGACTGTAGTCTTTGACTCCAAAATACAATTTCATATTAACATATGCACAGTAATGCTACAATCTGCCTTGGCGGAGGTTTTCAGTTTGGTTTTGTGAAGGAGAATGAGTGTTTAATTTAATCTTCTTAGAACCAGCCAAAAATAAAGCCCACTGAAAATCATTCCTGTCTGTGTTATTTCCATTTGTAAGAAGAAAATAACAAGTTTGTAGATTTTTTAAATTCAATCTCCATTAAACACTGGTTTCAGGAAAAGCCTTTTGTCCATTTCTGGACATCACATGTAGCTATCCTGAGGTTTCTGATGAAACTGGTGGGAGATTATAAATGCCTAACAATGAACTGAAAACAAATAAAATCCAAACAGTGAGAAAAAAAAAACCAAAAAAAACCAAAACAACCCCCCCCCCCCAAAAAAAAACAAACCCAAAAACAAAACCCCCAAAAAAACCAAACCAAGAAACAAACAGCTGAAGTCAGGATGAAAGACAGACAAAGCATGGAGGCAACAGAAGTGTGTCTATCCCACATAATCTCCTGTTCTGGCCTACTTCTTTATTCCTTTTACTGTTTTCTGTACATTGTATTTCCAGACTGTGCAACTGGATGATTGCTTGCTGACTGTACATATTACAAGTGGTGCTTCAGCATTCTAGTATTTCCTGATCTGTTTAAATGACAAAGTGTGCCCAGGCCTCTCAGGGTTCAGCTTTGACTCGTCCCCTGTGCAGATATCCTTCCCCTCCATACTGTACCAGGCAAAGTGGCAGCTCTGATCCTTCAAACCACAAATGGGTCTGACAGGATGAATTTGGACGTGGTGAACCAAGTCTATGGGTGAACAGCAAGAACAGATATGAAACCAGCACGAAGATCATGCTAAACAAGTAGGTTTGCACTAAACAGTGCCATGGACTGTTACTGGGGAAATGATAAATTCTGTGTTGCAGGATACTGTGCACATGATGAACAGGGATGAACTCCTTGAGGACCATTCCCAGCAGGAAGTGTGTGCCTCACCATGGTGTTTTACAGCCTCTTACATGAGCAGGGTAGATCATGCCTGTGGGTCTCTTTACCAGTAAACAAACCTTAATATCCTAATCTAGATGTAGCTTTACAGCTCTAGCATCTCCTAATGTACCGTAGGGGTATCTACCCTACATTCACTGTTATCTAATATGTCACTGTATTGAGATTTGGACACAGGAAAAACCACAATTGCGATCCATTTCTGACCAAAAGAGCCTTTTAGTTCAGTGGAACAGCAGCCAGCAGCTTAATTTTGTGCCATATGCTATTATATTTATATATACTGGGTTAGATGTGTAAAGTATTAACTCCACATTATGTTGTCAAGGAAGAATTGCTCAGCATTCATTTGATATTATGCACAACATCAGATTTAAAAGGTTTAGGATGAGAAGTGTGAGAGAAAGTGATATAAACAGATTAATAGAGGACTGTTTAGACCAATTTGCATGGTGTATCATCCAAATGGATATTTGTTTAGTTATTATTTATACTGTTGTTTATTTGCTGCAATATTCTTCTCACCCTTTTTGTTTTGGTAGCAAAAACTCAGCCTCTGTCTGGACTACATTTCAGATTAGATAGTAGTAAAAATGTTCACAGTGTTTCTTTATTACTGTGACTACTTTTACATGATTTGGGAAGAAGACATTCATGAGAAAGCTTGTGGAAGAATGAGAGACCTGTCACTTAGAGAGATCAGCTATTATGCTGAAAATAGAGGCAGCAGGAAAGCACCATTGGATTGTCTATCACAGCTCTTTAATTCCCACTCTTTTCTCACAGTAACGCATATTCATTCCACTTATGATTTGCTCCTAAAATCAGGCTTAAAGTCTGCAGCCTAACATAAAAGCAACACAGAAATAGTTGCAAGCTTTACAAAACAACACAAATTACTTTTCATAACATTAATCAATTGTCCTACATTTTACTGGGGAAAAGTCATCAGCATAGACAATAATCATTAAAAAAAGAAAACAAATCTGTTTTTCCATCAGGTTCAATATTGCTAAAAAGCAAAAAATGAGAAAACAAAACCAAATAGTGTGAAAACTGTTTATAACCAAGAAAGATGCGTAAAACAAGCAATTTGAATACATTCTGGAGGCAGCAAATGTCCCTCTAAATTGCCTACATCTGAGGGTTCACATATATATGTAATTCACATAGAAATCAATGTAAAGCTCTAGCTACACTTTCTATTGCTCAGCAACTAAGAGAACCTCACCATGAGTCCCACGTGAGACAAAGAGAGGGTACTTTTAACTTGGCATCCATAATTTAATACAAACTGTAAAGAAAATGGATGTATTTTAAAATATTTTATATTTGTTCCAACAATATCTGAAAAGAAAGGGTTGTAGACTTCAGTTTGAATCCAGTCCTGCAAAGTAAGAAATCTTGGTGTCAAGTCAGACAGAACTTAAAAAACCATTATCTAAAGGAAACCTCACACGCACCACACTTACCTTACTTGTTCTAGAATAAGGCTATATACCTCTTCTGAAGTAAATGCATCAAAAATTGGCTTAACTTTTAGCACAAGAAACAAGCATACACTGTAGAAAAAAAAAAAATCACTTTCCTTATCTGTATGTGGGGAGTTTGCAGGCCTTCAAGCATTTCCTTGTTATGGTGCCAAAGGATTGGTTTTGGTAAGTGTTTTTGAACAAGCTCCTCTGAATGAACCTGCAGAAGCTAATTGCAAGCCATATTAAATTAAGAGAATCAGATGGGAAAATGGGGAGATGTTAAATAACTTTAAAGTCGCAATGGAAAGTTTGCCCATTTCATTAAAAGTTGCTATCTATAATGCTGGAAGGCATCAAAAAATCTGGTTTTCTCTTGGCAAATTATTTCAGCTGTCCTAGGCAAAAGCCCTCCTTAATGAAACAGGTGATATACATGTAGTCTTTGAAATCAGGGTATCTGCCCACAAGGATTACTCCTGTTTCTAAAAGATACACATTGTTAATTAACCAAAATTTTAAGGCTGGACATTAAATAAAGCACGTATAAGCTCCCTGGCACAGCTCTGTTGCAAACAGCTTTCAAACAGAGAGATTTCAGCCAGAGAATGTACCATTTTGGTACACAGTGCCAACAGCAAGAGGGACAGGTGACAGGAAGGAAGGTGGGAGCTGTCCCTGACTGATGAGTAAAGCATTTCTCTGCTGTCCAGGAGGCCAGCAGAAATTGAGATGGTAACCTTGGGAATCAGCATGCCTGTGAAACAGCTGCAGCTTCTCACCTGTGGAGCAGAGACCTCTTGTACCCCAGCATGTTAAAGGATCCAATTGCCAAAGTGCTGTCCACAAAATGCACCTTGTCCTTATCAGTGCTCTTGGGCACAAAATGGAAGGGCCATGCAAATATAAAAGTGACATTAGGAAATCAGTTTCCCAGTTTTGAGTGCAAAAGGATTTATATTGCCCCTCACTAGCACTGACTGCCCCTGCAGCTTTGATGAGACTTTGATGTCCTTACGTGTGACAGCCTCACTGTGAGGTGAGGGAAACCTGCTAGGGGGGCTGGAGTTGCTGTGGGGTGAGGGCAGAACTGGTGAGAAACACCTCAAGCCCTTTCTAAGAGCTCTTTGGCAGACTGGGAGGATGTTTTTCAGAGGGTTCATCAGCATCATAGCCCAGAGGTGTGGACTTTAACCTAACTCACATAAGCAGCTTATTCTGAGGGGACTCAGCTATCTTGAAAGATCTGCAAGAAAATCCAACATATATAAGGTGATGAAACAGTGGGATTTTTGTGTCTGGTTGAACTTGAAATAAATAAATGAATAATGTTTTTGTTAGTGTTGCATGGTTTGGCTGATGTAGTTTATGGCTGTCAGCAGCTGGTGACATTGCAGAAACAGTCCTTGTGGCTCTGTAGCAGGGTCCAAGTGACAGAGGTGACAGTAAGCAGTGTATTTCAGAAACTTAGTTATGCTCTACTCACTGCTTCAGCCCCTAGCACTGCACAGATTGGAAAAGCATGGCTATGCCCTAAGCCCACCTTAGCCCACATTTCCTTCAATCTCACACACACATTCCAAGCAATCTAGTTAGTGCTTCTCCTCTTGATACTGGAATTGTGATGGGGTCTGATTAACCTGCTCCTGGTGGATTCAAAACAGGCCCAGCAGCTGTGACTTGCACAGCCAGGAAGAAGGCTGGAGGTATCTTTCATGTTTGAGGGAAACTGCACATTTATCTGAAGAAGCTGGTATTTCTGAGCTTAAAAATAAAACATGATGCCATGAAAAATGTCCATGTCCCACAGTACTTGTTAGATTTTCTGTCACTCCATGAATGCAGGAAACACTGTCAGCCCATTTACACCTTTGTAGCTCAGTAATGAAAGTCTTTTGTGAAGGAAAAAGAAAGAGAAGCTTAGAAGAGCTAAGCCAAGAAGCTAGTCATTACTCTTCTTGTCAGAGGCTGTATCTCAGTGAACTTTGTAAGTAATTCATGATAGTCCTTTTTGGTTTTCTTACTCCACAGCATAGTGGGACTGTCCATTGAGACTGTGATTCCTTGTTGGGCTTTACAAAGAGTCAATGGTCGACCAAAAAGAGACAAAGGAGGTTTGTGAATCTGTTGAACTGAGGGGTTATTACATTTTTAGCTAAATTTGTGAGGAGGAAAACGTCATCTAGAACAAAAGGAGCATACTCAACCCATATGTCAAAGCCTAATAAATCCTGTCTTTAATTTTGGGATTGTGAATGGATCAATTAAATGGATGTTACATTTCTGAATGAACTCTTGTAGTTTTTATCCATTTGTAGCATAAAAGCATTTTCCTGAGTGGTAACCAGGGGCTCAGAAACAAAGGATTCTTGAGCCCACTTTCATTTCCTTTCCCCAAAGAGCTGAAGTCTGAAATAGTCTTCAAATTAAAACAGAAATGAGGACTTGACACTTAAGCAAAGTAATAAATGAAGCCTCTCCATAACAGTGGCACTTCTGGCTAAATGATAAAATACGTAGACAAAAGCTTTCCATTTGGAATATTTCATGAGCATATTTCTGAGAGGTAAGAGCACTTCAGGAGAGAAATATTTTTCCCTCCCTTTCACAAGAAATAATTATTCTATAGAACATAGAAACTGGCAAGTTTCATAATTTACCTTCCCACTCTGGGGAAGGTGATGGGCTCTCCTCAGAGCCATGAAAACAGGTGAAGCCAAACGCTGACATGGTGCCTGCAGCACCAATTCACCTGTACAGAGTTACACCATAAACTGAGCAGTCACAAAGGCACAGAGGAGCACGCCAGGACCAGCACAACTTCACCTTTGCACGACCAAGATGAAGAGCAGGCTTCATCCAGTGCAACATTGCCCAGAGGTGAAATATGTTTAATGAAAACAGCTGGGGAGAAGGAAGGGAAAGCAGAGGGCATCATTGTCGCAGGACTCTTCGCTGTTACTGCTCCTTTATGGGGCCCGTGTGTCCCCGGCAGTCACTGGCAGAGCAGTGTAAAAGATGCAAGATGGGCTTAGCTTGCAGCTCCTAGATTCGTTTATTATGAAAGCATAACATAAAACACAACCTAACTTGAAGGCAGAGCAGAGGGTAGGACCTAAAATCTCTAAACGAAAAGTGAAAGCAAAAGGTCTAACTAAAAGAGAAATGAAAGCAGAAGTCTTAAGTACCTCTCTCAAGGCAGGACAGTGGGTTTTAAAGGACTATTTTGGGGGCAGAGTCCAGGGCAAGGATCCAATAGGGAGGGGGGAAAAAGGTGGGGATTACAATACTGAAACCAACAAGAACAAGCATAACAATCTAAACAACTAATAAGGCATTGAAAATTGGGAGATTGATAGGGAACAGTCTGGAAGAAAAGGCAGGGTTTAGGAAGGATTGACAGCTAGACAATACTAACCATACAGGGAAGGGTGCAGGAGTACAATTTAGGACTAAATTACTAATATGAGGGACAGCAAAATAACCCATTTAGCATAAAATCATACTGCAACAATCATGACAAGGGTTTTCTGAGACACCTGGTGCCATGAGCCATGAGCTGGGTGTGCTGTGCCTCAGCTGCTGCCCTTCACTCAGTGGGTGTGCACAGCAGGTCAAGGAGCCACACTTTTCTGAAATGAACCAGGAATGCAGCAATCCCCAAAGAAATATGTCATTAAAGACAGCAATCATGCTCTTGGCACCATTGCAGTTTCTTCCTGCACTCCACAACTGATAACACATATCAAAGGCAGAGATTTCAATTCCTGATGGTTTTTGACCCTCCAACTTCCACTCTCCTCCCAGAGATTCACAAAATACCAGCTACCTCCTCCTCATCTCAGAGCTAAAGTTAGTTCAGCTCTAGTTCATATTTGCCCACTGCAGTGACGAACAGGAAAAGGTAGCTTTAATTTTTTTTGACTATCTGACTATCTGCTTGCCTGTGTGATGTCATTAACAACCCCTGGGATCTGTATCTCTAAACAAATCATCACGAGAATTAAAAGTTTCAGCATTTCCCATGAAAGACAGGCTGATCAGGACATTAGGGAAGAAAAATTATTCATAACTTGCATTTACACAGGGCTCCTCCCTAATGTGCAGGCACCAGAAAAGGTGGGTTCATTTTCGCCCCTCCTTTTTCAGATGTGAGAAGACTATGACATTGAGAGAGCAAATAACTACACTGAGGTCAGACACCTGTGGAGCAGGATACAGGAGCTGGGGCTTATTTATACCATCCTCTGCCACCAACACACAGTGACTCAGCAGCAAAGCCAGCTTCAGAAATCAGCTCCAAATCTGATGCTTTAAAGTCACACAAACTGATGAAAGATCATCATGAATAAGCTGTGTATCTCATGAATAAGCTTGTTTATTCATGCTCCCCTCATGACCACTGCAGGGCATGCTGCAGAGAGATGGTCAGGTTTCTCATGTTCACCTGGCACTCAGTTATTTGACTCCTGCATCATGCAGAGTTCCATTTACTTAGGAGCTTTGCAAGGCATCTGCAAATCAAAATCACATGAATAAAATCAGTGGGTGAAGTAGCTAACAAGTACAGTCATAATGGAACAAGAACAATAAGATTTTAGCTTGATTCTAGAGAACAAAATAAGCATACACACAGTCTATCTGCCTGATTCCAACTTGCCTATTGTCTTTGAACCTGCTCAACACCAGCAACCAAACACAGAAGCAAAGACAACTGAGATATAAGGCCTTTGCAATTGCTGCAAAAATTGATAGTCATGTAAAAGAGAGATGTCAAAGGTACTTCCATTGCAGGAGAATACACCTTTAATGGACCACAGAGTGGACTCATCAGAAATGGCCCTGTTGCAAAATATCTGATCTAAAGGATTTACTGATTTATCTGACAGTGTAATTACTGTTAAAAAATGGAAAAGAGAAAGTTCCTGGCAGTGTAATAAAAGTTTTAGAGGAAGGAAAATTAGGGGTGCCTAGATTTCCAGACACAGCATCCCTCCAAGAAATAAATCCCAAATTAGTCAGTGCCATAAATAATCCCCTAAGAGCCCATGCTTCTAAGATTGTGGGCTCAATTATTTTTGTCATGAGACTTAGAAGAGATTAAGCAGATAGGGGCAGAGCATGCTGATTAAGGAAAAAGTGGTTTGCTCAGCAGATGTCTTGTCAAAACCACATCCTTTAATCTGAAGTACAAACACACTAAGACCAGCATTGTAATGATCTGTTTTAGCCATTAGAGCACAGAGTATTCTGGGGCACAGCAGCAGGGAATATGAAGGAAGTACGGTCATTAGGGTGCAGAGGAACTATATGGTAAAAGTCTTTCTGAGAAAGGATAAATGCACTTGCCTAGGCAGTTTCCCATCAGGAGGCACTTGGGCACAACCCTTCCTCCTTGTCAACACTCGAGCAGTGTTGTGGTGCCCTGAAGACGTGCCAGGGATGGGTGGACTCATCTCTCTGCTAGACCTTCTTCAGGAAAAGGTCTGTGTTTTCAGGAAAAGGTCACGCTGTGCACTGCCCGTGAGCCAAGCAGCAGGCAGAGAACAGGACCAGTGGTGCCACCCCAACAGAAACCACCTCAGTACTGGGAAGCTGGAGACAGAACAAACTCACCTCTCTCTAGAGAGCATTAACTTGGGCATTGAGCTCAACTCCATGGCTGACACTTGGTAGTCTGAAGAAACCTGTAGCCTGAGAGACTGAAGATGAGGCTAAGAAAGTGGGAATCTTACGTTCTGTCAATGTGGTCAATCACGTGACATGTAAACTTGTGTACATGAGAAAATCTTTTTTTCTTTTTTATCAGCTGTAATAAAGTGCTTTGAAGTGTTTGTTCACACAAAATTAAAAATAGCAATTTTTTTTTTTTTTTGTCCAAGTGTGGGATAGATTCAACCTGCTCTTCCAGAGTTCAGAGGAGACTTTGTGCAAACAGGAGCTGTACAGTCAGGAACCAGAGACTATAGACAGACTTTTGCAATGTTAATTCACAATGCAATCATAACCACAAGAAAAGTAACCTTTTCAGAAGAGACCTGGGATAAAAAGCCCACTGACAATTCCAGTGCTTGGTTCAAGCTGGCTGCAGTCAGTACATTGCATCGAGGTAGCCCAAGAAGGGATGGAACTTACATTACACTCTGCAAACTCTTAGTATAATAAATACCTCTGTTTCTTCCTTCTAATGTAATTAAATTCTGTATGGGATTCGTCAGAATTTGCTTGAAGGCCTGAATTTATGAGGGGACACTAACTCGTCCAGGCACATATTGTTTAACAATATAAAACAGCAAGGGAACCATATCTGCAGTATGAAGCCCTCACAGCTCTGTCATTTGTCATTTCTGAAAATGTAGATACATGGCAAAGATTATCTTCTGTACAGTATTTTATCCATCATATATAATATTATATAAACCTAGTTCACCTGAGACTTTAAAAAATAGTGATGGTTGCCCTTTTTTTAAAATCTGTTCAGTTTTCTGAGTATTAGTTTTGTTGAAATCTTAATAGGGTTTGATTAAATATTAATAGTGTATTACCTATACATGTGTTTTTTCCAGCTAAATGTACAATGACACAAGGGTACAAGAATATGAGTGTGCATATTTGAGGGAGTAAACATGCACAAAGCCATTGCCTTGAATGCAGGCATGAAATTAAGATTAAATAGACAAACAACTTCTGTCTATGGACATGAAATCCCCACACTGATGGGGTCTGACAAGCAGGGCTTGTCACACTGGGTATAGAGGTATATTTCCTGAAGAAAGGCTCAAGGGGCTTTGCTTCAGGATGCACACAAGATGTGTAAGAGAGCACATCTCTCTGCCACGCCATGTCCATGGAGCACCTGCAGGCACATGCAGAGCACCTGCTGGGAAAAGGCAGGAGAGTGTGGAAAGCTACGGGGATGCAGGCAGAAGGCATGAAGTGGTGTAAGATGTACCAGAGCACTCTCCTCATGGGTACTGTGTCTGCACCTGAAACTGAAGGACACTGCCACCCTGGTACTGCCACCCTGCCCTTCTGTCCCTGCACTTCCAATGGGGAATGTGACTGACAAGTTCACCAGATGAGCAGCTTGAAGGTACATTGAACAACCACAAAGCTAAGGGCATTTTCCAGTTGTCCAACAGGACTGTCACATCCTGTGCACGAGCAAATGGAATGGGTCAGAGTGTCCAGACAGCACTTCACATTACATTACAACCTCTGGATGTTATTTGGATCCAGCAGCCTTTCCTGTTTAACTCCTCCCCTGTTCCAGCTTCGTGCTGCTTCTGAGCAGGAGGCAAAAGTTACTGCAGCTCTAGAGGTGCCAGGCTTTCCAGATCATATTAAAATCCTTGGCAGACTGATGATTGCCCAAACCAAAAATTTAAATAAGCTCATTATCTAATGAGCTAATTAATCTACAACAATTACAATTCTACAATTCTTTTTGGCTTTAAAGAAAAAAGCAGCTTCTTGTCTTATTTAAATTATGTTAAAAGCTTCAGTAACATTTTAACATAACATTTGACCAAATATCTCAACAAAATTTCATAAATTTAACAAAACTCTTAATAAAAGTTTTTAAAAATCAGATACCTAATGAAAGTTATCTTTAAACATGTAACCAAGTACATGAACAAAATTTAGAAAAAAAAATAATTTCCTTGATTCAGCTAAATTGTGCTCCAAAATCCTCGTTCAGTGAGTCTTCTGCTGACTGTATTGGGGCTTACACCTAGTCCCTACCTAGTTTCTAGCAGAGCAATGAACATTCTACTCTGCATCTCTTGGTATTTGCAGAATGTGACACAAAAGGACATTTCCAGCTGAATGCTTTAGGTTTGCCAGAACTGCAGAAATAAGTTTTGCTAACAATTTTTTTAATTAATATTGTTGACCTCATACTGTTCATTTGTGGCCTTGTTCCTCTCTATTTTTCTAAAGTTCTGTTTCAGCCTTCTGTGTTTACCTTTTGAGATGGAGTTTCTCACGCACTTTTCATGTAAATAATGATTGTTTTGCATTCCCTTCTGGAGGAGGAGAGTATTGATGGACTGTTGGGTTGACCAGTGTGGTTGGAGAGGACAATTTTCTTCCTCCAATCCATGGTCACTGTTGGAATTCTACAAATGTCAAGGTCTGTAAATAAACTGCCCCCTTTTTTGCCTTGGACATCTCAGTGCATGAGTATTGTTTCTTTCATGTTTTACTGCAACATTCATGTTCCTTGCTGCAGATTCCACTGCAATCTGATGTATAATTTGTGTATTCTGGATATGTGCACAGTCATATGTATTCACGAGAATAAATAGAAACAGACAATATGGAAAACAATGTGTTAAGCAATCTCCAGTCAGCTAAAAGGTGCAACTATTTTTGCTGGGAATAGCAAAAATTTAATGTAAGAAAATTAATCTTAAGATGGCTTTGTTGGAAAACATCCCAGCACAGGGGGAAAATGGGAGGTTTAGAAACCCATAAGGAGGAATGGGTTTGTGTTCTAATTTTCTTCCCTCAAGTCTGTCAATGTGTTTTGTGGATATCAAGTATTTCACTCACAGAATATAGAAGGTTTTAATGTTTGTTCCTCCCTCCTTCACAGTCCCACTCCAGCTGCTGGCCTGGGCAGCCATTGGAGATCTATCAGCTGATTCACCTTTGTGAGCTAGGCACAAAAATTGTACCTAGATAGGACAGTGCAAGGACTGTGAGGCTGTAAGACTCATTTTATAAATGAACAGATGGAAGTTTTGTCCTGGATATCCCAGGAAAACACACTTGGGTTACTTGTATAAACACTAACTTTACTATTTACTTGCAATGCATCTCAAATGACAGTTAAACTAAAAACTGTATTTCCAACTGTATCATCCACCTGACATATCCAGGCTTATGGCTTTCAGGCACCATTGTGTTTTTGCTTAATATGCTTTCAGATGCAGCCTACAAGCCAGACACTTCCATCACACATGTTATGAATGAATGCTGCACCATTTGAAGGCAGAAATTAGGTCAGAGGAAAGCAGGAAAGGCTGTTGAATAAACTGTGTCAGGAAATTATTTGGATAACAACACAGAGAGGAGAGGTGATGTATACCAATATACAGAATCTGCCTTTAGCTTGAAATACTGTCATATGAAACCTTCACTCTGTATGTCACTTCAGTTTGAGCCATTAGCCATTTTTTCCCAGTCACCCTGTTCTGGAGGGAACATCTCTCTAGAGACAACACTGGATGATACAGTCATTATTTATCATGATGACACCCCTCCCGGGACTGTTAACAAATGGATCCTGAAAATCTGTCAAGACCATCAGTATATTACAAAGATGGCAGAGATAGTCATTATATAATAATTCTTCCACAAAAATGTAGTTTAAACAATGTGATATTAAAGTCTAATAGCCTATTCATCAGAAAAAACCCAGAACGATCCTTAGACTCAATGCCCCATCAATGTTTAGGTCTTCTATAATAGGCCTTCAGAGCTTATTAACTAAAATGTTTATTCTTGTATGTGTGTACATACACATATACACACCTCTTCATGTGCTGGAGGTGAAAATTACAGTGCATTTTTGTGCACAGAAGAGAAACAAACCTGATGGGTGAAGGCTGTCAGAAGAGCAGTGGTACTGGTACAGCTAATGTCCAGTTAATAGTTTTTAATTGCTTTCTAGTACATAAACCATTCACTAATCACTGGTCTCATATTGATTGAAATCTTTACCAAATTCCCATGTCTCTATTCCTGATTTAACCAATTTTAAGTTTTCAAAATCCTGGGTTTAGCTACATCTACAAGATTCCATAGAATCTCCAGCGTGTTTGTGTAACCCAGATCCTGCACTCACAAACCACAACAGGGACTGAAGCTGCCTGTGGGACCCTGCTCCTACAGCAGAGTAAAATACATTACCTGGTAACACCCTTATAGTTTGAGTTTCCAAAATATACTTTCCAGACTTCCTGGAAAACTCCTGATTTTTCTTCTGATTCATAATAAAATACAATTTTTTCCGTGGATACCAAATTTCAGTCAGCACTGGTAGTTTAATGCTAAGACTTGAGGCATTTGAGTAGTAATTTGCAAACATGAAGATTATACAGTCTATAAAAAGAAAGATCAAGATATCAAAATTACAAAAGCCAAATGTGTCTCTTGAAAATTGTTTAAGACTTTGAATGTTGTATTACATTAATAAAACAACTCTTTCTTCCTGATTGTTTTATATTACTTTTTAATGGAATTAAGTGTGCAAGGGATAAATCATATTTTAACCTCACCAGGAAAGAGCAGTGTATCTTTCTATCCAAATACTTGGAATTCTACTAGCATTACATTAATTACCCTTTACTTATTGCTGCATTTGAATGACTGCTTTCCTTATACATGGCACATTTATTTTTCATTGGAAGGACATTTAATTTTAAAATTACTTAAAATTATTTGGTTTATATTTTTTAATTTAATGATTAAGTTGACAAAGGAAAACACTAGTGTATTTCTTACAGAAAATGACAAAAATCCCTGACAACATTATACTTATTTCTATTTAAGAAAAAGGGAAAAGCATGAAAATATTCTTTTCAATCTGAGGAAACAACAGCTAAACAACGCTGTAAAGTTAAATTTTGTATCTACTTTAGCATTCCTCCCTCTGATACCTACATATAGATAGTTTTATTATGAGGGAGCTCATTTTCCTTTTGAGGATTTTTTTTTTTAGTTAGTTCATTGACAGTGACTCTCGAACAATACCATTTTTCCAGGTTCTGCTCTTTCCTGTCACTATCTGCCAAATGGAGAAGTACAGAATCTAAATCTATTAAATAAGAAGTGATATTCCTGCCCAAGAACAAAGCACAGAAGCCAGAAGCCCACTGAGATGAGTATTCATTCATCTTTGAAATGAATGGTTTCATTTTGGAAGGTACAACACCAATGCAAATCTCATTAGCTGCCCAGCGGATATTTAAAAACCTGTCCACTTTATCAATGTATCAAATATAGATTCAGCATTTCAGTGTAAAGTACTAGCAAAAGGAGCACATTTGTACTTCTTGTCTGGTAATCTCACACATGCATATACTCACACACACATATATATACTGGGGTTTTTTGTGAGTGTGCATATATAATATGTATTACCTAAAATATATATTATATAAATTATATGAACATAATTTATGTTATATATGACACATTGTATATGTATAGTATACATATACATATCTATATATATAGTACACTATACTATATATATATAGTATAGTATAATTTACTTTTTTTAAACTTTTTGTTTTCCAATAGGATTCACCAACACACTTACTACACAATGTATTGCATCAACTCCAAAGAAGTTAATTTGCCATTTAAGAGGATTTTGTTTGTAAAAAAATTTAGCATTTCCATAACTATGCACATACTTATATGCCCAGATCTTTCTAATCATGACTGTGCTTTGCTAGTTACACAAGTATTCGATATTTGTCATTTTTAATGCTTTTTCTCAGAGGGACACTTCATGTTATTTGGTGAAAGTGCTCACTAATCTCAAACTGAAGTTGCAACACTACATGACTAGTGGTGAAAGAAATAAAGATCTGTGACATCATCAATCATAAAATCAGCTCTAAACTACCCTGATGACATCACTGTTTGTGGAATATGAATGTTTTTTAGAGCAGAATTTATTTACTTGAGCTAAAGGATAATCACAGAGAAAACACAAAGCACGGTTTAACCTTCAAATTACAGACCTGAAACCATCCTTTTATGAACAGTCTCATGCTAATGATAAAATTTATTACCATGAGTTTTCAGCATAGAGCTCACAGACATGAGGGGCAAGCTGCAAATGCAGTGGATCAGAAGCCCTGATGGGAAAGTGTACACGTGGCACATGGGCATGCAGGCTGAATCACCTCATCTCTGATATATACCTCTGTAGTAAAGCAGCTGCTCCTCTTGACACTTGAGATGAGATCGGGGTCAGATCCTGTGCAGCCCCAGCTCAGGTGTCCTGACAGCTCCCTGCAGACACTCTGCACACACACCGCTATCCATCAGCCGCCGGAACGCTGCGGCCGCTCCTGCTGCAAAGCAGGGAAGCCCATTGCAGGATGCTCTCCCACAGGAACTCAGACCCCAGGAACCTGGCTGCATTCCTTTGTAAAGCTCTACAGTAGTTGGTGCAAATGGGCAGGCTTGGGTAAGGAAACTAACAAAAAACCCCTGCAATGCTGCACTACAGCAATGCACCAGAGGTCATGGCCACAGTGTCTGACCACACCTGCTGGAGTCTCACAATAAAAGCTGCCAACCCAGATCCAAACTTTCCTGTAGATATAATGGCAAAGAAATGGAGTCTGGATTGCTGGATATAGTTAATCATACATACATGGACTGTTGGTGTTGAACTATTACCCAGAAGCAGTAATGCATGAAATTCCACTCACTTATGTTTCAGTATCATATCACCAGTAGCACAGAACAGCTCTCCAGAAGACTTTCCCAAAATAAAACAGGAATGCCAGGAACATATTTAGTGAATAATGTGCTAATCTTAAGCACATTACATTGTCAGATGAAGGCTCCACTGATTACCCTCTAAGGTAATACTGCAATAAGGTAATACTGTTTATTATTCAAATAGTTCAGGAGACTAAGAAAAGAAACAAAATTAAACAAAATGCTATACTCATAAATGTAAAATCCCAGACCAGTTTGTCTGCTGTATGGTCACTGCAAATATATTCTGCAGTGCCTTAGTGGTATAAAAACTGTGGAGGAACATCTGACACACTAACAAACCTGATCGCCGCATTAGTTGTTACACTAAACTTTTACACCCTTACAGTGAATTTTCCCTCTCTCAACTATGAGGCGATAACTTATTCACCCCAGGCTATTTTTTTGGAGCATTTTTTACAATGGATACACTCCAGATACACTAGTACATGTCATACTCAAATATGGTCTTGCTCATACAATAGGAAAATTGTTTTTCATATTCTGGTTTGCATTAATAATGATGATTAACATACAGGTCTTGAAAATATTGCATCCTAATCACTCTCTCTGTAATGAAGGAGTAAGAATACCCATATTTCCACAATAAGGCTGTTAGTTTGCTTTTTTAAAGTCACAATTCAAGAGTCTGGGAATGAATTCAGGAATTTCTTAGTTTTGAGGGCTAGGTCCAAGCCATTAAGCAATATGACATGACAGACTTTAAATAAATTACTACATACAAAATTCAAGTCTACTGTGTGAGTGTGCTAAAAATGAACAAGGATACATGTCTGAGAAATAAGATTTTCCCAGGCATGTGTTGGAGACTGAATTTGGGATAGGTTTCTTTATGTACTGTTAACAACTCACTATCTAAGGATGATCACATGGTAAGACTCTAACAGTCTGAGCAGGTGTAATTTTATTTCCTTCCCTAGGTAGCAGCAAAAATTACATTTTGATGTTAAATATTGATTTTATGTACTTCAAATAACTGATGAAGACATCTCATGAAGAACAGGATCAGACATTTACACCAAGAATGCACATTTGCACAATGAAAAGGAGATTATTTACATATTAGTACCCTGTAACAAAATATGTATTTTATGCCATCTCTCTGACACTGTTGAGGGAAACATGCAGAGGGGTAAGGTCATGGAGCTGCCTCAGTAATAGCATATGTGCCCCTGGGACAGAGTCTAGAGCTATAGTTTTTAACCAAGATCATCTCTTAATGGTGTTTTCCTAGTCCAGAGGATGAACAGAGTATCTCACAGAGCACCTCTGTGTCTAACACACATTTCTCCAATTCTACCTACATTCATATTGGTATAATGTTGTCAGTTGCTGTGCCAGTGCCATCCTCTCCCATAGATTTATAGTGACCTTGCAGAGGTCTAGATTTAGGAACAATTCAAACTGACTGAAATCAGAGGCAGCCAAGGCTCACAGTTTCAGTAGGATAAAAGTAATGTTGATTTACAGGGAATTAAAATATTACTGTCTTTTAGAGTAGTCTTGAAATTCATAACAGTATAACTAAAACATGTTCCTCAGTAGTAGGAAAGCTCCAAAAAACTTACTTTCTGCCTGAGGTCTTAAATTCATTGCTTCATTCTTCATGTGCTGGGCCCTTTGCTGCCATTCCAGAGCTATGGGCTCACCCCCTGCAGTTCTGCATCGAGGGTGTCTTGGTGTAGAAAGACAGGTGCCTGCCAGGGAAAGCTGGAGCTTCCCTTGGAATGGAGAAAAACTCTCCCTCCAAATTATTATAATTTTGCAATTAGTGGCTTTCAGGCAAGGATAAGGGAATATGAATAACAGTTCTTTACTAGGAATATTAAAAATACAAATGTAGTAGTACAAAAAACAAGCAAACAAATAAACAAAAATCCTAGAAACCCTGACAGCGTCAGAATACGACCTGATACCCTGTTGGTCAGGGTATTGGTAGCAGTCCAAATAAATCCTCCTGGAGTAACAGATGTGGTTCTGTTGGAGTAGAGATGGTCCTGTAGAAGGGTCCAGTCCTCCTCTGGGAAATCCAGTGGGAAACCAGGATACCTGGTGTTCCTGTGTCTCAGTTTTTATGTAGGTAGGAATGGTTGGCTCCCCCCACTGGGTGGAGCATCTCACAATGGGATGATGTAATTGTATCAGTCATTGGTGAGCCTTAATGGCCCATTAACAGCAGATATCCCCCGAGGGAGGATGGGTAATGAAAGAGATAAGGAACATTGCTCCACCTGGTTTTAACAGGTGGCCCATTAACAGAAGGCACCTGCCCCCTCCCTCCTGGAGTTGAAAGAAAAAAAACTCCTCTTCAACTGGTTTCAACAGATTGGGAATAGAATACATGCTTTTGGTTATATATTGCAACCCAAGGCAGAGGGGTACTGGGAGAAGCAGCTGATGCCCTTGCAGGGCCAGTCTGCCATTTCTGAGTCTGTGGAAATCCAGCTACACAGACACAAATAGGGGTTGCTCAAGATCTTTCACTGAATTAAATGTCTCATATTCAGACCAGTTACAGGTCTTTTATTTACAGGTATTTTAAAATCTGAAATAGACCTCTGAGTGGGAGTATTTCACACATTCAGAATTAAAGTCATATACTGGATTTATTAGACTGAAAGTACATTTCATCGGAACAGTTTAACCAGGATAGCCCCACTCTTCTGGGAAGTTGTTTTTGCTTCTGGCTGCACTTAAATACTGGAGTGGGGTGGGCAGTGACGGGCTGGGAAGCACAAACACACCTTTAACCCTCTTTTCTTCTTCAGAGAGCACTTTTCAACTCCTCAAGCATCACCTGAACTACACCCACCTTACTAAGGAGGCTGCTGCCACTGGCACATGCTGCAGGCTAGTGGCATCATTGATGAAGGGAAGGTAGCAGCACTCCATCACCTTGGCACATTAGTTTTCCATATTAAAAAAAACACTACAACCCTTCCCTCCCTGCCCCCAGTAAAAACTAGGATGCCTCAGACTGCACTATAAATTATATATATAATTATATATACAAATAAATTGTTAGTCATAGTGGTGGGGGTTGTTTGTTTGTTTGTTGAGGCTCTTTAGCGTGCATTTTAGATGCCAACTTGGGAACTTCTGTTTTTTAAATCAAGGACCCTGCACATACCTTCCCCTGGGTTTAGCTGGTCTCATCAAGGTCACTAAGTAACCTTGAGTTGTATTCAGCTTTTCTACTGTTCTTTTGAGAAGGAAATTGAATCCCTCCCATGTTTGAGAAGCCCAGCTTTCAGTTTAAATGGGATTTTTCAAGTATTAGCATATCAAACAGTATAGTTGACAGCATGCAACATAAGATTAGCACATTTTATTTTTTTTGTAAGTCTTAGCTTCCTTCTGTCCTACTATTTTGCATTTTTAGTGAGAGCAAACCAAAGACAAGCTTGGTAGCCATCTGTATGAGCAAGACATCAGGTATATTTACACAACAGCTTAATTTGCTTTCAGGACTCAGAGTGTGGCTTTAATCTGCTGTGTCCTCCATGAACACTGCTGGCCCTCTGGAAGTCCACAAGGCAACAACATTTCAGGCCTAATCCCTGAAAATATTTACCAGTACTGAAGAGCTGGGTCCTGGAATGCCACAGAGGATGTTAGAAACATTAAAGAAGACAGGATTCTCTCCTGATCATAAATTGTTCAGGGGACATGCCAGGTCACACAGTATGTTAAAAGGGACATGGAAATAGCAACTCTGCCCCATCTCTGGATTGGCAGCAAGCAAAAGTGGTTGTAGATGGTACAAGTTTTAGAATCTACATTCTGCAGCAATATTTTGGAGTTTTAAGTCTTATTTTAACATTTTATTGCATATTTGATGAAAAGCTCAAAAATTCAGCGTCAGTGTGGACAGTGAAATAGCTGCATTGATTGTCTCTACATGTTTAAACACATTGAATGCAAAATTTGGTCACAGGTTCATTGTGGGTATGGATCTCAAGGCAGATAGCCACTAACATTCCACAAGCATAAATGATTTGAGATAGACTTAATAATTAAGAAATAATATAAATTAGTAGGATATAAGCCTCCAAAACTCATGAAAAACATAGTAGTTCTTTATCTGCTTTTTTAGATATTACCATCTATATAGCTAACCCTTATATCACTCCTCTGACTAGTATGAGAACAAGAGTCTTGTGGTATAATTGTCATGAGAAAAGACAGACTGAGGCAAATTACATTCATTTCTCAACTTCAACTGTATTGCTAGGGCTACTAGGAGCATTGCTTCCTAAAAACCTCTCAAGTATGACATACATCATTAACTTCCAGGTATCCATAACTGCAGTTGGTGAAACGTTACATTACGGTGATGCCAAAGCTCCTTAATCAAGTTCTACTTTTCCTGCATGAGGTGATTCAGTGGTTCATGAAAAAGAAGCTCCATTATGGAGCAAGGTCAGCTCCACAGTGCCCATGACAGCTCATTAAACTGTGTGGCACCTGCTACCCATCCACAGGAAAACCACCTCATTTCTGAGGCTTAAGAAGCAAGGATTCTTGAAGAAAAACAACAAGAAAAAAAAAAAAAATCACAACAGAACTGTAGCAGGATCTTGACCTTATCTGACATAAACAGATTTCTAGCAAAATTAAATGTGTGATTTGTATTCCTTAAGTTGCCAGATAGACATCTTTACACTGGAAGGCAATTAGTGTCATTCATACACTATGAGTACACCATATCCATACCATATTCATACACCTCAGCCTTCTCAGGTGAACATATCCCAAAACCACATCCTAAGTAAGCACTCAGTTACACAGTTATACTGACATCTGTACAAAATTCTGAGAAGTAAAAGGAAAGCAATGTACAGACAGCCAGGGAAACTTCAAAATCTTCCAGAAGTTTCTGTCAAATAGGTCTTTGAAACTAGTCTATTTCAAGATGTCAGACCTTTCAGTAGTTAGATCTCAAAATCATCTGCTTTGGGTGCTCCAGAATAACAATCTCTGGGTCTTTAAATTTGTCTAAATTCATACTGGATTATCTATTCTCATCTGTCAGTGCATTTATTAACTTTTAATGCTCTTTATACTCTCCAGACAGGCAAAGTGAAAGGAATCCAAATCTTGTAGTTTGAAGTTTTTGGTTCAAATAACTGTTCACCATTAAAAATATATTTCTGTCGATCCAACTCCAGATCAGTAGAACACGACAGAAGCAGATCTTTCCATCTCTTCAAGCTCTTATCTAAACAAAGGAAAATAGTGCTTAAAGGTTGTTGTTCTCCCATGTACAGTGCTCCACATAGGCCTTGGACAATTTTAACAATGGCTATGACAACTCTGGGATGGAAAAATGACTCTATGAAAAATAAAATAGCAAGCATGACTGTAGTTATTTTTCCATCTAAACTTAGTTTAAAAAAAATCAGCCTTTCTAAAGAGATTCACAAGCTGAAACAAAAACTCTCTACACAAAACAATCCCCATTTGTTATTCAAACCAGAAAACTGTTGTAGCACTCATAAACATACGATAGGCTTTCTCCAGGACAAACATTAAAAATATCCCACTAAGTTGTTCCAAAACATCTGTGTAAGGCTATTTGTAACATTTGAGTATGATGAGTGTTCTGAATGTTCCAACGTCATGTTCTTTGTTGCCTTGTTTTGAAAGATTCGGGGTTTTCAGCAAGAATGGCTCCTTAAAGTAACTTTGCAGATCAGTATAACTGAGTCTGTCTGGGATGGAGTTTGTTTTCCTTACAGCATCCCAGCCATACAGCTCTGTGCTTCGGGTGTGTGGATAAAACAGTGCTGATAACACACCGATGTTTTGGCTAATGCTGAGTGGCTAATGCTCCCACAGCACCAGAGGCTGCCTTCTTTATTGCCTCTTACCCTTTTGTTCCACCGAAACTTGTGGGGCCTTGGTTGTGAGTGGTCAAGAAGCTGGGAGGGGACAGCCAGGACAGATGCTCCCAGCTGACAAAAGGGCTATTCCATATGGGATCATGTCCAGCAAGAAAAGCTCAGGGAAAAGAGAAAGCTGATCAGGGTTACGGGATTTTCCTTTTGTTATAAACACCTGCCTGCTGCTAGGAAATAAATTTATTTTGTTTTGCTTGTGCACAGAGCAAAGACATATGAAGACATATTAAAATGTCTTCATCCTGACCCAAGTTTTCTTGCTTTTGTCCCAGTTCTCTCCACCATCCTACTGGAAGGGAAGAGTGTATGAGCAATGGCTCACCTGATGGCAGGGACCAATCCACCACAACAGCCCAAGTTAGAATTCAGTTACTTCAGTAGTTCAGTCAAACAACACCAATCCATTCACACATGGTGTTCAGCTTTCAGATACTCAAGTTTATTACAGACTTAACACAATAAAACATAGTATAAAAAAAGTAGATTGCAAAGTCTTCACATCATGGAATGCCAAGTTACAAAAATTGAAGTCATATTCTTGAAAATACATAAAAGCTAGTGAGAAAATATGGTGAGACAGAGGGAAAACTTGTGGGAGACAGGAAGGAAGGGGAGAAAAATATTAAGTCAGTTAAGAAAAAAAAAGATATACGTGATCCAAGCTTTTTAAATAGAAAATTTAATATCATTCTTTGAGTCAAACAATCCCGTCTAGAAACATATTCAAAATGAAGTTAGGTCCAAATCTTGAACCTCTGAATAACAAGATCCCTTGCGCCCCTGTTAGCTTACATTAACATAGCTTCTGTGTCCTACAAGTCATTCCAAAATACTCTTTGACTTCTAGAGTGTTTATCATGCTTTACTGGATAGATTGTTTGCTACACAGTTACAAGAACATCTTAAGTTACAAAAATAGTTATCACTCATTAGTATTTCTATACATATCTCAAGCTATTATATGCACACTCTGTACAGTGGATGTTAACAGCAGTTAACAGTTAAATTTGCTTCCTTAAAACAAAGAACTAAATCACAGTCAGTCAGACCCAAAATACTCAGGCACCATAATACACTTATATGTGTGGTACTAAACATCCCTGCCCATGCAAAGCAAAAGCAGTTTCAGTACCCAGGAAACACACACATCCAAATTGTAGGACCCTCGTGATGGTTGGAAGAGGAGAGTATGAGGATCAGGATGCTACCTCCCACTGAACAGTCTCCCACTAGATTGCAGAGCATTCCACACAAAGTGTGCAGATCCCATGCAGACTGTTTCTCCTCACCAACAGGCCTGCCTACCCATGGAAAAGCAGATTTACACGGCAAAAGCTGTAGACAGTAGAACTACCCCAAAATCTCCCTCTGGTAATGAGCAGAATTCCCAAGCTAAACATAAAATAGAAAGGTGACTTCTGAAGTGGAACAAACACTGGGTGTTTGCCACAAGCAAATACTTGTTCTCAACATCTTCTGGCTGGGATCTATTCCTCCTTCCTTAGGCCATAAGAAAAAAAAAAAAAAAAAAGACTTTTTGGTGTGACCAGGGCCATCACTAACAAATGCTTTGCTTTGGTTGCAAGTAGTCCACTGCTGAAGTATATTGGTTGCACTTGCAGTCCCTTTCAGTAGTGGAAAACCTGGAAGCATTACTAGGGTTGTGTCATTTTGTTACACAGGCAAGTAAAAAATTAGTTCTTAGAGGTACCATTGCTAATCTTTCTCATCTCTCAACTCTACAAGTGCAGTTCAGCTGATGTGAAGCCTCCTGCAGCTGCCCAACCCTGCAACAAGTCACCCATTTCAGAAGGTACTGTCTGAAGACAGATGTCTTGCTACAGATTAGGGAGATGGGAAGAAAAACAAAACCACAACTACCACCCCTTGAAAAAAGGAGGGGAAAAAAAAAGAAGTCTCAAATCCAGAATAAGAAATAACATTATTTATCTTTTAACATTTTCTGAATATAGAAATTTCTCTCATACCTCTCCAAGCACCATCCTTTCCATCATGAGGGCACAACACTTCAGTCAGGTTAAAGACCCTCATGGTTCAATCCGAGCACTTAGAGGTTTGATGTTTAAATGGTTCCCTTTATATACCACATGCTAAAAAGCCCAGCCATGTTTGCAATGCACTACTATGAAAAAATATATTCACTTGCAGAACTTCAAGGACAATTTGAAGCAAAGTCAACTAAAATATACTCAAATCTGCCAAAATTAGGCTGCAAAATATAAACACTACAATGTTAATATCAAGGTCATGCACACATCAGAAGTGCATTAAGAACTTCAAAGTTAAACCACAGAGGAAAAAGATACTTATGGTTTGTCCTCACGAAAGATTAGAAATTAAGCAACCAACCCCATGACATTGAGATGAGTAAAGAAATTATGAATGAACTTCTACAAGCTATTTCCTACACCAGGAATTCAAAAATGTCAGCTATTTCATCTTTTAGAAGGAGCGCTTCCCTTTTAAATCTTTCCAAATAGATACTTGATTGTTAGATCTTTGATGGTTTGGATCTCAGATGGTTATTTATTCATCCTTTTATTTTTAAAACAGTGTATTTGAAATGTACAGTAACTGTTCTCCAACAGCCAAATAGTCAACATTCTTACGCATTTAAGTGTCCCATACTTACTTAAGTTAAAATTTTGAAATTTTACAGTTGTTTTAAACAGAATACATTAAGCTGATTTTCAACAGTGCCATTACAGTGCAATATTTGGGCTATATTTTTTACTGTTTTAAGAAATAACTAACAGAGCTTCCATTTTAAAGTGCAACAGGTTTTGGTAAAGGAATTGCTACAAAGTATTCAAGTGAAAATAATTCTACTAGAAACAAATACCTTTTTACAGGTATTTGATAGTGTTTGAAGACTAGAGGAAGTTACAAGTGAAATATGAATCACTTCAAAAATCACACATAAGATAAACCAGGAAAAAACTCTAATTTTTCAAGCCAACTTTCTGGACAGTATTGTACTTATTGATTACAACTGAACTGAAAGAGCTGCCTTTCAAAGATCAAGATAAAACAAATGTGAAAAATGAAAGATCTGGTACTTGGATCTATATGATACCTTGTTTACAAAGTTATACAAGTTAATAGTTAGTTCCCTTCTTCCCTTAGCATGTTTCCAAGCTCAGTCACATAAAGCAAGTACAAGTTAAACATTCACAGAGATGTTTACCTGCTTATCTGATGAGATGATATATTAAAATCAGTATATATATTGAAATACTTGCTTTATTTGGTTAGTAATATGCTGACAGTTGTGCAAGGGAATACTAACACTTGGAACCTTAAACCTTTTATTCTCCCATTACTGGCTTAATTTGAGAATTCAGTAGGATCTTTAACCCACAGTTTGTTTCTTTAGATGAGAACTCTTCATTAGTCAGTAAATCTATCACAAGTGAATCTTTAGATATCCTAGATGAAAAAAACTGAGTTTTATCTTCTCCCTTCTGACACATACATGGCAAGAATACCTCCACTCAATTCTTTAATTTAAATCAGGAAATTCCAAGCACTTCATGCAAAGTTAGGAACAGCAGATTTTAGTATTGATTTTGCTCAGCATGTCCACCAAAATTTCAAAAGCCAGTCTGAGTCTCAACATTGCATAAAGCGTAACTTCCCCCCTGCCATGCTTGTTCAAAAGCAGCATTCACTACTGTCACCAAATAATTTGATCATTGTGCCATTCGAGTTATTTTAGATTACTTTTCATCCTTGAAAGAAAAATTTGTTTAAATCAATGTAATTATCAGCCTACAGCTGTTTTCTTCTTTTTCTATTTCAAAGGACACAAACAAGAACCCCCCAAACAAAAACAACATTCTAGCATGCAAATATTTAAGCCTAGAAGAAAAGACTGTGTCACTTGCTGGCAGACTTCAATTCTGATATGATTTGAACCAGAATTCTCTCTCTACTCTCTATTATTAGCATATCTTTCTACAACAGGTATAATGAGTTTATCTCTCTGCTTCTAGCCAGCTCCCTACTCTCATGGTCTTTAGTTATCACCTGTATCTTTTCAGGCTATCAGACAAGCTTATGAATGCATTTTAGCAGCTACAGGACTGAACCTCATCTAAACTCTAGAAAGGTGAGTCAGTTGTGAATTAGTTTCCCTCATGACTGTGAGCTGTAATAAAGAATGTTTACTTTTAAGGGCCTAAAATCAAGAATAATCTTCAGAATATAACTACAATAAGTCATCTCAATTGACTACTCCAGTTACAGAAGTTCTCTAAAGGCAAAAGATGAAGTCTTCATCTTATCAACAACTATATGAAAATGACAGTTGAGGTTCCAAAAGTTTTCATATACTCTCAGAGTAAGTGCTCAGAGCAATTCAAATAGAGGAGGGTGGGGGGTTTATTACGGTTACTTAATGTCTTTTAAATCAGTCTTATATCACTCACATTTTTTCCCCACCTGCCCCCTTAGGTCCATCTAAGAGACACCAGCAAAGAATAATGTAGACATGTATCTTCACTGAAGTACTGGAGCTTCAGAGACTGTTAGTGGCAAGTTACTCAGAAGCCTTTTTCTATTGAGTTTATTGCCATTTCATTTTGTGTAGCTTATTTCCAGGAGATAGGAAGCATAAAATCAGTAATAGCTATTTTAAAAAATACATTACTCATTACAATGCAACAGTCTCAATAGTACCTTCTCAGAGCTGCATCTCATCTAATTCAGATATAAAACAATCCTGATCTAGCTAATTAAAAAGTTAACCCTCAGAACAGTCAGCCTTCAGGAGTCAAACAACTTTGGACCCAAAGTTTATAATTATCATGATTGAAATTACCCCAGAAATTCGCATGTGCAAACTGTGCTACAGAAACTATTTCATGCTGTCAGTCAGTAATCTCATAATTACATAAGCATTTACTCCTACAGAAAGAATTGCTCCACCTTCCCTCACATAACTTTGCTGTGACCGTTGAGTGCTCTGGAGGTACAGGTAACTACTGCATCTGCTTACTGAGCCTGCGCAAGAAATAAACACAACCAGCACATTAACACTTAAGCGCTGCTTAGGTACATAACATATTAAAACAGTAAAAATCACAAAAATTTACACCAAGCTCTCCAAACCCATGCTCAAAGTTTCCCAGCTAGTTCCAACTGCACAATGTTGATTTTAATACCTGTTCTAAAAAGCTTACTAAAAAAAGTCTGGTAAAGTCTTGTTCATTTTCTAGAGTCTTCTATTTTTCCTTTGTCAGTAATTGCTATGGGGGTTGTTTCTTGCTTATTTTTAAACCCAGCTTTAAATCTAACAATATATATTCTCCTTATAACAACCCAGACAGAGGTAGCAAGAGGGAATATGAATGAAAAGATGCCAGATTCTAGAAACGGCACATTCAACTATAGTGTCATTCAAGAGAGCTTTCCTGGCTTTCATAGACAGCATGTCACCTCTAATCATGGACAGCAAATAAAGTGTAGAATCCCAAAATAAAGAACTATTGCCACTGGGTTACTAATAGGAGTTTCATACCCAGACACCTCAAAGTAATCTTGTTATTTAAGTAGTAATACTGCATTTTCAATTGTCAAATATCAAGAACTGAAGAATAAACTTAAAATTTTTGAGTATTATTTTTTAAAAATGCTCATTAGTGACACATTTCACCTAAATACAGACATACACACAGTTACTCTAAGTTGATGTACCACACTGTAAGGAAAAGTCCCAGTTCTGTTCAAGAACCTGATATTCACCCTCTCCCCACCACCACACAACTTGACAGAAGTGCTTACAGTAACAGAAAGCAAACAGAAGGGGAAAACACAACATTTAACAAGTGCACCTATTTACAATTTGCACCTTTCCCTCCTTGCATCTAAAGTGTACAGATCTCCATGTTTGCTATGCTGTACATCGCATGTACTCTCCACTCCATGTAACACCAGTTCTACCCAAAGGATCTCTGCAAGCACCAACAGCAGTCATTCCACACCAACCCAGGTGCTTTTACTGTGGAGGCTGAAGGACATTTAAATACTCTGACTGGCCCAGCTGGTAGGTCGTGTTTCCTCCACAGTCCACATACTGGTATCTCTCCTGGGATATTTGCTCAGGGTGGCCTAAGTACGAGGTTGTCACTGTCACTCTTAAAAAGACAGAAGAGAAAAGATTTTGAGTTCCCTATTCTAAAAATCACTGTGTTTATATTACTAGGGTTATTAAGGAAAAAGTTTTGGAACAAAATATGTTTTAAATAAATTTAAGAACATTACTGATTCAGCACCATAGATTTTCTCAATGAGAGACATCTGGTTCCTTTTCCTAAAGATGCTAAAGTTGAGGTTTACTTGCAATATCTACCACTAGAAATAATATTCTTGTTTATGGCAAGAAAGCAAACGATTAAACAAGCTACAAGCCATGCTATATCAAATCTAAAGACATGCCCTGGTCCCTCGCCAATGAAAAACCCCACCATGATGAAATTTATGCAATGTCACAAACAGCAGTCTCTGACAGAGTACTAAGCCAGGAACTCCTTCAAGATCAAAGATCTCAGCAAGTTTTGAACAGTGGCTGATAAAAACTTTAAAATCACTTTGTGCGAGATATCAGTAGCTCCATGGCTACAGCCCAGCTGCAGAGCAGATACAGTAATGACGATTCTCAATCCAGTCTTTACACCATCAGCACCTGTCAAAAGACACAGCCCACTTTCTATAACTATAAAGCTACTACACTAGAAAGCAAGTTGAGTTTGTTTTATCTGTGATGCAAAGACTCCAGGATTAAATATTTGAGTATTATTTTAATTAAAATTACATGGTTTCTGAAGTTGTTTCTCACAGAGAGGAAGACTACCATACTTACTGCATCATCACTACTATGTTATGTACTTTGATAGATGGTAAAGTACAGAAGTCACTGCAAAAAAGAAGAATAATTGTTAGATTTACATCAAACTTCGCCACGGTAATGATCTAAAAAGCAAGACTTCTGGCTTCAACTGGAAATTCTGCTGTCTGTATATACAGAGACTACAGAGTTGCTGGCAATGGCAACAGAATCATTTGTCAGTTAACTGCATGCTCACCTGGACCCACTTTTACATACAAAGTCTTACTTTCACAGGTACTGTCCTCACATGTGTTTGCTTTCATGCAATGCTTGCCAACAGAAGTGTCCTCAGAAAGTGTTCATCTCCACTTTCAAAAGCTAACCAAGGTTAACCTGAGCCATTACATTTAAGGCCTGTCAATATCACTTTGTCACCGTTTTATTGCATTCATCCATTTCTGTATTATGCAAAGTAACCTTTAACCAACATACAGAGATTCCAAAGTCAAGGTTATTGTCCTCTTGCAAGATAACCTTCTCAGACTTACATTTTCTGACACAGGCCTACATACCAGTCATAACGAGCACCATGTAAGTGCATACTTTTAACCTCAGCTTCTTAAATCATTGCTCTTGGTCACAAATTTATCAGCTCTAGAATAAAAAGCATGTGATCAGTGCAGCAAGATTACTTGGCAGCCACACATAGTATTTGCATGCCTTTGTCATTCTTTCTCCCTGCACCAACAAAAATAAGATATAAACAGTCAGTAAACTGATCTCATCCAAACTGTAAGAAAATACAGCATTATCATGAGTTCTATGAAGGCTATTTATAAAGTTTATTTATTCCTCATGCATCCAAAGAGTGAGCAGATTCACAAGGTTCAATGTTTACATAAAGATTACTTACATACCCTTAAAAGGTTACACAGATTCAACATTTTCTGTTGAAGTTTGTGCCTCTCTTGGCATTTCACACCTATTTGATTTTATTTCAACACTTCAAAGCTATAAGGTTTTCTTCCACCCCAAAGCGGCTGGCATCCACTAGAACTGCTCACAGGCCTGAAGTCTCAATAGTTAACTTTTTCTGTTCAGTCTGGATTTCAGTGTAAGAGAACTAAAATTAGGGTTTGTGACCAACGTATAATGAGGTAACAGTCTGAACAAATGAACTTTCAGAAGCTATGAATAAAACCACTCAAAGGGCAGGCTGCTTACCACTGTATACACAATGTGGGAAGAAAAGTCTAATTTGCATACCACTAAATACAAATTTCCTTCTACTGCAGAGAAAGTTGTGGGAAAGTTACTAGAGAACTTGTTAGGGGAACACATCTCCACTTTCACCCCCTAAAGCAGCAGTCCTAACTAGTGTCGAGGTCTAAAATATTGTAACAGAGATACCACTCAAAGGTTTGCTGGCCAGGTACAGCAAACCACTATATGAAACTAATCAAGCAATTACTACCTATCTTGCAGTACTACTGAACTTAAAGAAAATGCCCCACCATCATTTCAAACAGATTCCTGCTAACTTTGGAAAAAGTTTTTTTTTTAACACCACTGCAACTTTTAATAAGATCCATGTGGTATTTACAGGTGAGTTCACTTACTACATGTAGCTCATTTCATCTTGTATGACTGTGGGCACCATATAATCAATCTAAAAAAGACACAATGAAAAAGAAATGAAAACAGAAATAAGTAGATTTATATATGAAGATTAACACATGTTTTAAGTTTGAAAGCCTCAGCTACTTACCTGTTTCATATCCAGTGGACCAATGTTGGTGATGTTGTTTAACCGTGCCTTGCCAATAACTGTTTTTGAAAACTGAACTTGGGCTGTGATATTTGCTACTTCAACAGAGTAATAGTTGTTATTCGTTATATTGAGTGTGTTCTGGAAAAACAAACACAAAACAGTAACAGCTATCCTTTCTGTGTATCTTGATAAGCAAGTATTTTGAATCTTGTGCATGAGACAGTAATATCAGAAATTCTGCACATAAATTTTCTTGCCTCTGAGAATTGCAGAGAGGAGTGGGGTCATGGACCATAACTTAACTCCTTTCTGAGTTCGTTTAGTGAATACATTGGGTAACACAAACTTCTGCACAACTTTCCTGGTAACAACCCTCCACTTCAAATACTGCATGTCCTCCTATACTCAATTATTCCTTTCAGGAAATTTAGCTATCAAAGGACCTTTTTTAACTACAGCAGCTTTGCTTTATTTAAAATGAAGAACTCTACCAAAAGTCTTTAGGCAATCTAGTATCAAGGTCATTACAAAGACATCAAGATCTATGTGGGAAAAACTCCTTTAAGTTTTAGTGTGGATAAGAAAGGATTTTTCCCCATCACTAGTTTTGACAGAGGCATAATATCAGGGCAGTAGCAAATAGCATTCCTACAGACATATACTACAGTTCAGACATATTCCAAAAGTAACACTGAGATCTCCAAAGTTACTGCTCCCTTGAAAACAGAAGACCCAGTGCAACTACACCTCTATCAGCTATAGCTACAGGAACCAGCTGCAGCAGCCTGTTACATTTTTCAAACTGGTTACCCATTTTAGTTCTTAAGGCACCAGCTAAGCTTTTCAGTCAGACTACAGTCTCTACGTACATGAAACTCTGAAAGCAGAAATCTCCTGTTGCATTTAAGCATTACTAACACCCCAACAGTCAGACTTACTGTAATATTTAGATAGATTATCCGCCTCTCCTGTTCGTAAGTGACATATACAGACTTCACACCAATGTACTGAACGTCAATCGAGCGAGGAAACAAGAAAAATACAGCCAGCCCAGAAAGTAGTAAACACACTGTTACAGAAGCAGTCACATAGAGCTTTCTGGAGGGAAAAAAAAGCACACATCAGAGTCAAAAGCACATTAAAAACAGTGACATGCTATTTTCTTTTAAGTGATATGTAGTAGGACTAGTCAATACAACAAATTCAGTCTATTTCTAGCTTCCATTAGCTTCTAAAAATGAAAAAAAAACCCCTATGCTGCACTTCACAGCTATCTCAAGAGTAACAGCTGTTACTCTTGCATATACATCAGAAATCACAGTTCAAATCATGTGGTTATCATTTCTATCTTGCAAAGGAAAATGGAAGAGGTAAATATTTATGTGCTTTAAATCCACTTCCTCTTAACATTTATTTATAGCACAACCTCCATCATTTTGTGGAAGTCTCACAAAAACCACTCAGTTCACAAAACAAAGCTCTTATAACAGAGAATCCTGACCTCCAGGGGAAGTGGTACGACTTCAGCTAAGGAGCAAGTCAAGCTAATACAGAAGGGTGTGTTTGTGTGGGTGTGGCTCTGTGCCTGTGTGCATTGGAGGGTGGAGT
Organism: Rhadina sibilatrix; assembly: GCA_013400275.1. Classification (NCBI taxonomy): domain Eukaryota; kingdom Metazoa; phylum Chordata; class Aves; order Passeriformes; family Phylloscopidae; genus Rhadina; species Rhadina sibilatrix. The sequence continues at coordinate 838,205 of VWYO01011295.1, forward strand.
GGTGGTAGTGGTGTGAGAGATAATAAAAAAACACTCCACAAATAAAAAGGTCTGCTTCAGCTCCAATTTTTGTTCAAAAAAGATTTGAACACTAGAATGTTTCATATTTGTACTACCATTACATCAGATATATTATCCAGAATGGCATTATATGAAGCTAATGTATTTCTTCTCCCTGGCACTCCTTTCTGTTTACTACAAAAATATTAAAACATTAAAAGAAAAATGAAGTAAAAACCAAAACAAGTCAGAACAAGAAGCCCTGAGCATTGTAGTGAACCCCCTAAGAAGGGTACTAGAAAAATTTAAATATGCTGTATCATGAACTGTTGATTTTTCTAGCTGCAAAAATCAGAATGCTACAAATTAATTTTAGGTGAGTTATTTTGTAGTAGTGGCTCAAAGACACGACTGATTAACTCAAACTCTAACAGTGAAGATGTATCTGCTTAGATCAATTAGGATGCTACAGAGATTGAGATATACTCACACCATTACTGTACACATGTACATGAATAGATCATACAGTATTTCTTAGCTTTGTATTTAGCTAAGATGTACTGTGATAGAAGTATGCACACCTGTTAATAAATAACTCTCCAACAGTTAGAGGTTAAGGCTGATATTACCTACAAGCCTCTTCTTTCAATAATGAATGCAAGAAAGCATTCCAGTGATTATTGTTTGATTCTTCTTATTGCTATCTCCTTTGAATTGTTGAATTTTAACTAGAAGAGAATAATTAACTGTAGATTCAGGTATCACAAACAGCTACTGACTTACGTTCTTCTTGGCCTCAGTCTCTGATCACTGTATGGAATTAAGGCCACCAGCTGATTTTCCTGCCCTGGAAACAAAAGCACCCTTTCAGAATTTAAACAAAGAGTAAGCGTTGTTGCAGCTCTTTTAAACAAAGAACACCCGTTACAAATTAGTGGCATCAAAGAATAAACACTAAAGGTAAACATTTAAATTCCAGATAAGGACCCAGGTCGAATGCTACTGTAGCTGATGTCACTTTCTGAAATACAGCATGGCTTATGCAACATTGAGATGAAAAAACACCAAGTCCACAAGGACCAAAACAGCAATAAATTCTGCCTCTGTGCTGCACACATGACCAGAGGCAGTGTTGCCTCTGGCACCACTTCCTGGAGAAAAAGGGATGTAGAACAGCTCTGAGCTCTCTATGCCAGACCCTATGAACTCATGGGACAAAACATGCAGAAGCTTGGGCAGTAAGAACTGATCCAGAAGGCATTCTGCATGTACTCTGCTGAAAAGTACAAATAACAAGCCCAAAACTGAAACAATCAAAGCTATCAATACATGCGATCTGGGCAATACAAGCTATGCATACACTGCATTCTAGAAATCAGGAGTATATAAAACCATATTTATCATGGTGCTGCTGAGCTGTAGCACCTGGAAGTCAAAATAAGTATTTACTGGAATTTCTCCAAGAAAGTTACATCACTATACAGCATTTTTAAATGGGGTATCTTAACAGCAGAAGAGTACATGCACAGATGAGTAGCTGAAAATACATATACTACATCTGCAGTAGAGCTTTTGCTATTTGTTGTGGAACCGTATGAAAATAAACTGTCAGATCTGCAATTTTTAAGTCAAATGCAAAATTTGATCAAATCATCAGTTAATCAAGCACTTGGCAATGATACCACGCTGAATCACTAAGTTAAGCAAAACATGCTAACCAAGCATATAGTAGCATGCAAAACATCAACCTTCTAAAAAGCCTGTACCAATTTAAAACACATTTTCATCTCTACTTCAATAAAACATCTTCAACCTTTGAAGAAAATAGCAAAGTCTTGCTTTCATACATTATACTAAAAAACTAAAGCTGTCCAAGCAACAAAACATAATTTCATGGTTTTATTATAGTTTAGCCATCATATCATGTATTAATTATAGTCTTACTAGTCATGCTGTCATTCTTAATTTTTCCCCTCTTCCCTCAAACATGGAAAAAGCTAGTTCTGCATTTTGAGAAAAGCTATTTTTGCATTTTGAGCAAAATGTGCTGTTGATATTAACAAGTATTTCAAGTTAACAGAATAAACTTCTTTACCCTTTCTGGCTAAGGTAATTTTTACTTTCATAGCTTTTCCAGGTGTCAAATTTGCTGAATGCAGAATCTCCTATGGTACTTGCAACCACTGAAATATGACATGCAAGTGTTTGTGAGCTGTATCATAACCTAATCTCACTGAAGCACATGCAGAAGGACAGCATGGCACAGACATCACTCAAGTTTCCTGAGCTGCTGGTCAAAATCAGTTCCAAGAGCTTTTACACCAAACAATCTATTTTGGATAACAGGTCTGGCAAAAGCAAACTCAAACGTGAAATCATCTCATCAGTTCTCCCCCAGTCAATGGGAAAATATCACAGCTGAAGCAAAAGGCTGTACCTTGGCCCACTGCATTTGTCACTCTCTCCCTCTGCCCAGTTTCAGATATCCCACACTCTCCTTTCCACAGGTCTCTTCATAAATATTTAGGCAGCTTATCATTTAGAACAGAAGCATAACAAAGCAGCATGCTTCACCAAGAGGAAAAGCAAAGGATGAGGGCAAAGCAAACAAAGCAATTAGGTAAGGAGACTAATGCTGTGTAGTCTACTCCTTCCCGAGGCAGCTAAAGAACCTATATATTTTCCAAGCTGGAGTTGTCCACCTAGCAAGCAAGAGTGGGACAAAAGGAGGAAAGAGGAAAACAAGGAACATTGGCAGCAGTGAGGGGAAAAAAAAAATCACTATAAATCAGGGAAGAGGTGTTGCAGTCCAGGTCCACTTCTCCATCTCTGTATTGTGGCCATTTTTGCAGTTATGTATTGATTCAAATAGTTTAAAATAGGTAGTTAAAACAAATGCAATAAAATGTAATGGAACTAAAGGTTTGCTAATTTAACTGGCAAGAGTTAAGGTATTGTGTGGAGGAGCTGAGGAGGCAGAAACAGTTGCACTGTACAGACAAGAGCCTAACCAAGTTGTAACAGACAAGGTGCAACAGCTGACTCAATTTGTTCCACTCATCTAGTGCAACAAAATGCTTAGCGCTAAAAAAAAGTCACAAGGACGAGAAAACTTCATCCTTACTTGAAAAGCTACTTGTTATGAATTATTACAACTACATATGGTTATGATGTAAATTTACAGGTTAAAAAAAGAAATAAAAACAATAAACAAAGAAACTTACCTCGTGGAATTCTTCCTGTTCCTTGGCAGGTTGGGCAGGTGACACTGTCTCTTCCTGTAAATTCCACATAGGGAAACTGAGACACATCTCCACATCTGCTGTCTTCATTGTGCACTTCTGAGTGAACTAAACCATTCCTCACGTTATCAGACACTGAGCTTCCATCATAGCCATCCTCCTTGCATGTATGCATAGGCAAGTGAGAAAGTGATTTTCCCATGTCTAAAAAAGTCAGAAGGAAGTTTTCAGGGAGAATGATTCAAACATGGCTTGCATTTATTCCTCTGCACCAGGTAACTGTTAGTCTGTGGCCACAGTCTGACAAGACTCAGCTCTCCTTCATTCAGATCCCTTAAGACCTCCAAAGCACTAAGGCCCTGTCAAGCTGGAGTCAATCCCAAACTGTAAAGAACCTGAATTAACCAGGAGCTTCGTTCAGATTCTCCAATAGGCACAGGTTGAAAGGGGATCAATGAGAGAGAGGCTTTAAAGTTAGAACAGTACAACTGCTGGCTAAAATTGCAACAGGTTTTCAAAGGATTCTTACTTACCGTACAGGCTTTAACAAAACACACTTTATCTTTGCATTAAAAAAAAGAAAAAAATCAAGACTGGGCCAGAGAAAGCAATTTTGATAAATTCTACACCTGACAGACACGATTTTAGTAAATTTTTTAGCCTGGACTTGTTTCGAGAACATAGGATTGGTTATTAGTTTCCAAGCTAGAAATATAAATCACCTGGTATTTACACTGTTGATTCCCTTTAATTCAAAAGAGGAGTAATTCACATGGAAGTCAAGTAAAAACTGGGAGTTACTTAAGCATAGTAGCTGTCAGTATATAGCATTTATAAAGACTTGTTTAAAAAAGAGTATTACTCACAAAAGCATTTTTGTTAACTATGTGTATTTTCATTTTTTTCTCATCGCTGTAGTTTTTCAGCCATGACATTGAAAATATCTTGAAACACAGAACATTTGAAATGAAAGTCTGTAAAAAAGTGCAGTAAGCAGAAACCTCCCCAGTTTGCAGCGTCTGGGAAAACCCCTCCAAGATAAAAAAATAAACCTCTACAGTTAATGGCAGTTAGTTGTCCAGCTCATCCCCACAACCCACTTTAGTTTCTTAACGCACAGAAACAACAGTCACTCAATTAATCAGTGTTTTGAGAAACTGCATGGTTTTAAAAGAATATGCAAAACTCCACTTTTTTTTTTTTTTTTCCCCATTGAGAGCTATTTTTAGAGTGGCAGCTAAGAATTATCATGCTAGTTCACTAAAAAGAAGCCCTAAGAGGAAGATTAAAAGAGTAAAGTCAGTCAGAATATTTTAAACCAACTACTCAAGACAAAACAGAAATATCTCAAATATAGTGATGGTGATGCAATCACAACATTAATTCATTACATTGCCACAAAGGCTAGGTGAATGTGGGAGAAGGAAAGAATAAATGTCAACTAGTCCCAGTTGCTGCTCCAGCAAATAAGCAGGATTTTTTTTAATTTTCATTTATGTCATTAACCTCTTACAAGCAGGAAAGCTATCAACCCTTCTGCTGCTACAGCACTTTTCAAACATTCGAAGTTTGGAAGTTACTCAATAATGGAAATTGTTGAACTGAAAATTAAAACTACTGAGCTATTGAAAAAAAAAATCCTGAAAAAGCTGCTGATGCTGTTGACAATTATTTCACATGGGGTTTTTGTTTACTTCTCTCCTTGCAGCTGACCTACAGCCTTCAAGCTATGGAACTTGAGTTTTGCAGCTTAGGCAATAGCTGTCACAATTTTAGATCCAAAAGCTGAGGGATCGTGCTGTTCTGCCACCACTTCATCCAACTGACTACATCCAACGCCCACTGACAACTGAAGTGCACCTTCTAGTTTTAGCTTTTTCCAGAAGGAAAAGTTCACACACTCCCTGATCTCACTGTGACATGAACCAAAGTGCAGCAGGCAAGGATAACTGGGAACTCCTTTCAAGAGCACATCGTTTATTTGAATTAAACTACTAATGCAGGTGCATCCTGCAATGCCAACTGACCTGAGCTTCAATAATTGATTTTAATGGTGCCAGAGACCAGGGAGAAATGTCTCAGTTCACAAACAAGAAAACACAGAACCATCTTCAAGCAAAATTGGATTCACCAACATGTTTTTTCCCCTAGCCAAGCCTGAACTTTACTACAGCTGACCACAGATCAAGAACATGTTCATCTTTTATCCAGCACTTACAGGCTAAACAGTAGTATCTCTGACAATTTAACACCTCTGCATGTCACAGCTTCTCTACTGTCACCAAAGTCAGAAATCCTACTTCATGAACAGCTGTTTTGGCCCAGTCTTCCTTGCAACTGATGTTACACTCCATTCCCCTTGGATTTTCTGGGGTTTCTGTGAATTCACAGTTTGTTAAAATGAGTTTGGTAAATTAAAAATGTTGTGACAAGTGGCTTTTGTTTACGAAAGCACCCTTCAATTTGCTACACACTGCAGCACAATGGTACATGGACAAACCCAAACAGTGTCGCAAGACAGACTGAACCACCACATCCTGAGCTACATGCAAGACTAGGGGGAAAAAACACTTTGTTTATAGACTCGGTGAAACTTCATATAGCCAAAGTAAATTTTTATACTTCTCCAGCAAGTTAGGTTGGTGTTTCTACCCTTTATATGCAAAAATATAAACTTGAGATTAAAAACCTACTTCTTTTTCAGTACAGCAAAAGATTTAGAATCGCACTACCGTCTGCCCCATCAGCTGTGCCTTAACAAGGAACATCACAAGCTCCTCCAGCGCAGAGCGGCAGGGTGAGGCAGTGACTTAGCAGCCACAGCCGTGTCCAGCTCGGGTGGGCGCTACCAGCACTGCCTTTCACGACCCCTTTACAGACNAGCTGCCGGCGCTGAGCCCCGGATCGGGCGTGTGCGCAGCCGCGGGGCGGAGCCGGGCCCAGCCCGCCCGGCCGCGGGCGGAGCCGGCTGCGCGCTGTGCTCCGGGCCGCCCGGGCCCTGCCGGACCCCAGGTGGGCCGAGGAACGGCACGTAAATCGCTGTCCTGAGGGGTGCGGGGCGATCCCATGTCCGGGAGTGGAATCAAGGGTAGGGGAAAGGGGAATAGGGAGATGGCGCAGCCCCGCTTTGCGGCAGTGGGACTAAAGGGGGCAGAGCTCCATCCGGGGTTTTCCTGTCAGCCGTAGTTCAGAATCCTATTAACAGAATCGTCTAGGTTGGAAAAGACCCCTAAGATCGTCGAATCCAACCTATGACTGAACCACATGTCAACTAGACCACGGCGCCTAGGGCCACGTCCAGTCTTTCCTTAAACACCCTGGGTGTCAGTGACTCCACCACCTCCCAGGGCGGTCCATTCCAATGTCCAATCACTCGTTCTGTGAAGAAATTTTTCCTAATGTCCAACCTAACCCCCTCCGCTGCAGGTTAAACCCGTGTCCTCTCTTCCTATTGCT
>VWYO01011295.1:845062-880489 GCA_013400275.1 Rhadina sibilatrix
CTGAGCGGTAAGGCGGGCGCTGCCAAAATAAAGGAGTCAGAAATCCTGGCGTTGAGGATTTTCCCGTCCATCAGCGCCGGCTGCTCTCACAAACATGGCGAAGTTTACAGCCGGCAGGCTTGGACCAAGGCCCGGCGAGCTCGGCTGCGGCTGGGCTGCCCGGCCGGCCCCCGGTACCCGCTCGGCCCGGGGCGGTCTCGGCACGGGAACCGTCCCGGGGCAGGGCAAGGCAGGACAAGGTAGGGCAGGGCCGGNAATAGGGAGATGGCGCAGCCCCGCTTTGCGGCAGTGGGACTAAAGGGGGCAGAGCTCCATCCGGGGTTTTCCTGTCAGCCGTAGTTCAGAATCCTATTAACAGAATCGTCTAGATTGGAAAAGACCCCTAAGATCGTCGAATCCAACCTATGACTGAACCACATGTCAACTAGACCACGGCGCCTAGGGCCACGTCCAGTCTTTCCTTAAACACCCTGGGTGTCAGTGACTCCACCACCTCCCAGGGCGGTCCATTCCAATGTCCAATCACTCGTTCTGTGAAGAAATTTTTCCTAATGTCCAACCTAACCCCCTCCGCTGCAGGTTAAACCCGTGTCCTCTCTTCCTATTGCTGGCTGCTGTGCTGCCCGCAGCTGTGAGCGCCCTCTCCTTCTGTCCTCATACCTTGAGAGGCACCGTCGCTGTTTTCTGTGCCCTCTTTGGTAGCTCTGCTGGAAGTTCCTCACCCCCTTGCGCTCCGGGAGAAAGGAGATCCTCATGAGAGCAAAGCGGTGTCAGAGCAGCGAAAAGAGGTGCCAGAAACGAGTGCGGTGCGCTTTCATCACTCGCGGCACGTTATACAATGTTGCGTGTACAGCAGATGTTTATCCAGGGCATGGGCACCGTTTGCCAGAGCAAGGTGAAGTGCGTTGGAAGTGAATAAGTTGTGATGGCATCTCTTCATGAGTCTGCCTCTTGTTCACAAAAACCATTACCCACTGACTTTGGAAATGCTTGAGATGACTCTATGGGAGTGCCTGAGGGATGAGATCTGTGCAGGTGGGGGGACAGCTCAGAAAGAAAGCAGGAAGAAGCTCTGCCTGCTTTGGGAACCTCGACCCAGCTGCAGGAATGAATCAGGCTGGGGGTAATTCTGTGATACACAACAGGTATTGGAGTGCAAGGACAAGCATAGGGTCAGGGTTCAAGGGAGAGAATGAGGAAGAGAGGTTCTTATGACTACTTGGCGTGATCACAAGGCTGGGGCAGGGTGCCAAGCTGCTCCAGAGGCTGGGAGGAGACCGGCTGCCTCCAGCAGCCACCCAGAGCAGGTGCAGCTCTGAGGCCATCTGCAGTAGGGCCATGCCTGCAGTGTGCACAGCACCTGGTAGTGGGGGCAGCATATGATCAGCACAGAAAAGAACTTTTTCCCAACCAAGCATGTACGTAGAGAAAAAAAAAAATAATAATTAAAAAAAAATCTTATATTTATCTTTAACCAGGCCAATGCCAGCCCATTTGTTCTCTTTATCCTTGGAAACTTCTTGGTGTTTTCTGGGAGTTTAAGAAGACTTGGCTTGCAGTTGTCTCTAGCTTTCATTATCCAGGTCAAGTAATGTCGAGTCCTGCATCACAGCTGGCTTGACTCTACTTATCTAGCCAGGCATGGTCAAGCTCCTGGCAGTATTGGCAAAAGCTGGCATGTTCCATGTCCATCTAGGAGATCCCCACCTGAATCTTTGGCCCATGGTTCAAGGTTCCTGAGGTACCCATATAAAGCTCTCTGTACAGCAAGATTGACCGTGGTATTTTGTGAGTTCTTAACTACAAAACAGCAGGTGCCTGGCATGCTCAGGATCAATATGGAGTTTGTATCTCACTTTAAAATATCAGCAAATCCCAAACTTTAAAGACTCAGGTCTAGCTAATAATTTCACTGGCTATTAGCTTTTGGGTCTTGCTCAGCTTTACTTTGCTCCAGGGAGCACAAAATGCAATGTGAAAAATACTCATAGCTTTCAGCTGTACAAACAGAAGAACACCAAGTCTTTGCCTTCCACATTGTTTTAAATAATAGTGGCAGCCTGTCACATTGACCTGAATCTCACACAACATGGAATGTACCAGAAAAGGTCAAGAAAAAAGGTTTTTGGAGTAGCTTTGGGAGATCCCGCTGAGTTCTGGAAATTAAATTCTCTCAATACAATTTTTTTCAAGAGAAATATTATTAGTAAATTGTAATTAGCATAGAGATTTTTAGCAAATCAGAATTTTGCACCTTAAACTGCAGGAGGTTTTGTCTAATACGTCCAGCCCTCAAAACTAACTTATAAGGCCTCATGCAGGCAAGAATATTATAAGAGTGCTGGATAGAGTTTTTTTCCTCTGCCATGGTAGAAGCAACAGTTGAAATCAGTAAGGGCTTTAGAGATAGTTCTCCATTACTGTAGTAAATAGACATGTTTCTGGTTAAAGACTTACTACTTGGCAGGGCCCTTCCTCCATAGCTTTAACAAAACCAGAATGGTTTGGGGTTTTTATCTCTTTACAGCTGTCATGATGAAAGGGAACATATCTCTGACTATCTGTTTGCTTTGTGTTATTTTCACTTTGAAAATACACATTAAAGATAGCATTGTAGAAAGAGAAATAGAAACACTTTAAGGATCAAGCTCAGCCATAAATCCTCAAGGTCACCTTAAATATAATTTATTTGGTATAAGCTAAACTAATTCAAGGAAAAAAATAAACAATAATATAAAGTGTCACACTAACTGTATAGTCTTGGAACAAAAAAGAAAAAATTGGTAAGAAGATGTAAAACTTAGAAGCAATGCTTAAATATGTATTTAAAATGTTGCTGAAATGAGACACTGAGGTTGGGATAATCAAGACAGGATTCCTGTGATTTTGAAAGAGTATTTTATGCTAAAGAGGTACAGAATGCACAACATCCAATATTGCATGAATTGAATAGATTATGTCTGCATGAGGATTGCATGCTGAAACAGAGACACAGAAATTAATCAGTTCAGAAATACATGGTAGAAGGGTGGTATGCAATCCTAGTGCTAGTAAGAGGGGTATGAAACAGAAATACTCAGATGGCAGAAGGAGAGAAGCTGAATTCATCACCTTTGGACTGAGTTATGGGACAGCTGCAAGTAATATGAGCTCTTAGTTCTCATAGATCACTAAAGGAGTGCAGTTTATACTTCTGATAGTACATCAGTAAAGAAATCCAAGCAATGAATCTGCTTTCAAGTTGAGTTTTGTGGCTGGGATATGATAAGTGAGTCAAGGCCTTGAAAGGTCTGGACTTAGCAATCCATAAAGGAGCTGATTGCACCAGTGTGCAGCCTCCCAGGTCCTGCAAGCAAGAGACTTAGACCCTAGAAGTGCCAGTGAAGAATTGTATTTGCTTCTCATTTTCTCCTAAGATGAATAGCAATCCACTAATGTTGGTTATCTGAAAAAAAACTTCAGGCTGTCCACATTTGTTTCATCATTTAGGAATATAAGCTACTAATTCTGTGAATATTGAAGGTAATGAAGCCTGTTTTTCTACGGAGTTTCTTCTTGGTTGACTATTATTTACCTGAATTATATTTTCTGTTATGACTGCATATACCTAACATGTTCTACTGCAGAGCAATTCGACACCAACAAGCAGGCTGCCCTGCTCAGAAGTGGAAATTTGTAGAAATTTGCTGACTGGATAGGAAGTTATTTAATGTTGTCTCTTAAATGTTCAGTTCCTTGTGTCTCCTGCCTGGTTATCTAATTCTGTGAAATTTCTGTGAACGATACTATCTCTCAAACTCCACTGAAGCTGGATAATGCTTTCAAGGTTATTGAACTTGGGATAGACAGAGATTGCATAAACCTTGTTTTCATATAGCCTACCAGGCTATAATTGGATGGCATCCTATCTGAATGCTGAGCTGGGAACAGAACCCTTTTTTATCTGCAAGCAATCTCCAAGTCCAGAAAAACAAACAAACAACAAAACAAACAAAGAAAAAATGTGAAAACTGTAATCCCCATCTCATCTAAAGTATAAAGAACGGAGGATTGTGTCTATTTGCCTGTTGCTGGTGGTAAAGAAGATACTTAAGATTTCCTATAATTACTTAAAGTTCATCATAACTTCACTGGGGGTTTTGTATTTAAGGAAAAGCAGACTTTGTAGAATCATTACAGTTGTTTGTGTGGATTGAGTTTCTCCTCCACCTTAAGTAGTCCAGGGAATAGTTATGTTGCCATGTTGTAAAGACCATGTTTTTTTCTAAATTTCTCTCTAGTTTATGAGGACACTGGAAAGAAAATGTTAGTTCCCTATAGTACAGTGTTCTTATCATGAAACTTTGGAAAAGAGATACAAGTTAACCAGACAAAAATAAGAAACCTAATTTTTAGTGATTTTACCCTTTTTTCCTGTTTTTTTTTTTGCAAGTCAACCTAGTCCTATGATGTAGGACTATAAAGTCCTAAAGTAGACTTTATAAGGGTTTGCAACAGTGACTTAATTGCAGTTTTGCCAAACATGCTGAATTTCATCACTGAAGGGCAGGTAAAGTCACACTCAGGCCAAATCAAAAAAAAGAAACTCTATTAATAATATGTATTAAAACTTATACTAATGTACATTAAAACCAAATTCCTCTGTCTTATTTTGGACCTTTAAAAGTTCATCCTTTTTTCACTCCTAAAGTATTATCTATACTTGAGAATTGCTGCTTTTAATGGTATTCTATGGTAAATATTTTAGACACAATACTTGAATGTAATTTGTCACAGATACTTTCAATCCTCTCTGTTTTCTGATGGTGGGGGGCCTGAGCGCTGAGTTATTTTGCATAAATAAAACATAAGCAGTATTTTATAGCTGATATGTTTCTGATATATTGCACAGCTACAAGTAGCTGTCATTGTTGCAACACTCCACAGTCTTCTGCTGTGTATACTTTATAGTTGCTCTTTGTTCATCACAGGTGCACAAACCTTAAATTCTGCATTAGCTGACAAATGAATGAGATTATATTCTGTAAGAACATGGGTTTTGCCCATTCCTCCACTCGGGTGCTGCAATACATGCTTCCTATACCTTCTGGGGAAAATGGCCCCTATTTCTCCTGTTTACATATTCTGACCTTTCTTTTTGTAAAATCATTAGCTGAATATTGACAGGGAAAAACTAAAACTGACAGCAATCCACAGATCTAGACAAAGCATAGATCTTTGTATCGACTGGGTGAATGTCCTTGTGATTACACTTTTAATGCCTTTGAATAGCTTCTTTCAGAACAAGGTTTTTATAAATTACATGCAGAACCATTTGTCTTTACCTTAGAGGAGTGGCATTGGGTGGCAGATGTGGCCACTCAATGCCATGCATATTGGCATAGAATAATACTATTGTGAGCAGTCCCATTGATCTGAAGACTCATCTAATTTACATATGATCTGTGCTGCAGTTTCTGATGGACGAAGTACAAACAAGGATATTCTATCTTTACTGTTTCTAATGCATGACTTGTCTAGCTTTATTCAAATTGGCTTTCTGCAGAGCTAAACCTGTTACTGAGAGGCTTTTTAAATTGTGTTGCTTCTCAGGGGAAGGCTTCAACTACCAATGGAATATTTGGCCTTTAAGCATTCAAAGTTATTTAACTTTAAAAAGAATATGTTTTAGACACATATTTGTGAAAAGTAATGGCATATATTTGAGTTGCATAAACCTCTGAGAAGATCTATTTTCATGTGTTTGGAAAGTTGTGTGAGTGATGATGACTCTCTTTCACATCACTAATAACAAAATCTGTATGTCACAATGCAATGAATAACTAGATTTTGCTGGTTTTTCTTTTTATTTAAGTTGATCAGCATCAAGAAAATCCACTTTTACTTAAAAAGTTCCCATATTGTTCTTCTAAAACATCTTGGGAGAAGTCTGTTATTGAGTTCTACATCTTTCATTTAGGATTCTCCCACTTAGTGTAAGACTCAAGAGACAATCTGTGCAACCTTCTGCACAGTTTATTCCATTATTATATAAAGATATTGATTATTGCATCAGTCTTACATGAAGGACTTTTCTGAGCCACAAAATATGAGAAATGGTACCCATAACAGATAAGTAAGAGGTAACAGAAGGTGCAGCATCAGGAGCAAAAATGTGAACAGATAACATTGAGGAAAATATTTCACATAAAGCCTGTTCCTGGCATTTTAGCTTAAGCGTTCTTTATTATATGCATTGCAGCAGTAAATATCATGTTTATCAGTAGCATATGTCAAGATATCTTTGATAGCTTGCCTATTGTAACAAAATGATAGACAAAATGGTCAACTGTTAAAATCACACTGTGTTAGCCTGCCAGCTAACCAACCTGCAAATGCATAGGTATTTTGGGAGTGCTGTTCAAAACACTACCAGTGTAATGGTTTCGTCATCATGGTCACGTCTAGCCCCACGCAGCCTCTTCTGCAAGTTTGCCAGGTGAAGGTGCCAGAAGATACGAGTTTTTATTTCTTGGAAAATAGATAGAGGCAACCAGTTCACAGAGGTTACTTATATTAGAGGTTTAGCTTTCCAGCAATTACATTTTTTACTTATTACTGACTGGACCAGAATCAGAAACTTAGTAAGGGATTTAGAAATTTGTGTCTTGGAAAGGGAAACCCTGAATTCCCATATTTCTTAACAGGGTCTTCCACCTAATGGCGACAGTAATTTTTCATTCTTGCCCACTCAGGTGGTCTTTAGCTTTAATACTTCATTTAATAAACAAAAGTTCTTTTTTTCCTATGTCTGTCTCTTATAGTTCTTGTATTAGAAAACATTTTTTATTTTAAAAGACTGCATCATCGTTTGTGAAGGCAAATGAAAATAAATCTGTTTTAAGTAACTGTTCAGCTGAAGTTTATACTCTAAAGTTCATTTTATTTCTTTAGAAAAATACTTTGATAATAATTTTTAGTTGGGATATTTACTATGCCGAAGCGCTATCAGAGACAGTGTTTATGTTTCTGTTCTAATATGCTCTGCAGTATTTTAGTAGAATACATATAGAAGAGATAGAACTAGAAATTAATATTTTAACTTATCATGACCATGAAAAAAAATTGTCATGGAAATGATGATCATATAATTGCATTGTGATTATCTTAATCAGTATATTTTGTTATGTCTGATTTTTTGTCCACTTTTGCACTTCTTCAAAATAGGATCCTATTAAAATGTTTTTCATTACTGTCATAAGAACTGCATTGAAATATTTTATTGATAATTTGATCAAGCTATTATTGCATGATCTCTTACTGCAGAAGTAGTTCAGGCTGTGTGGTGGGTTGACTCTGGCTGCATGCCAGGTACCCACCAAAGCCATTCATCAGTGCCCTCTACAACTGGACAGGGGAGAGAAAATATAGCAAAAGGTTTGTGAGTTGAGATAAAGAGATGGAGAGTTCTTTCACCTATCGCTGTCACAGGTGAAACAAACTGAACTTGGGAATGCTAATTGAATTTATTGCTAACAAAATAAGAGCAGGATGATGAGAAATAAAATAAAAACACCTTCCCCCCACTCCTCCCTCCTTCTCAGCTCTACCTCCTCTCAAGCTTCAACTCCTACCCCCAGCAGTGAGAAGGAAACAAGGAATGAGTCAGTGCATCACATGTTGTTCCTGCCACTGCTCAGGGAGTGGGGTCCTTCCTCTGCTCCACCATGGGGTCCTTCCCACAGGAGACAGTCCTCCATGAACTTCTCCAGTGTGACTCCATCCCATGTGGGTCACTCTTCCATGGGGTGCACTCTTCAGGCACAGCCTGCTCCAGGATGGATCCCTCACAGGGTCACACGTCCCACCAGGAAACCTGCTCCAGTATGGGCTCTTCTCTCCACTGGTCTGAAGGTCCCTGCCAGGAGCCTGTTCCAGCATGGGTCTCCCATGGGTTTGTTTCTTAGGCATCCACATGCTCTGACGTGGGACTCCTTCACAGGCTGCATGTGGATCTCTGCATCCCTGTGGTCATTTGTGGGCTGCAGGGGCACTGCACCATGGACTGCAGGGGAATCTCAGCTCTGGCACCTGGAGCAGCTCCTGCCCTTCCTTCTCCACTGCTCTTGGTGTCTGCAGAGCTGTTCCTCTCACATATTCTCACTGGTTTCTTCCCTGGTGGCAATTACTTCTGCACAATAACCTTTTTTTTTCCTTATCCGAGAAGCAATACTGTAATTACTGATTGGTTCAGCCTTGTCCAACAGCAGGTTGTACTGGAGCTGCCTGACGCTGACTCTACCAAACATGGGGAAAACTTTGTCAGCTTCTCACAGAAGCCACCCCTGTAGCCTCCTGCACTACCAAAAACCTTGCCACACTAACTCAATACAGCCTAGATGGACTTTTTACAAAGTGTGTGTTCCTACAGAATAGTGTAAAAATAGCTAAATACCCAAGGTAATTTAATTATTTTTAAAGGAAGCAGAGAATTCCATCCCAATGAAGAGCAATGCCATTTCTAAATGATAATACCATATAATAACATATAAAACTATTCATATTTTTTTTTGTTTTGTAATAGAGGAGAGAGCTTTAGTTGTTGAATGGCACAGGGGAAATTTGAAGAATACAGACTAGTTTCTTAAAGATTAAACTTTTCTCCTTTTTTCCCAATGAATCGTGCTTATTTCAATATGTACATAGTGTTCACAGATCTCTGATTCTAGATAGGGTGTTATTCATTCATAATTGATTGCTTCTCTGTTGCTATGGCTTTAGATTTCAAAATTAACCTCCACCACAAAAATTAACCTCTACCACTAACCTCTAACCTGAGTGGTGGATACCACAAATAATATGAATTTGTTGCTAAATAGATTAGAGAATTTCCATTTTATCTTGCAGCTATGAGCCTCACAGAGCTTTGGTTGACCTCAAGTGTTTTCTTAGCAAAGGATCCAGGATTATAAACCTGCAATTAAAGGTTCGGTGTCTCAGATAAAGCAACAATCATTCAGAATAAGTAGATCTAACTGTGCACTTCATTTCTAGATGTTTAGTATGTTTTGTGTCCTATGATATTTTAGCAACCACTTTCCCATGTGTATACATATCCTAAATAGTGTCACCATAAGTGGGAAATAATCTAAAATAATCAGAAATAATTTTATGCCAGCTGTGAGTGGAAAAACAGCTGTCTAACACTGGTATGAAGTCTGAGGAAGGTTTTAGCAGTGGTAAAAATACCCCTTTGACTAATTACAAGCAATTCAAACTTGTTTGAAATCAGAACCAGAGTTGTAATACAGTCTGAACATTCAAAGGAAAATGTACATTTATGCTTGTGCATAAGGCAAACAGGGTGGATGACATGAATGGGCCTGAATTAGACCATGAGAAAATAAAACTTGGAGGTGAACATGTTTAAAACCATATATAATTACTGATTAGGTTGTTTGGGAAATGGGGGGAAAACGATATGCTTGAAGGACGGATTTTATGAATTGAGCTCACAGTTCACAGCTTATTTTGGAAGTGTGAAGATTTCTCTGATATAACACAGTCACTGAAATCTGTGTTTCTGAGAATGTTTATGTGTGAAGTAGAGTGTTTGGACACTTCTGTTAGCAAGCATGAAGAGCAAGAAGATTTTATCTCTCAATTTAAATTAAACATATGGAAAAAGTTGGCTAACATTTTTCCAGTCTGCTGATTTGATTTTCTTTCATGTAATTTCATGCTCTGTGAGAATAATGTTCTTCAGGGAGGACATGCCAGTATGAGGATAGGTGGATTCTGGTGGATGAGGATATCTAGCTAACAACTAGTCACCTTAAAAAACAAGGACAAGAAGCAAAAGGAGCATTAAATGTTGGTACAGCAACACTGAGGAAGAGGAGATAAAAAGACAATAAGAAATACAGGGGTCTTTTGGACTCTGTCTGATGGCCACTGAAGGAACCTCTGAAGCATGGCCTTGAAGAGGCTCACCAGAAATTTATTGCTGGAAGAACAAAGAAAGCAAGAAACAAGATTGTCATGGAGCTTATGGGGAGGTGCAAGCTTCGAATGGAACATTCAAAGGGACTTCAGAAGTTCTGTAAAACTTAGTAAGGCAGATTGAGGGAATGAACAAAATTTATTATATCACATACAGAAAAGGGGCCAAATGCAGGGAATGGAGGAGATGATGGAGAACCAGAGAGGAATGAGTGGGAAAAAAAGGAGAATAAAATGAATTGGTCATGAGTGAAACAAGCTGCTGGCCAGTACAGTTCCCTGGCTAAACCTTTGGGCTTGATCACCTCAGCGTAGCTTATCATGTGGTTTAACTATTGTTCCCATGTGGAAGAGTCTGATCAACAGTGAGCTTTACAACAGACTAGCTGGTGGCTGGGATGAGCATCCAGGGTGCTGACACATGTACACTGAAGCCACAGGTTGAAGGGGCCCATAGTTGGAGGGGACAGTGACTGGAGTGATGGGTCATCTGGCAGAGGGGCCCATTTGTGTATGTGTGTGTGAACACATGGCACTAGACGGGCTGGAGGTCTGATAGTTGGTGACTGAAGGGACCACAGACCTGGACCAGCTCGCAGCAAGCCTCGTGTGTGTCCATGCTAGCAAGTATTGGGCCTGGTTAGCTGGCAAGTAAGGCATGATTAGGACACCAGTTTTGTTCATCTTCATGTTAGTGCTTTTGGTGTAAACCTGTGGGTGTGCAGGGGCCAATGAAGCCATTGCTGTCTCCTTGGGCTGCTCTGTGCTGCCAGATATATGTCTGTGCACACTTGGGATGCCTGTCTAGCTGATTTTCTGGACCTGGGAAAGGCCACAGCAGCATACTCGGCAGCAAGAAAAAGCCCTGGGGTCTTACAGGCCACCAGATTTAGATTACCTTACCAGACAGCTCCATGTTCTTGTATCTGTGTAACTACACCATGTCTCGGCTATGTGCAAACATAAGAGCTGCATGTTAGCAGATGCACTTGTCTATATGGAGAAGTCAGTATGTCAGTAATTTGTGACCTTGCTTTTTAGCTCATTCTCAGAGGTGATGATGATGATTTTATAAACATACATGTCCCAGAATTTGAAAACTTTCTGGAGATAACTGAAGTTAATGTGCAAGTGCAGCAGAGAAGTCTGAAATGTCTGTCTGAAATGTAGGTGTGTTTATAGGAGCCCTATTTATGTATTACGATAGCACATTGATTTAATGTCTTATTTCAAGTCCACCTTGTGGATCTCTGGGAATGACATAGCTTCTGCCATCAATATGATCAGACTGAAAAGTTGTTTTTCTGTCTTCATTTTTATTCCCAAATGTACACTTTTGACACTTGATTTGTGACAGCTGACACCTCAAAGCTTATATATGGCTCAAGAGTTAAGCAGCACAGGGCCAGACAGAATGAGCTAGCTGTAATCTCTCAAACATACAATACTCTCTGACATGGAGTGTGAAAATCATTGGCTTGTGAATAGTGTCATATAGAAAAAATACTAAAATTAAGTAGAAAATTACTTGAGTTTTGACTTCGAGAGTGTTACACTTTTAAACTGCCTGGTATATATTTTTCATATCCTTCTCTTTCTTTTCAAGGGTATAGTAATAAAAATTTTATTCCTATATTTCAAATCCATTCACATGCCCCTGTTGATGAGGGAAGAAGGGAAGGGAAGGGTCAAAGTCTCTCCCAGCAGGTTTCTGGATTTTTCAGTGCTGCGCTAGAAAAAGGGACAACTAAACTACAAAGACAGAATGTTTTCTGTATTTGCCTGGAAAAGGATAGTTGAAAGAAGGCAGAATTTATCAGGCTTTTTTACCAGGAAAGAAAAACTGAAGTTGCTACACCCCGAGTTACTATGCCGAGCTTTTATATCTGTTTAAAATCAGTTTGCTGTAAAGCTGTATTTTTCCTGATGGGAAGAAACATTTTTTGTATCTTAAAAAATCCAGAAGCTTACTTTGAAGATTTGGAAATGTTTAATTCCACTAATAAGTGTGATCATAGATGATGTTTTTAAACGCCTTGATATTGATCAGATTGGAGTTTGGGTGAGAATGGGCTGCCTTCCTCCAAAAAAACGAATGGTGGAACAGATTTTGTAGGTAAAATGTAACTGATGATTACTAAAAATGTACAGATGGGTAAAGAGGGTAGAAGGGTTAGAAGAAAAGACAAATACATGATTTCAGGTCTCAATATATGATTAGCTAAGTATGTTTTGAGGATAGTTACAGTCATAATGTGGAGAATGAAACCTGATTGCATGGGAAAGGCTATTTCAACCTCCTTGAACTGGGAAATTTGCAAAAATGCATGAAAGCAATTCCCAGATACTGAAAGGATTTTTTTTTGTGTCAGAAAGTCAGAAGGCCTTTCAAAGAAGCCAAATTTCATAGAATTGTAGACTCATAATCATAGAATAGTTAAAGTTGGAATGGACCTTTAAAAGTTCTGTAGTCCAACCTCCCAGCTGTAAGCAGGGACATCTTCAACTCCATCAGGTTGCTTAGAGCCCAGTCCATTCTGACTTTGAATATTTCCAGGGATGGGGCATCCACCATCTCTCAAGGCAACCTGTGTCAGTCTCACCACCCTAATAATAACAAATTTGTTCCTTATAACTAGTCTAAATCTACTCTCATTTAGTTTAAAATCATTACCACCTGTCCTATTGCAGGCCCCATCCTTCTTATAGGCCCCTTTACATATTCAAAGATCTCCACTGGAGCCTTCTCTTCTCCAGGCTGAACGACTCCAACTGTCTCAGCCTGTCTTCATAGGAGAGGTGCTCCATCCCTCTGATCAACTCAGTTGGCCCTCCTCTGAACTCACTCCAACAGGTCCATGCCCTTCCTGTGCTGGGACCCCAGAGCTGGATGCAGCACTGCAGGTGGGGTCTCACCAGAGCACAGCAGAGGGGCAGAATCCCCTCCCTCACCCTGCTGCCCATGCTGCTTTGGTCCTGACACATTTGGCTTTCTGGGCTGCAAGTTCACATTGCTGGGTCATGTCAACATTTCATCCACCAGTATCCCCAGGTCTTTCTCTGCAGTGCTTCTCCCATTCTCTTCATCCCTAAGTCTGATACCAGGGGCTGTGCTGGCCCATGTACAGAACTCACTAGGTTCACATGGACCCACTTCTCAAGCTTGTTCAGGTTCCTCTGGATCCCATCCCATCCCTCAGACATGTCAATGGCAGCACTCTGCTCTCTGTTGTCTCCAGCTCACCGAGGGTGCTCTCAATCCCGCTGTCTGTGCTGCTGATGAAGACATTAAACAGTACTAGTCCCAGTACAGACTCCTGAGGGACAGCACTTGTCACCAATCCCTGTCTGGGGGAAGACGTGCCATTTCTCCCCAAAACAGATCAATAAATGGGTTTCAGTAGAAAGAGACATATATATACTCTGAATGTATTATTTCATTTAAGAATGTTCAAAGAGGGATCAAAACCAACCACAGTGTTGGGAAAAGGCTTGCTTCCCTTCAGTAGGACAGCTGCTTTCCATTTTGACCTGCTGAAGAGAAGCTGTATTGTTTGGCTCACTAGAGTCCAGGTCAGGAAACTGAGATGTTTTATTATCCCATTGGGATGCTATCAATCTCGCTGAAGTTTATAACCCAGTAGTGAAAAATAGTAATTTACAATCATGTTTTTAAAATAAAGCACCTACTAAAGTGTTTTGTGGAAGGTTCAGCACAGCAGCCAAGTGCCAGCTGTGCTGAGCACACACCTGTTCTGAGGTTTAAGTTACTTTATTGCATTTCTAGGTCTTACTAAGGATTACAAATAAGGGTAAATTCTGAACTCCCAAGAAGAGTAGTTTGGAGTTTGCTCCAAACACCTGATGTTTGGTGAGCACCAGGCATCAGAGCTGTAGCAGGTGATGCTCAGGGGGCCTTCCTGGCTCTGNAACATTTCATCCACCAGTATCCCCAGGTCTTTCTCTGCAGTGCTTCTCCCATTCTCTTCATCCCTAAGTCTGATACCAGGGGCTGTGCTGGCCCATGTACAGAACTCACTAGGTTCACATGGACCCACTTCTCAAGCTTGTTCAGGTTCCTCTGGATCCAATCCCATCCCATCCCTCAGACATGTCAATGGCAGCACTCTGCTCTCTGTGGTCTCCAGCTCACCGAGGGTGCTCTCAATCCCGCTGTCTGTGCTGCTGATGAAGACATTAAACAGTACTAGTCCCAGTACAGACTCCTGAGGGACAGCACTTGTCACCAATCCCTGTCTGGGGGAAGACGTGCCATTTCTCCCCAAAACAGATCAATAAATGGGTTTCAGTAGAAAGAGACATATATATACTCTGAATGTATTATTTCATTTAAGAATGTTCAAAGAGGGATCAAAACCAACCACAGTGTTGGGAAAAGGCTTGCTTCCCTTCAGTAGGACAGCTGCTTTCCATTTTGACCTGCTGAAGAGAAGCTGTATTGTTTGGCTCACTAGAGTCCAGGTCAGGAAACTGAGATGTTTTATTATCCCATTGGGATGCTATCAATCTCGCTGAAGTTTATAACCCAGTAGTGAAAAATAGTAATTTACAATCATGTTTTTAAAATAAAGCACCTACTAAAGTGTTTTGTGGAAGGTTCAGCACAGCAGCCAAGTGCCAGCTGTGCTGAGCACACACCTGTTCTGAGGTTTAAGTTATTTTATTGCATTTCTAGGTCTTACTAAGGATTACAAATAAGGGTAAATTCTGAACTCCCAAGAAGAGTAGTTTGGAGTTTGCTCCAAACACCTGATGTTTGGTGAGCACCAGGCATCAGAGCTGTAGCAGGTGATGCTCAGGGGGCCTTCCTGGCTCTGGACCTAAAGCGCATTATGAAGCCTAAGTCTTCTTTTGGATGTGGATGATATTCTAAGTACTTTATAAATTCAGAGTTTAAATTTGCTTTGAAGATCTCAGGAGAAACTAAGCAAGCAGAAGGAGATTGAAATCACAATCTGAAATTTGGTTTTTAAGCTTGGAGATATTCATGCAGGATGTAAGACCAAGTCTGCTTTTTGTTTTTTTTTTTTTTTTTTTTTTTTTTTTTTTTTTTTTTGTTTTTTTTTTTTTTNTTTTTTTTTTTGGTCTTGTGTAACTTTTAGAAATAAATAGTCTACAGGTTTATATCCTTACAACAATCCCTCCCCTTTGCATTCACTAACTCTGCTGTCTACCTGTACAAGTGCAGGCTGAGCAATAGCAGAATATCTCTGCTACCTGGGGTTAGGCTTACTTCAACAGTGTGAGAATCCTTCTGCAGTGCCCTGTCTAGTATCCCATTAGTGCCATCAGTGGTACCAGTTAGAACTTGTGAATCCTCTTCCAGCTCAGCACTTTGGTGGCTTATAATCACTGACACCTCAGATTGAACGTACTGGGTGAATTTATCTTCCTTTTGTTTGTTTCTTCAGGCTGTTAAGGCTAAATAAACAATGTATTCTTTAACTTTCTAGCCATAAATTGTTGAAACTTGATTATGTTTGCTTTTGGGTAATAAAAAGTTCCCTTAAAGTAAGCTGTGTAACTTGTGTAAAGATAAGAGTTTTCTTTGCAGTCTGATTATGGCTTTGGAAAACAATTTAAAGCCTACTAGCAATTGTAAATCAATATATGTCAATTAAATGTACATGTGGCTGCCAGATCAAATTTGTTCTGTATTCATTTACTCAGTTTGGCTGCTACCAGTTATTTCACCTTTTATCAAGTACAAGCAGCATGAAGCTAACAATGAAGAATGATGCAAATGTAGTGATCCTATTGACTGAGTCAGAGATTTGTTGTTTGAGAGATTGACTGCACCTACTGAAACAGAAGATACTTAGGTAATGGACTTAGATGAACTAAATATCAACTGAAACTCTAACAGAATGGACATCATGGCATTCTCCTCCTGAGAATATCTAGATAATAGTCAATTCTTGTCAGCAGCTGTACCACAGCCCTGCTTCTGGGAACATTAATGTTCACCATAATGGCCTCCACAGCTCAGAAAGTTCAAAAATACCACAGAATGAAAACACAAGGTAGTCTCACTTTAAAATGCTAAAAAATAGTTTACATCTATGGTTTTCCTCAGCCTTATGAAAGATACTTCTTTCTTTTCCTTTACCAGTTACATGGCCAGGTTTCCTGCGCTTGATTGCAGCCCTAGCTGTGATCCTACACTGCAAGTGAACAGTGAGTATAGAGAGCTGTCAGGTGTAGCACTATGGGGAATCAATATTGCCTGAATTCATTATCTGCTGGGGCATCTGCATTGCTTGTATAAATTGTTATTCCTAATAACTGACTAACTCAGCATCCATTTGTCTACATTAATGTGATTACTTCAAGGTTTTTTTTCTATTTCAAACAATCTTCTAGACAATTGCATAATTACAGGAAGGTACCATTTCTGTGATATTATGGCTAAGTTAAAATGTGTGAAGGGAACTTTGATTCATACTCTAGAAGTGCTCTTTCCACTTATGCTTCTAAGATGTGTGAACAAGATTTCCTTGTTCATTCAATGGCCAGTGCATATGAAATCTCATCTTCCTGATGGAAAGAGAAGTCCAGTCATTTATTTACATAAACACTGAATCACTCAACCAATCTTCAGTGTTATATTTTTAAAATACATTTATGAGGTAGACTTGTCAGTTTTCTAAGCTTAGGAGGTGACTGCCAGTTCAGGTGCCCCAGACTGACACCGAGCTCACAGCACCAAACTGATTAGGGCCCTCACCCTTCACCTGCCCCTGTTCTAGGACTCTATATTTGTTTGGTACATTGTAATTTGAGTAAGAGATGCCTGTATGCAGAGAGAAAGAATGAAATATAAGATCTGTTAGTAGTACTCTTTAGCACTAGCAAGACACAGCCATCACTGATTTGCCAATAGATTGTAATAGGTGTAATCTAGCTAACTTTCTATGAGCTACAAAAGCAGACCAGTTACAGTAGAATATGCTGTAGTCTCCTGAGGATCACTTACATGGACTTTTATCTGCCCATGTACCTGCAGATGCAGTGACAAAAGGGTCTTTTTGTTCCTGTGGTTTGCACAGAGCAATGCAATCTGTTCATTGCTATAATGGACATTAATCATTGTTCATACATATGTGTGGAGTTTTCATTTATTGGTCAATCTGACTTTGATAAGAGGCATCATTATTACAATCTCCATGAGTTAATGAAGTGGTAAATGCTTCTGTCACATGTCTTGGAAAGGAAAGCCAAAGAATGGGGTGAGATGAAGCATTGAAACTTGCATTGAGCAATTCATCGTTGGTTTGTTTTTTTTTTAATGAAGCCTTTCTAATAATATAATTATTTATATTTTTCTACATTTTGCTTGGTCTTTTTTTTTTTTTTTCTTTTGAGAAAATAAAAATTTACTTCATTTGATTTCAAAGCAAAAAGATGTCCTCCATATTTTATCCACAGAACAGGGACAGTGCAATGGCAGCCTCCTGACACACAGCCAGATTCAGACTCATCAGAGCTCCTCCATTAGGAGTCAGAAGCCTCACACAAAGGTATAGTTCAATTTTTATCTTCTTTCCCTTTCAGGTGGTTCTGTCCAGGCTCTCAGCCTGTATTCTGACACTGAAATGCTTACACTTGTACTGATCTGTATATATGTGAGATGTTACTGTGAATGCAAGGCCAAAACCTGAAAGGCTTTGAGTCAGTGATGTTGTTCATGTGCTTAAAACTGTGCCAACATCTGCACGATCAAGGCTCAGGGGAGCAATTAGCACAGATGGTTTTGTGTGGTACATATCTGTCTGTTAGGGCCTGGCCTGAGACCAACAACTCATTTTCCATTGGTCAGCGAGTAACTTTTCATATCAGCTCTAGTTTACTTCTGGTCTGAACTGAACTGGAAATGATGAAATGGGATTTGACCTCTTAATGGGCCCATTTCTCTTTCCAAAAATTTGAAATGCTAATACATTACTTTTTTATAGACTTATTTGAAATTAATTTGAAAGTCATGCTCTGGCTACTATTCTTTTTATTATACATTCTAATGAAACATATAGTAAGCATAATTGAATTAAATGAATATTTGAATATTTTCATGGTCTAATTCACTGTAGTTCTCCTCTGGACAGTGTTAGCATGGTTTGAGTTTTGGTTGGGTTTTTTTATTTGCACTTTTTTGAAACAGGTTTTCAGGTTCTCCTATGTTACACAAATTTTCTTCCTTCCCAAGAGGTGGAGTATAGCTTCTGTTAGGACTTCAAGGCCATTTTTTGCCTGTGTGTGGCTCTTCCTTCCTGAAGGCCCAGTAAGTGACTTTTGGTCTCCTGTTTATTCCTTTGAGAACACGTAATACTTTCAATGTATAATTCAGCTAAATTAGCAAATCTTGTTTCATTAGAAGCCCCTCACTAAATGAGCAGGGAGCCTAATTATATGTCAGCCCCCTGGGGTACACCAGCACCTGCAGAAGCAGGCTTAGATCTCAGGTGTAAGCCTGGGGGTGATTTATCTCTCCCCTCCCACCCCTTCCCTTACCAGACTTGTTATTTTACCTTTAAATGCTGATGGATTGCCAGCTCCTGAGCTGTGATGGATTCTGTGTGGCAGGGTGGGTGACAGTGAAGCAGCTGTGTGAGAACAAAGACCGGTTTGTTGGTGCTTGTGTGATCCTATCTGCAGGGGTTCTTTCTTTTAGGGGCAGCAATTTAGACATGCAATTATTTGGCAGTTTTGTAGTTATATTAGACTTCTGCACCCATTTTGGGAGAACAGCAAAATTTTGGCATCTCTTTAAAATAAGAATGTTTACAACATAACTATCTTTGTTAAGAGCAGGTTTCCACTATTCTTCATTGATCCACTAATCTTTTCCCTCTAAGTGCAGGAGAAATAGAGTAAGAGAACATAGATGAGGAGGCAGGTGTGCTGGGGAGAAAAGCATAGTGAAAGGAAGTAGGAAATACATCAGAAAGTTATCTATGTAAAACACTTTCAGAATTCTTTGTTTTTCAGAAGACTTTCTACAATACTTTCTTGCAAAATGCTGTTTTCTGCATGTTTTAAGGAATATTTCTCCTATCTGTCTGTAATTTTCAGTACACACTGCAGTTGGATGGATAAGATACTTCAATGTTGGTACTCTTATTTAAACGAAAATGCAAAACTCCAATCATTTCAAAGACAAAGGAGACCAAGGGCAAAGTAGTAATTAACACGTGAAAAAGGCTGCTAGGGGGAAAAACCCTTTATATATTTGCATTCTAATGTGAATTAGAAATGAATAAGTTTCTGGAATAGTTAAAATTATTTAATATTTACAGCTTTATTCAATATTTGAAATTATGCTGCCAAGTTTTTAAAAACCACTTGTGCTCTCAGCAAGGTGACACCTTGAGAATTAGTTTCGGTATTTGTTCTTTAGTCTTCTTTATATTCTTCTAGTTTTACTTTTTAACTGATCACAGTAAAGATGTGATCCTTCTCCTACTCCCTTTAAAAGTGAGCTACCCTAAGAAAAATTTACATGGATCTATAATACCCTTTTGGCATATGGCTTTGCTAACAAAATATAAACACAGACAATAACACAACTTGTGGTGGATTTTTTTGTTTGTTTGTTTGATTTTTGGTTTTTCTATAATTGAAAAAATGCCTGAACTTTTAACCATGTTATCAGGAAAAAAAAAAAAATTGGCATAGCTATGGGGGAGGGGGGATGGGCAGAAAATACAGAGAAAGCAATATGGAGTTAATAGAAAACTCAGTGATTTAACAGGTTCTTCTGACAGCAATTTTCCATCAAAGAGACAAGTTCCTGCTGTATGGTAGTAAACAAGGAGGAACCACAGAAATTGCCAAGTTGCCTTCTAATTTGCAATTATTTTTCAGGTAAAAGAATAAAAACACTGAGAGGTTCTTCAGCCTTGGGTATGTCACAGCTTGATCTCAGATTGTCTGTGCAAGGTTATATAAATAACCAAGGCTTCACCAGTGAAGTCTATTTTCCTTCCTATTTCTCCCTAGTCTGTAACAAATTTACTCCTTTTTTGTGTGTGTTACTCTGAGTTGAAATTGGATTTTTGATTACATATTAAATTTAAAGGCTAACAGTTTCTGAACCGAAAGGAAATCAAGCTTAAAAAGAGGAAGAGAAAATGGAAGGGAGGCTGTAAAGGAAAGATTTGACTTTGCCTAGTGTTGGCAAAAGGCCAGTCAAACCTCATGTTAGCTGGTGCTTTTATGGTTTGAGGCTTTTTCCACCTAAATGATTTTTATTCATGGAAAAAAAAAATCTTATGAACTTCTAAGAACTAAACTCTGGTCTGAATGACAGGTAGTGTTAGATCAGATATTGATGTAAAAAAAATAGGAAAAAACACTGTGTCCAGCTCAAGTTAGAGAGAGGGTTTTTCCTATTGTCTTTTCAAATCTTTAACCTACCTGAGAAAGTATCTGATTTTTAAACCTGCACGGAGTATGAATTTTCTGGGGAATGCCTTCTACCTATCTGTAGTGCACATGCATGCACAAATGAAGTTTGTGAAGTAAGTTTTGAAAAAATATTTCTGAATGTTATATAGATATGGAGATGAATTTTTGCATTTCATACTCAAGGTGTTGTGAACTGAACTCTTCAAAAAGCATGTCCTTTCCCACTGCTCAATTCCACTGTGAGAAACTGGTGACATTCTTAACACCTGTGTTTATCCAATATATCAACTTCAGCATCATCCAATATATCAACATCAAGATGTTTTACTAGGAATTACACCTTCTCCAGGAACTGTACCTTCTCCTTCAGTAGAATCCTTATGTATGTTCCAGTCAGCAGAAGGCACGAGTTACTTATTATAATTAGTTATCTAAAGGGCACTGATACTCAGTGTGCTTTATGTTCATATTCAACCAGGCAAGCACAGAAGAGGAAAAAGTTTCAGGAATAACTGTGGTTGTCTAAACCAATAAGGCTAAGCAGCTGGAAGAGAAATGACAGCTTGCATCTCTTACTACTTAGAGACATAATGAATTTGTTATATTCTTTATTTTAGGAATTGTTAAACAGGACTGAAAATAATCTCCATTGTTACCCTTTAGATTCACTAATCTTATGAAAAAAAAAAAAAAAAAAAAAAAAAAAGGNTGTATATAAAAAAAAAAAAAAAAAAAAAGAAGGTTTCCTGTGCTTTTAACATTCTTTTTGTACTCAGAGCATGGCTATATAGTAGAACTAAAGCACCATAATGAACCAAAAATATGGTTTAGCCAAATGTTTATTGGCAGGATTTAGGAAGGAACATAAATTATTTGAAGTCCATTAATGCCCTAGGACATGTTTTGAGATACAATATCTGTGGCAGATTATATACAAGGATGATGTGACTGTCAAGCAAATTAAATGAATCATCTCCAGTGTGTGAAGTGACAGAATAATGAAATTTAAATACAAATAATTACTTCATTTATCTTAATTTAGGGTCTGCACCCTAAGTCAGGTGCAGATATGAGATAAAATAGTCTGAAAAATGACA
Organism: Rhadina sibilatrix; assembly: GCA_013400275.1. Lineage (NCBI taxonomy): Eukaryota > Metazoa > Chordata > Aves > Passeriformes > Phylloscopidae > Rhadina > Rhadina sibilatrix. The sequence goes on from VWYO01011295.1 coordinate 866,566, forward strand.
CTTGTTCTGTAAACTCTGGAAAATGGTCTGTTTGCTTTTTTTTGTCTGAAGGATACTTATTTAAATACCATTTATATGTTTGATCAGAACAGAGCTAAACAGTTCTACTAAATCTAGAGCTGCATTGATAGTATATTTTTAAATATATATATATTTTAAAAAGCTTTATGTTAAGTCTAATAGAATATTAGAACACTGTCAAACCACATATTGTCAAAAATGTGGTTGCTGTGGGCTACTCTGCAATATTCTTATTACCACAGCCAAGCACTCAAAAAAGCAGATTGTAGGGAAAAACCTTCTCAAAGCTGATTCAGAGTTAAACTGAAAAGTGTAAGCATTTCTGGGCTTAAAATTTCAGCTAAGAACCTGTGTGGGAATATGACAATTCATAATAGTTGTTTATGGATGCTTTTATAATTGCAGTCCTGCTGCTTAAATTAACTACAAGAAATTCAGTTAACAAGGTAAATCTGACAAGTGGGTCATACAGAGCCACCTTCTTGATTTTTCTTTCTTTCATTCTTTCATAAATAAATGAAGAAAAATTCAAGCTGTTTGTGCTCAGATCTGTAAGATCATTTGCAATACAAGCGATTGCATTTCAAATAGGATTGGGGGCATTTTTTTTTGCCCTGGGTTTTGAGGCCAGTATTAACATTTCATAGTTTTCTTAATAATGGAAGGCACAACAGGGAAAACTAGTATCTATCTAATGTAAAAGAATATCTAGTGATTGCTATGAATAAACCAACAGATCTTCTAAAGTGTGTAATGGCAAGCTGCAGAGTTAAATGAAAGCGAGTGACGCTCATTAGAGCCTGCTATGACACCTAGTTAGATTCATTAGTGCACAAACAAAGGTTTAAACTGTAGAAGACAGGCATATAGTTTCATCTGCAAATGGGTTGTAAGTGAACAAAAGGAAAAGGGAACAGTTAAGAAAGAAAATGGTATTGCAAAAATGCCATGTGGGAAATGAATTCATTACTGGTTGCTTACCTTAAAAAAAAAAAAATTCTCCTTGGACCACTTATATTATAAATAAACATCTAAAAATCACAAAATCCAAACTGAAGTAACTAAAGCATCTGACCTTGCCTTCTGATTGCTAACTAGCTTTTTGCTTTAGGATTACCTGTCTCAAGCCCATAAACCAGGTCTCCATCAAGGGATAGTTCTACTGCTCTGCTCTCCAGCCTGCAGCAGAACTGTGTGATGATATCCTATTTTAAAGGATGCTGCCAAACTTTGATGTATTTTTTTATATTACTTCTGCCCTCAGTTGTTTTAAGATTTTAGGTTATTAATAAAAAGGATATTAACCTGTTAATTTCTTGGCGCTATTTATGTAATTCATTTATTTTGACCTGGCCAAATACAATGGCCTAGATGATTTCATAGCATTTTTGAGCTGCTAGCACAACAGCATTGAATTTAATAATATAGCTATGATCACAGCTCCTTACAACAGGAAGGGAGTTCCTGGGAACTCCTTTCAAAGGGACTTCCTACATTGGCACCCACAGCAAGGAGCGGGCTGGGGCACACTCCTTTCCTGAGCAGGGAGAGGAAGCCAGGAGGCACTCACTGCCTCAGGATTTCTCAGTTGGAAGGAGGTAGGAAGCCAGGACCAGAGGAATTGGGCTCAAGAGGTGCTGTCCTGGCTTGTGGTTCTGCTGGTGGCGAAGGGTAGAGGAGCAAATGCAGCTCAGCACTACCAGGGTTTTCTTCCTCAATCCTGTGTCTGCAGCATCCCTCAGCTTCTCCAGAGGGGAGCTCCTTGTCACAGGGAATGTGAATTGGAGAGGATCTTCTTCCTCAGTGGTCAAATATGTGACTACTGGAAACCAACAGCAGTCACTAGGCTAGTCACTAGATAGATGATTTTTTTTCTCAAAAATATATTTAGGTTAGTAAAAAAAAGTTAAACTGGTCTTGGTGGTAAAAATATTGGCAATAAAATATTTGGGTTTGTTTTTTTGGTGTTTTTTTGGTTTTTTGGTTTTTTTTTTTTTTTTTTTTTTTTTTTTTTTTTTTTTTTTTTTTTTTTTTTTTTTTTTTTTTTTTTTTTTTTTTTGTGGTTTTTGTGTTGTGGTGGTTTGTTTTTTTTTTTTGTGGGGAAGTTTGCCCTCCTTACTTTTGAGTATTTTCTGGCTAATGTATTTCTTTAATTTTTTGGGGCTTATATACAAGAAGATAACGAAATTATAATCAGCATTTCTAGATTTAAGTCCAACTACAGTCCTGCTTTGCAAATGAGCTGCTGTAAATACTGCAGACAAGCGTGCAGAGTTATATCACTCCTGTAAATATGTAGAGCAATTGTCTGTTCTGGGTTTTGTCAAATGGCAGGAGGCTGCTGTTTGGATCTAGCTGCTGGAGTAAGAACCTGTTTTTCAGGAGAGTGTTTTGGAAAGGATAATTATGTGGGAAGAGTCATTTAAGTGCACCACTTCATCACAATTAATAATAACTGAATAAATAAGTCTAGTGAGATTGAATTATTAAGCCCAACTGCAGTGCTAAATGTGCAGCAAATCTTAAGCCTTTCTGCTAGAAGGTTTAAAGTTTTCCTTAGATGTTAGCAACTCCAGTGTAGCTTTGGCCATGGTGGTGATTATAAATTAATAAAAACCTGAGTTCTTTCAGTCATTGCCACATCTCTTTATAAGTCCTTGTCATCAAGTCACAACAGTTTCAAAACATTTGGGCGAGTTCTGGGACATCAGGTTTGAAGTGAGGCAAATGATGGGTTCACACTTCCAGGCATCATGTTTTATGAGAGCCTGTTGAAAAAGAAAGGTCACCAAATGCCCCAAAACAAAGAAGGTATTTTAATTATTGGCCTTAGCAAACTAAATAATTCAAGTTATGCAAATTATCTGAGTAGTGTCAGGTTAAGTCCTGACACCATAAATCAAACATATGGGTGAGCTGTGTAACCTTGTGAACTAATCAAGGCCTTCACAGAGCTTAAAAGGGCATTCTCCAGCTTATAGGTTCTGAAAATAAGACAGTCGGGTGGGGGGTGGGGCTGCCTTTCAGACAAGAACCAGAGAAATCCTGTGTTATGAAAGCTGAAGAGCAGAAATTTTCTGGGCTTCAAGACTCTCCTCCATGAACTGCTTGCACAGCTTTGGAAAATTGTCATTCCTTTTCTAATCAACCCAGGACTGCTTCAGCAGCAGGGCCTTGTTTCTACCTATGCATTTTTCTGGAGTCACTATAGCCACAAAGGAGCTACAATGTCTGATTAGGAATCCAAACAGCCAGGAAACAGAAGAAATTAAAAATAATGCTTTATTAACACGTCAGCATGCTGATATGATGACACAAGTGTGGGAAGACAGAAGTATCTTGACAGATGCTTTAGTGTAATCCCAACATGGATATATTGTAAGCAGGGCTGTGCTTCTCAGTGGCAGTGAGGATCTGCTCTGCAGAAGGATAAAACAGAGGCATTAGAAAGTAATGTGTTATTGTGGTCAAGAAATTATGAAAGGGAAGTAGTCACAAGATTTCTTGACTGGATTTATTCTTTCCAGCCTCTAGCTCAGTGTTCACTGAGCTCATTTAAATGATAACTCAAATTCATTTGAAAGAGATACGAAGTGTCAACTCATCCTTGTGTGCTGCTAACATGGGCTGAGCATAAACAGAATATCCATTTGGTTTTCTTCATCACAGTTCATATCTATGCAGTGCCAAATTACAAACAAAGTGAATGCATTTTGTTGAGTTCAGCATTTCTCTTTTCATACAGTGTCAAACAGAATCGGTTCCCTTTTAATTTTTGGTTGGTTTGTTTGGGTTTGGGGTGCAGGTTTTTTTTTTGTTTTTGTTTTGTTTTGTTTTGGTGTTTGTGGTTTTTTTTGTGTGTATGTGTTTTTTTTTTTTTTTTTTTTTTTGTGGGGGGGTACATTATGCTGCATCTCAAGTGCTTAAATGCCTAGTAAATGATGTGTCTTGTCACCTGCTGTGGCTAATAGCAGGTGAGGTGCAGAGGGAAGAATGTACCTACCTCAGTGTGTGATGCTGACCTAAGCAGTGGGAGGGACTCCCCACAGCAATTCCTTTGCAGCATGCAGCATGGGCTTTGCTTATCCCATCTCTTAAGAGGGAGAAATGTTACAACCATAAAATGATCCAGCTAAATAGAAATATGGGGATAATTTAATACAACACTGTTGCAGAGTGGGTAACATGAATGAATATATAATTTAATGTAGGTAAGTGCAGGAATGAGGTGTTGATTAAACGAGACATTATTTCTTGTTACTGGGGATTCAAAAAGATGGAAGTTTATTTCTGTGTAGCTCAATTATTCTTTTTCCCTTGACTGCACAGTAAACAGCAGTCTAACTAATGGGCCTGACTCATTTAAGGATAAACAAGTGCCACCTTCCTGTCTAGACATGTATGGTATGTAATGACCAACCTTCCAATTCAGTGCCTTTGAAAGCTATAGTTAAAGCTCAGTTTTCAGTTTACAAAGTTTACAAAGACCATTCAAGAAAACTAAAACTAGTCTGGAACAGACAATGTGCATCCAAGACATCTTTTAGTGTAGTTCAAAAAGAAAAACAACAAGAAGAAAAATTGCTGAATATCTTGACTGAAAATAATTGATACATCTTTTAGAGATATTAAAGGCATGTGATAACGAGAATGACATTTTCCATCTCAAAGATTTAAGAAAAGACTGTTAGGCATAAATCAGAAAGACTTTTAACATTTCACAAAATAGTATGCTGACTGACCTCAGACTTCAATGATACAAATTATTATAAACATACTTTATGCATTTGAATAGTGTCATCTAGTCAATCACACTTGGAAAAACACATTTTTAAACAACACTATTAACAGGATTTGACCTGTTTCATCTTGACCAGTTTTAGATGTTGTAATTTAATAATAGGTAGCCCATCTCTGAGAGGTGGCAAAACGTTCAGGGTTTTGGAATGGTTTGGAGATGCAGTTCGATACAATAGCCCACAGATGGAGATGGTGCTTTCTTTTGATTTTTTTTGGTAATTATGCATACCTCTATAAATGGAATTTTAAACAAGAAAGTCTCAACAGTTATCACTAGGTGAGTTTCTTAAAAAAAAAAAAGTAAAATCTATTATGATGTGTTTCCTTTTGAGTTTTGTTACAGCTATTAATGTGTTCTTAAAAGATGAACTGAAAGATGAAGTAGATTGTGGAAATAATAAATTCAGCTTTAGGGATGGGAAATTATATTTAATTTTAGTATTCAAAAGAAATTTAAATATCAAGCTATTTATTTTTTGAGTCATCTTAGATGTTTGCAATATTTAAGATAAAAATCTTTATTTTTGAAATAACAGCTGATAGGTGCATCACTTATTTGGGGGTTAGTATTTGTATATCTATTCTTTATAAGCATTGCTGAGTTTATTCTTTTTTTATTGAACTTTATATCCTTCATGTGTTATAGCTCTGTCTCATAAAGTCCTCTGTCATCTATTCCCAGATAAATACTACCCTGTGTACCATTACACACTTTTACGATTTTTTTCTGCATGAAACAGTGATTCTTGATGTATTTCTGCTTTCATTTCATGCTATCTAAGCCTCTATAATTCAATTGCATACTTTAATCACAGTGTTACCATGAGAGGATAAATTTTCTGTGGTTTATTTAAACTACATTTTAATTTTGCTATTGTTACTCTCAGGGGTCTAGAAGGCTACAGCTGACACTGGAAGGAAAGGTGGTCTAGCATAGGCAAAGTTTCACAGTAATGAATTTTTTTTTTTTTTTTTTTTTTTTTTTTTTTCTGGTCTACCACTACTGTCTCAGAATAACCTGCATTAGCCATTGTAGGAATTCCAGTGACAGTATCAGGTCTACAATATTTTTAACACAGATTTGACTTAAAAAGGAGGAACTCGGTGTAAGGGAACTGAAGGCATGGTTATAAATGATTTATATGTTGCCTCACAGCAGGGTTAGGGTTTCAAGAAAACCATACAGTACTGACTTTTCCTGACTTCCAGGGATTAAAGTTTCTAAATAGACTGTCTTTGGAGCAGTATATTGCCATGATGTAATGCCCATAACCGTGCAGATAAGGACATATTCTCCCCATGTTGTGGAAAACAATAGGGGAGGGCTGTTCAGAAAACTGATATTTTTGTCTTTTTTCTACAGAAAAAGTGAATGGAAATACTTTAAAAAATAATTTAAGGCACGTAGTAGCCATGTCCCAACAACTTCATAACTCGAAATGACCACTGTCCTTTGCAGTGTAACTAACAACAGATTTCAGTGTTTTAACAAGGGACTTTTGGACTGGTTTTAGAAAAGAGCCTATCTTCAGGATCTTTTTTTCCATTTTTTTAATTTTTTAACAAGTAAACCTTGTTTCTGATTAAAGCAGCAGAGTGAGATAGAATTATAAGAATCCCAATATGGAAATAACACGTAACTGTCTTATGGGCAATTAGAGAAAATGACTGCAAACTTCAGGGGCACTGAATGAGATTCTTAAGACTGGTGAATTAGGTTTTCATACTTATTAGTTTGGCCATTGTAATGTTATATCAAACCACTTTTTTTTTTTTTAAATTTTTTTTTTTTAAATTTTTTTAATTTTCCCCTTGTAAATTAATGGTCTTTCAAAGTTTTACACCAGCAACAATTTTCTACTTGTAGTTTGTTGGGTAAACAATAGTTTTATGCAACTACAAAATGGTTGAGCTGAATAGCAGCTGGAGGTAAAGTATAGAAAGCCAGATGAAAGTTGGTGCACTGGAATACTGTCCATTATGTGGTCACCATTAAGATTCCAGGATTTAAGAGCACACTTAAAATTTGCAAAAATTAAGTGGCCAAGCCTGGCAATGAAACCAGAGGATGAAGTAACAGAAACTGGTTGCTAAGCTATGAAAAGGCTTGTGCTAACAGGCCTATATGAATGGAGGGCACAAATAGCAGCATCCTTGGTATACTAAAGTTGCTAATTTCACTATTGGTTCTTAGCAGATGCAATGCAGGTTTTAAAAAATATGTTTGCTTGTGGCTAAAGGGTGACTTTCTAATGAAAATGACTGCTTGACATTTTGTACTGTTTATATCCTCCTAAAGGTTGTTTTGTAAGTACAACAGAATCCCTTTGATTTTGTTTTTAAGGGACAGAATAGCCTTTTATGCTAGGAATCTTGAGTGCTTAGTTTGCAGATGTTATTTTAATTTATTTTTTAAGCAAACACACCACATAGAACTAAATCAAAGTATGTCTTCATATGTATATATATACACATATATATAAAAAGCTATTATTTTAAGCAGCATTATTGAAGGATAGCTATTTGGGAAATTGCTTCAGGCAACTTGCAAATTAGAAAATAAAGGTAGAATTAAGCTTCACAAAAAATGTAGTTCTAGAAACTCAGAATGTTCCTCTGATGTAATGTTATGCGTAATGTTATCAGCTGACTTACTTTTCTTAATTTTTCACAGGCGAATCAAACATAATCAGCAAATTCATCTCTGTAGAACACAGAATTAGAACTGATCAGGTTTCTATTAGTAAGATGAGTGAATCCTAGTAGTGCCCAAGGTTATGGGAAACTCTACTTCTGTTTCATGCTAATTAACATAGCATCTGTCCCCTCACCTCTCTTCATAAACAAAATTTGCTTTAAACAACATTTTGTTCCAGAGATGTGCATACTGTGTCCATTATACTTTTTAAATGATGAAATATAATAGATGCTTCCCATTTCTACTGGGAGGGGAAAATAATAAAATCATTATAATGACATAAGGAATCCAGTCATTACAAAGGCTTAAGAAAACCTAAAGTAGAAAGTTTTTTTGAGAACTCTAGAATCTCATAGAAATTCTTCAAAGCTAAGCATGTTTTCTAATTGCAATTAAATCTCTCTATTAGAAAGGCAAAACAGCTGTCATACCAGGTTTCATTTTTCTCTCTTTTCATATGTTTGTTTTATTTTGGAGGGGTTTTTGTTTGGTAGTTTTTCCTGTTTGTTTGTTTTTGTTTTTGTTTTGGGGGTTTTTTTTTGTTTCTTTTGGGGGAGGACTTGTTTTGGTTTTGGTTTTGGTTTTTTTAAGGGGAAGATTTTGCTGACGTCCATCTCTATCACACATAATTGTTTACTTGGCAAGATGAATGACATCACTAAGATCATCCCCCACTTCCTTCTTCCTCCCCCATATTATATGCTGAGCATGATACCATATGGTGAAGAATATCCCTCGGGTCACTTGGGGTCAGCTGTCCCAGCTGTGCCCCCTCCCAGCTTCTGGTACACTCCCAGACTCCTTGCCGCTGGCTGGGGTGAGGAGCAGAAAAGGCTTTGGCTCTGTGTAAGCACTGCTCAGCAAGAACTAAAACATCCCTGAATTACCAACATTTTACTACACAAATCCAAAATATGGCCCCATACTAGATATTGTGAGGAAAATTATCTCTATCCCAACCCAGACCTGCATAATTCCCTTCCGACATTTTCTCTGGAAAAGGAAAGTAGCTTGAAACTTAAGAGATCAAAGGGAGTCACCTATGAAAGGGACTTCCATTTTGCAAGCTGGTTAATCTTGCAAATTGGTTAATTGTATGTGCAAGCAGATATTCACTAATTGGATGCTCAATTATCCATTTTTCTCAAACAATGGACAATTGTGTATATAAAATTAAAGGTTTTATGGACAGCTAACTCATCCCTGCTAATGAGATTAAGCAGAGACCATCTTAAAAGACATCATCAACATTTCAAGGCTTCAGAGAAGTCAAGGGGGATGAAATTCTCTTACGAATAATCACCGTGTAGCGTTGCCTAACAATTAAAGTATATATGTGGTAATATTAATATCAGAGAGCAGCGGAACCCAATATAAATGATAATTAGGAGAAATGACAGCTCTGCAAAAAGGAGCGATAGCATCATTAGTGCCACTAGGGGCTTTGTGAAGCATACTCTTCACTGAGCAGCTATAGAACAGGGAAGGGGGTGGGGAACAACAGCTTTTGATCAGGCCAGATAATTCTCTGGAAATTCAAGCCATTGCCTAGACAGATTGCAATAATTTTCTCATTTTCAGAAGGGTTTACTTATGGCTTTTCAATGTGCTTTCAGTCAGACATTATAAGTGCTTTTTGAAAATAGGACTTAAACTTCATTCCTGAGCTTTTCTTCTGCCTTCTCTCCATATTGTGTTGGGACAATTACTCTACAGCTACAAACTGATAGCCCTGGAGGCTTTTAAAAATACATTCAACCTAAAATATAATGAACTATTCTTTGTGGAGTAGAAGATAGGATTACAGAGATCCCATTTAATGTTTCTCTCTTCCTGTCACCTGAGGATTTTGTCTGCTTTGTAGGGTTGATGTGAATTTTATCTACATTCATAAACAACTTCCTAAGCTCTGGGGTAAATCGAAGAAGGGAAAAATAAAAAAACCATATAAAAAATAAAAAACAACATATAAAGTTGAATATTGTTCTTTCTATCCAATACCATGCTCAAAACTTTGATCATAGATGAATAAAAGTTTTAAGTTATTTTATTTAGAATATATAATGGCCTATAGTAAAAAAAAAAAAATTAGAAGAAATAATTATATAATTTTCTGCACTCCTCAGAGCCTATAAAGATGCTCCTGATTGGGTGTATCAGTCTTGTCAGTATGTGATGTGCATCCAGCAGAAGAAAAAAAAGTAGCCTGTAACTGAAATCCAAAATCCCACAAGTTCTCAGGTACTGAAAGAATTTTCTGCTTTGATTCTGCTTCCTCTCCCTCATCCTCCCTTCCCCTCTGCTTTTCCTGTGTGGGTGATTACTGCTCAATTTTGGGTAGGCTAGAAACTGTGGAGAAAGCAAGGCTTGCTCCAAGTCCCATCCAGCCTAGGAGTCTTGCAATCTTTTGAGTTGAGGTTTTGGTGTTGTTTGGAGTTTTATTTATTTATTTATTTTTATTTTATTTTATTTTTATTGTCTAGAAAACACCAACACTACAAAAAAAAATCCCAAATGCTAGCTTCTAATGTGTCAAGCCTTACACTGGACAATAATTAAGTTTCTTAATGAAGAATTTATAGTTCAGAAATTAAATTTCTATTATTAGTTAGGTTATAAACATCTGTGTGGCTTATCAGCCAATAATTCTGGCTTTCAAATATGCAAATATATTTAAATGAGCTGACTGAAGTGACTAGAGCCAAGCCTGGGATGACACAAGTGAGAGTATAACCAGATTTTGGTCTAGAAATGGTGGAGCAAACAAAAGGATCACAGAATATTCTGATTCAGAGAAGATCCACAAGGATCATTGAGTCCTTAAGTGAATGACCCATATGGGGATTGATCCCAGAACCTTGGTGTCATTAGCACCATGCTCTCACCTACTGAGCCAATCTCAGGACACATTAGACATGGCAGCAAAGAAATAATATCCTCATCAAACCAACAGGAAACTTGGCTTTGAACCTCAAGGATGAGAGGTTGTCTATTATTTACTTATGTTGTATAAATCCCTTTTTTGACATTTTTAATCCATTTTAGATAATGCTACTGATTTTAATTATACTGCTTGTGAACAGAATTTTGTGTAGGATAAGGATAAAGTTATTCCTGCCTTTTCTCTTATCTATATCTATCCTTTCATTACATGCTGTGACCCTATTGCCTCATTTAAAAACAAACCCAACTGATCTGAATAAAATCTAAAAATACACCCCAAAAACCCGCAAACAAACAAACAAAAAACCAAACCAAAACCAAACCACCGATCCCCAAATATTTCTGTAGTCAGGAAAGGAAAATTCCCTAAGGTTTTAGAAGACCCAGTCATAAGAATAGACATGCACATTTATTATTTCCCCCAAGGGATTTTAGAAGATACAAACACAGCTCTGCAACCATTTCTGCTGGGCAATTTTTATTATGATTTATCTTCTTCTGGTAATGCCTCTGTGATAGTAGTTTAAAGCATGACAACACTCTGTAGGACAGTAAAATATCTTTGAAGACTACTACACAAAATGTTTTTATATTCTACATAGTCTAAAAAATGTGCTAAATACTCCATATCTACATTTCCAAAATAATCCTTTGTGGACCATTCTATTCCATGACAGATTATGCTGTATCACTGATCAAGTCAGCTTAGACAATGTGACATACTTTCTGAGGTATTGGAATAATGCTCTATTGAAAAATTACAGAATTAGTATTTGTGTCTGGTATGCAATATTGTAGTCTGCTAGAAAATAGTCATCGTTTGTAAAAAAAGTATTATCACAATAAAATTGATAATAAAGTGCAAATGGAAAACTCACCGTAGAAAATAATTCCTATTTGACAGATACAGATTGTGTCCCTTGGAATAATGAGCCATTTTTCTGAGCCAAAATCCCAGTAAGGTGTGGACTGCATTTGGCCATTTTTGAGCAACCCAACACAGGATAGGGCATATGAAGTTTAAAATTAAAAATTAAATTGTTTATATTAAAGTAGTAGTGCATTAAAAAATGACCACTTCCAGTAGTCATGGTCAGTTCAGATGTCTTAGTGATAGGATGACTTGGGACCTACTTTTAACCCATAAAAGTTTATTCTGTCAGACCAGATGCAACATTTTTTTCTGTAAAGCATGCTACTTATATAGCATCTGCACAGGTATCAGGTATTTGCTCCACTTGAAAAAAAGTCAGTTCAACTTTATGGCTACAAATTGAAAGAAATGAAAGCCTACGTGAACTTTTCTCACCACATCTACTCCCAGGGCCAAATAGCATGATCTTATTCCATATAGCTATAATAAGTGGATTGAAGGAAAAGTAGTTCATTGGAAGGGCTCACTGAGAAATGTTTCATTTCTTCTTATTGATGAACTAGGGATTTTTTGCCAGGACACTTAAGGATGCTGTTGGGGATACATTTTTAGCTCTCTACAGGCAAATTTGGGAAAATTTTACCCAGTCTACTTCAACAAGACTGGATTTTTACTGTTCCTGACTTAGCTATGAATTGTGTCCTTTCTGCCTTTGATATGTGGCCCTTTGTAGTAGATTCAAGTCTTGTTCATTCTGTCAAAATTTCAGTTATGCTATATGTCTTGAAATAGGATTATCCTCATCTTTCCTAAGGGATGATGAGAGTAATGAGCAATTAGTTCACAGAGGGCCAGCTTTTCATGTAAATTTCTTCCTTCTATGTATATTCTTCTTTCGCTAACAGAAATTGACCTTTATTTTTCAAATTGCCAGCTCCCTGGAGTTTCTCTAGTCTCCAAACTATACTGAAAAAAATGAGCAAAGGAGAGAGAATGTCACAGTAAATTATCCTTTGTCAGTTTAATGCCAGTATAAACCTGAAACTGGCAAAAAAAATATAAAAAATCTCTATTTAGTAGTTAACTATTGTTAAGAAGGTTCATTATTATTAAATAAAGGTGATATACAGCCGGTGTTTTATACAGGCATTACAAATGCAGTAAAGTTTCAAAAGTGACAAGATAAAGGTTCTGGTAAGGTTTTATAATGCTAAGGTTTATATGCTTTTGTATATTGAATGCACAGTGAATGATAGAGCTTCAACTTTCCACGTAAGTAATTGTGAAAGAAGAGCAGGAAGTCCAGTGCAGACTGTGTTCTGGGAGTGTGAATCCAGGAGCAGAATGTTCTCCTCACACTTGTGCCTTCAGCATAAAGCAAGTGAGAGGTGTGTTAAAGCACTGACATTAACTTGGGTTGAAACAATGTATTTTCTTCCCCTTGTGGAATATAGATGATCAGGGATATATATCCCTTTGAAAAAATACACTGAAACATTAATGAAATTAATAACATTTCTCTCATAGTAGAGGTAGGGCAGACTTTGAGCTGTCCCATCTCATGGCTGACAACTGACATTCCTACGAGTCTCCTGCAGCAGCTGTGTGCCATCCTGTCCTGTTCATAGCAATGTGCTCAAAATACATTGTTGGGAGAGACAGTATGATAATAAGATTTCCTTCAAGAGACCAAATGTGCTTATTGGCAAGCACACATGGAAATTGAAGTGGATGCTCCTCACTTTATTTCCTTTTTCAATTTCTTAAAGTGTCAGTGTTGGAATGGTTCTATTAACCTCATTGATATGAATAAAATTTTCACTGCTTGTTGCATAAAACTTTTAGCAACAAGGTTTGCAGGCCTTAGGCAAAATAAATTTACCTCAGAAGGTAAACCTCCATGGGGATAAAAAAAATTAAATATTATCTAGTTCTGTTGTGAAACATTTTTTTCTTACTCTTACATAAATGTAATTTGCAGCTCCCAGCAACCCCTTTGTGCCCACTGTTACTGTTCTGCCCTTTCGTATTGCCCAGCAATATGATTTTGAGACCTTCTTTCCCCCTTTCCTGCCAGATGTCTCCAGTCTTTCATCCTGTCCCTGCAAAACTTTCCATATTTCTTACTCTTAACATCTGAAAATATTTATTTCTCTGATTGTCATCGCTGGAGTTAGTGGTGGATATAAAATATCATTATATCTTTCTTAATAGCTGATTAAAATATCAGTTCTCCTAAGGCAAGCCTTAATGCACAGCAGGACTTTCCTCAATGACCAATTTATATGCCAGTACTTTCAAGTATTCCATTTTTAGGGAATACACAGAAAAATGAATTTGAACAGAAATGTCCAATGTCTGTTTTCATTCAAATATATATTTTATAATTATTTCTAGTAGATCAAATGTGCTGCTAACCATTCAAATGATGTCCTAGGAAAAGAAAATTCTCCAGCAGAAGCCTTTTCAAAGATCCTAATCTGTTAGGAAAACTAAGAGATGGAAGGTTTCTCAATTTGTATATTTCAGATATGACAAACAACTTTTTTTTTTTTTTTTTTTTTTTTTTTTTTTTTTTTATTTAAACA
>VWYO01011295.1:884562-1005674 GCA_013400275.1 Rhadina sibilatrix
TGCGGGGATGGGGCGGGGAGTTGCTTGCGGGCGGCCGCGCAGCCGGGCTCTCACCTGCGCCCTCCGCTTCGCCCCCTCCCTCAGCCACAGCGGGACCTTGCCCGCGCTGCCGCCTCCCGCTGCCCCGGCGCGGCCGCCACCGCCCGGGACGTGCCGCGCTCTGGCGGCCGGTGCGGCTGTTCCCGACGTGGAGCTGCGAAGGAGCCGGGCGGGCGGCTGGGAAAAGTGTTTGCTCGGGGTTCTTGTAGGTGTCACGCGGAGTTCAGCACTTTTAGAGCGGCCGCTTGGCTGTGGATACACTCTTGGTGGGGAGGCAGAGCAGAACGGCGTGACGTGATTTCATGGCTATAAAAAGTCAAAAAGCCGTCAGAGAGGGTTTGCCCAACGCCCTGTGAGCGAGCCTTTGGCCCGGGACTGAAGCTGTCAGGGTGCTTTGTGATAACAAATGATTGCAACTTTAAGAAAAAAAAAAGAAATCTCGTTTGTTAGGTTAATTTGTGGGTGTTGCAGGGGCAGGGTTGTAGTTGCGCCCTTTAAAGCCACGCAGGAGAACCGCTCGGTGCCTGCAAGCGCTCAGCGCTGGTACTGACGTGCTAATGCTGCGTTTTGTAACGGGACCAGCGCGGCTGATGTTGCAAGAGTAGCGAAGAGGCAGCTGAAAGAGACCAGAGGGCATGGGGACAGTCTTATATCGCATACGGTTAGATGACTTCTGGAGCTCTCTTAAACAACCAAAAGAAATGTAAAGAACAAGGTATAATTAAAAAAGAAAATAACTCTTGTAGTAAGGAGTATGGCTGTTGTCATAAAGTTAAAGTCATGGAAAGGGTGTTTCCTTGTAATAACTCAGCCTAAATGGAAATCTGTGTTATGGAACCTGAGAAAAGTGGTGCTGGCTTGTGGCTTTCTATGTTGTATGAGCTATACACATAACCTATAATCCTGTCTAACACAGATTGGGAGGCTTAATTCTGAGTGAAATCTCTCATGTGGTTGCATTTAACAATTTATAAATTAGCACTAAGTTTAAAGAAGCTGTAGTGAAGAAAGTTGGTTTAACAGGCTCGTACTTCATTAAAATGTCCACTTTCTAAAAACTGATCAGGTCATCCTTTAGTTTTAATGTGTGTAAGATAACATACTAAAATAATTTGCTGCTTATGTATAGGTCACAGGACCTATCCTGTCCTTTCCTGACTTTAGTTCTCTTTTCCAAAGACTATTGAAAATGCCATTTTTCCTAGGAGGTCTCTTTGAGAACATCTGGGAGACAGTCAGGGACGAATGTTATGAAGGTCACTTGAGGACATCATGCTGTGCTTTGGGAGCAGGTGATTTTCTTAGGTACAAGCTGTCCATGACTTGTTCCTGTTTCTGCTATACTGTTTGCTTTATTTTGGAATGACTTGCTTTCTCTAAAGGCCACTGATACAATAATAGACAATAATTTAAGACTTTCTTAAATCCAGATTTATATGACTGGTTAATTTTGTGAGACCTGTTCTGACTTGAGATTCAGAACTGTTGAGTTGTTTCTTTTTGTTATCAGATGTTTCATTGGTTTTTTGGCACTAATCTGGAGTAATGCAAGTTTTCTGGTGAGATGGTATGGGCTCTAATTCATCACTACTTTGTCTCCTTGGAACAGATTAAGTTCTTAATATTGTCAGGGGCTTACCTTTGTAAAATAAGGAATTTAGAGCATCTTCAGCAACTATCACATTATTTCTGATGTTTTATAATTGATTTTCCTGGTAGGCCAGAATACCAGAAATTCCAGCTGTGGTTAGGCACATTTATCTTCCTACATTGTGCATTTTATGACAAGGGGGAGTAGTGGGAGGCTGACAAGGTGATAATACTCTGACATAGTACTTCTGTAGGCTGTATATCACACCAGTGTACCATATATTACAGCAGTCATATGCAGTGTCTGTCACAGTTGGCCTTAAGAGCTGGGAGGAGGGATCTGGGATTGCTGCAATTAGGCCCCCCATCCAAATGCATAAGAGAACAACAAAGTTTTTATTTGGATCCCATTGAAACGTTAATGTGGACAGTAGAGAAAGGGATAACTTTAATTACTAGCTTGTACTTGATAGTAAAATTTTTATTGAGTTAAAGAATTCAGCTGAAGTAGCAAAATTCCATGCTTTCCATTCTTTGTAATTCCTTAGGTCAATGTGTGTTGGGTGAAATACCTGTTCATTTATGTCTTCCTGAGTGCTTTGAACTTTAAAGGTGTAAATCATTGGTTTGTCATACTTAATTGATAATTAATCAATATCCCAGTTGTATTTGGAATGTAATCAGGAAAAGAAAGAGTTTTAGTTTTTGTTTTAACAGCTGCAAAACTGTATTAAATTGATTTTTATCCATAGCAGTCTACCTTCTCCGGCTCTATTTCATTAGACTGACAAGTAAATGTGTAGATAATATAAAAGATGTCCTAGAATTTGTTACTTTAATAATATGAAAAAAGTCCTTGGTTCTTCATTTACTTTCTTCTGTGCTTGAGACTTTTATCTGACAGAGGTTGAAACCAGGATTAAATGTCTTGTAAAGGAGATGCAGGAAAAGATGAGCTGGAATGCTCATACTCACATAGATCACAGGTTTTAGTCTGCTATGATAGATTGTGTTGATGTAAAAGTTACTTTTCCTTTCAGAAGCAAAACTATTCATGAGCTAAATATATTCAATATCATCTTTGAGCTGTTAGTTTATCATAAGCATAGAATGCCTGTCAGAACTGTGCCCTCAACTCAAATTACCACATACACAGAAGGTACCCAAATAATGTAAAAAATGGTTCTCACATTTATTTTGATTCATAGACCATGGACAGTTTTACAGTAGAGTCAGTTTGCCATTTAAATTTTGGTTTCAGTGGGCCAGTTTTTCTTAATTGTGTGTATTAGACCACTTGGAAATAATTTGCATATTACAAGTGAAAATTAGTTTTGTAACATATGAGTATCCATTTTAACTTTCATATGGTTGACTGGTGGATATATAGTAGCTTTCTTGAAATTTATGCAGGAAAGCATAAACTCTCTTTCCACAGTAGTCCTTATCTCCTCAGTTGTATATTTGGCAAAGATGTTCATATCCAAGTTGCTGAAGTTGAGGTATTTGAATGATGCTGTAATTAATTCATTAGTCCCCATATTCATATATGAATATATAAGCTATATAAGATTTGTTCTGTGATAGAAGCAAAGGGAACGTTCATCTGTGCATGGTCAATGTAAAGTATTAGTGGGAAAAGCAAAATCAAACCTTATGATGCCTGTGTAGAGAGGGTTCTGAAAGATCTGATAAAAATAATAGTATAAACTCACACTAATTTATGATGAGAGGAAATATTCTGATCACTCATCTTCAGGAAGAAATAACTGAAAGTGGGTCAGGTGCTGTAAAGGGATAATAGGATGGTCTGGTCATAAGGAGATAAAAGAGGTCCTGATTTGTTTGACCAAGTGAAATGAAAGCTACTTAGGACACGGACTCCATCTGCAAACTCAGGAGAGCATCAACAGAAGGGAAGCAGAGGCTTTTGGTAAAGGACATTGCTGTCAGGAAAACAACTGTGTACTACGCTTGAAAAAACTGTCTTGCAGAAATTTGGAGAACATCCTCCTGTTGGAACACATGGGTTCCAGTGGCCCCAGAGAGTGCTTGGGAAGTACTGCAGAACTCTGAGATCGAGTTTGTCTATTTTTCCAGGAGGGAATGTATGTTCCCAGGAAGTGTTTACTTTTAGCTTCTGTCTAAGCTTTAAATGTCATGCCACGCAGCATGCCAGTCCAGCTCTCTTTCAGGCTGTTTATAATGAAGCTTCAAAAACTCCTAATTCTTTTTTGATGTTTGCCAATGTTCAACCTCTCTTGAGTGAGTGTTCTTCTACGTCAGCTTTAAGCTGCTTGTTGCTCCTTAGCAGACTAAAGCTGCATTGTGTGTAGCCTGCTTTTCTATTCTTGATTCTTTTGCCTTTGCTTCAGCAGCCCTCTGGGCTGTCTGAAGTGGGACATAAATCTCTTCTGCTCTCTCACTCCTCAGCCTGTGCTTAGGTTTGGCTCTTCCTCTGAATAGCCTTACACACTTTTATAAATTTCTTCTGAAAACACATAATGTTCGAAACCTTTTCAAATGAGAACCGTTTTGTAAAGGAATATGAAAAAATGGGCAATGTAGACATTTTTAGCCATTCTTCTGTCACCCTCACATACTGAGGGCAGTGAGAATAGTGAATGTAGTAATTTGTGGAGCTGAGATTCTGCCCAAAATGGCAGAATTTTATAATAAGAGACAAGTTTAGAAGAGCTTTAGTCTGGCAAATCTTGACTTTTTGGTCTCTCATTTTGTATTATGTGTAAGAGAGTGTAACTTTGCTTTTGTGTGGCATGCCAGCATCTCTGGTGGAACTACTCACATTTCAGATAATAGCATGGGCTTCTATTTAGCTCTCTGTTGTTCCTTAGAGATGTCTTTTGGATGAATCCATTAGCAACCATAGCAGAGTATGTGCTGTACTGTTCCTGCTTCAAGTCAAGATGTCGAAGTTTGGCAAATGCTACTCTGTCCCTCAGAGGGTACTTAGGCAACCTGCATACTTTGGGACTGCTTCTTTGGGTAGAAAAGGGTTTACTTCTAATGAAGTTTTATTTAGTAGATGGATGCTTTACATGAGTCATTTTAAGTAGATTCCAGCTGGAGAAAGGTAAGTTTTTTTCTCTTCCTTCGCCCAAGACTAGTGGTGGTGGTAGCGGTATGGAAGTGGAAATCCGAAAGTCATCAAACAGTTGGGTTTGAAATAGGGGCATGTCCACCCAAGCCAGAGTGAAAATAGCTGTGAGACCCATATTTATGCCATGGCTAGGAAACTTGGATGGTTTTTATCATTATGTTTATGAAATTATTTGCCCCCTCTCTGGGTTTTTGCATCCTTAGTCTTGATTACTGTCCACTCTTTTGGTTTTATTTTTATTTAAGTAACTTCTCCCTTTTGCTTACTATTCACTTTATTCTGCCTACTCATATGTCTTCTAGTATCTGCAACTCCAGAGGGAGGGAAAGCTTAAGTTGTGATTTTTAAGCACATGTGTCTGCTGGGCGAAAATTTCAAGTGTGTAAAGTCTAATAGAATTATATTGAAGTATACATGGGTAATTTACAAGTACTTGTTTTTAATAATACTTCTGGACAGAAATTTCATGGAGTCTTTAGTATTATTTTAGCCTAAAATTTCAGCTAGGTTGTAAAATTATTTAAGGCAAATTGTCTGAAGGAGAAAATAAACACATGGTTCTTGTCTCAATTTGCTATATAGGTCTTTACTAAGATTAAATTTTGTTATCTATCAGAAATGCAGATAGTTCTGTTGAAATTTGCAATGTCCTTGGGAGGCAAAATTACATTTTGTAACAAGAACAAAAAAGGCATTAAATTAATTTACTAATCTTAATTTTAAAAACTATTAATTATATTCTGTGTCTACTGATCTTTCTCTTTTCTTTGTGTTTTTCTAAGCGTGATGCTTTTGCTTGTTTGTTTGTTTGAGGAAAGAAAATAAAAGTGAGGAGAAGCCTACCCCAGATCGGTCAATAACAATTTTGTTATTGTGTTATCTGCTGCCTTAATGCATGTATAGTTTTTATAGTCCTACTTTGAAATTAGCCAATATAATAAAAAAAGATAATCAGAAATCTATATTTTTAAAAAATATTAGTGTTACAGAAACATGCTTCTGGTGCTGTGAATTTTCTTTTAAAAATGTGCTGGTCAAAGTACTTTGATTGAAAAGGCTTCTTCTGCTTTGCTTTCAGGGGGACCTAAAGTATGAATGCAGTGTTTTATATTCCCCCCAAGTCGAGTTCAGTTTTGCCTCTGAGGGGGAGATGTATTCTCCCATTGACTTTAATATATGTAACACTGGATTCCAGTAGTCCAGTAACTATATAATGGGGTGGTGTTCCTCCAATTAGATAAATACAAAAAAGATTAATCTTAAAATAATTGAGGACAGATCAAGACATTTTGAGAACTCCAGTACAGTGACAATGTGATTATGTGGATTATTGGTTGCATGTAAATCTTACAAAGGATGATGGATAGAAATCCCAGATAGAAACAATTGTAACAATATACCTTTTGTGGTCTCTGAAATTAATTTAATAAATGTTTTGGAGATTGACTAATACACAGATAGTGACCTTTTTGTGTAGGTCAGTCCGAAGTCAAATATATCTTGGAGATTAGTATTGATCAGAATAAAGCCAAAATCAATCTTGAATTTTGAGGGTCATTACACTTGGAAATAGGATGCAGTACTGCAAATGTTGGGTTGTGGAAGGCTTTTACAGTAATTATGGAAAAATAATCTTTTACATAGGTGTAGTGTCTAAAAAAACAGATAAACTGCTAAAAGATTAGTTATTTAAATAAGTAATAAATTCTGTTCCTTTCAGCTTTCCTTAATTTGACAGATGATATTCAACAGTGTTAAAGTTGGTATTAAAGTTCCCTTTTGCCTCAGTGCTGGAGGGATTTTGCTTTCCCTGTGTGGAAGTCATAAGCTGGTGTTTAGGAAAAGGTAAACCTATGTTTAGAAAGGTTGGTAGGTTCGTTTGTTTTTTAACGTGGTAAAGTCTTTTCTGTCTTGACTCTTTTCCTTAGTTGTTTTGGTGAAATTTAATTTGTGCAGTTGGAGAAGCACAAGCGGAAGAGGTAAATTACAATACAATGTATGTTTAAAATATTGCATAGCAAGCATAACAAATTTTAATGAAGGGGAACTAGTGCTGCTTGCTAAATCAGAAATCTTTTAATAGAACTTTTTATTTTTGTCTTTAATAGATTTTTTTTTTGTTGTTGTTGTTGTTTATTTTGACTGGTATAAAATCTCTGGCCTCTGTATTGCATTTAAAAATAACCTGGTGGAAATTTTTAAGGATCTTAGCTGAGAATTTTATTTTCAACAGAAGTATGTCTGTGAAGATCTGAATTGACTGAAATATCTATCCCGTATTAAGTGAAATAGTGCAAACAGTATTTTGTCCAAGATTCCTCTGTAAAAGACATAGTTTCCCCCCTTTTTTTCAGAACCTGTTAAAAATGAAGGTTGTTTTGTTTATTTTCTGCACAGAAGTAATCTTCTGATAAAACTTTTTCTGCAGAGAGCACTGGATGAGGTTCTCCACAATTAATTGATACAACTACATTGATATCTGTGATTAAACTTTGGGCTGTCACCCAACCTTATATATTGAAGTCTCAAAAATGATATGTAAGCTGATGGATTATGCATTTATATTTATTTTAAAATGGGTGCATATTTCTAATCTTAATGATGTGTTGTTTGAATGCAAACAGGAGTCTCTGTGTATGTGTGCATGTGCATGATTCAGGGACCATGTTCCATTGTCCTTGAAAATGAAAGCCCTATATAAATGCAAGCTATTGATATTGGAAGTGATCTTCAAAGCTGCTTCATTTAAAGATATTTAACTATTAATAATGAGCTACATTCCAGATACATTAGTTCATATTCTGAGAGATCAAAGTGCCAAGATTATAGATTGCAGTTCTCAGGCTATAAAAGTTCTTTTACCTGAGCAGCTCTTTTTATCAATGGACTTCTCTTGAATTTCTCATAATAGTTATCCTCAGAGAAAATCTGTGGTGGGTATATTAAGAAATTCACCTTATTTGTACCTGAAATAACACTTTGAAATGTGTTAGCAGAAATTTCTGGAGAGCACTAATACATGCCACCTTTTGCTGCAATGACAGTTGCTTTGGATTTAAGGCAGGCTCAGCCAAAAAAAAGGCAACAAATCACCAAAACCCCCCCTCATAAGTGTTTTTCAGAATAATATTGTTTAATAATTGGAATGAAGCTATTTTTAAAAATATCTCAGAAAATGGGACTTTTAGTGCAGAAATGTCTTTCCTCTTACTGAAATGTTTTGGATGAAATTTGCAAAAGATTATTTTCCAATGGACATTGTCACATGGGATACTGTAAGGGCCAGTTTTACTAAGTAGAAAATGTTTGCTCACAACTGCTCCCCATTCCTCTGTTTCAACTACTAATAAAAGAAGATACTAGAATTGAGTTAAAGAATTATCATTGTTTAGATTCTCAAAAGAAGGAATTAGTATAGTAATTATATTATAATAGTATATTTATATATTCTGATTTTCGATGTTTGTTTTTCTTCAATGAAACTAATGCATAGTGATCAGAAAAAAAAAAATGATTTCTCTGTTGTTCTCAACCTGTATATTAATACTTGTTTACTCTAGGAATTACTAAATTAAACACATAAAGCCCTAATCTACCTTGAGTTGCCTAGTGAGCCCCAAATGACTGTGAGTTTTTCACATCAATCTTCTCAGAGTATGGAATTCAAATACTAATATATTTAATATGCGAGACCTTGAATGCAGAAAAAAATGTATATGGAAAATTGATGCAGCCACCTGATTAATTTATTTAGTTAGTTTTGAAGACCCCACTCAAAATGGGTCAAGCTTGTACTGTTTGAGCTGACTTTGAGAAAGTTTGGAGGCTGTAGGTAGCTTGACCTATATTTTTGAACTGGGACTTTAGAAACTGGGCTGAAGGAAAAATCTTGTAAACTTCTTTCTATGCATGGAAATATTGAGGTTTGGACACTGATTTAATCTTATTCCAAGAATTCATATATTAAATGTGTGCCTGAGTTAAGGCTGCTTTATTTCTTCATCTGAGAGTTTTAAGTGAAGCTCATTATAATTTTATCTGTGTAAGAACAGAGGAGACTCTACTTGCATTTAGCCAGGCATGTGTCCATAAAAAAGCTATTGTATGTCTGAAAAGTGGTTCCTTCTGATTTTTAATGGTTTGTTGCTTTTTTCAGTAATGGACTTGAGTATATTTTAGAAGTAAGACAGTACTTTTCTTTTAAAAAGATTAAGAATGATACAGGACTGATATTGTGTTGCAAAGTGCTTTGATTGGTGTGTCAGGCTTCCAATGGTGTTTTGCTTTAGCTCTGCCTCTGGCTATGTTAATATGCTACAGTTTCTCAGAAAACAGATCACAGTCCAGATCCTTTGCCTATTGTGCTGTTACCTGTTCATCACAGAAGACACAAATTGTCTGACTTTTGAGTCTGAAATATTTAAGAAATTTTTAGTCTAGTCTTAATTAAAAAAAAAAAAAAAAGTGTTGGTAGCATTAGTAAAAGCATGACATTGGGGATACCTACTAGTGATGTGATTTGGTGTATTGCTTTTCTAACTACTGTCATAACTCTACTTTTCCCAAGTGGAAAGATGGCCACTAGAATGCAAAAACGTTTGAGAAAAAGAGGTATTTACCCTTAGTTACTGCAGGTTTTCTTTTGCTGATCTAGATTATCCTCTCTTAATTTTTCTAGGCCTTTCAAAATCCTCTACTAAGTCTCAACAGCTCTTATTTGCTAAGATTTCTGCATAACAGAAACACCTGTAGTGTTCAAAAAGGAGATTTATACTTAGGATTTTTGGCACTGACTACCACTTGTATTCTGCTGTAACTCAGTATTTTATGTGCTGACTTAGGGAGGCTTTTGCAAGTTTCCTGTGAGCATGTACAAGGACCACTTGAAAACTGAGGAATGTGGGGGTTGAAATCATCCAGCACACAGAAAATGATGGCATGATCTGATCAGCTGATACCAAAGACACTGTAAAACTTTACTCTAGATGGGGTCCTCTCGGGCCACCTTTATATTCTCTTTACACCATTTTCAAACCTCTTCCAAGTAGCAGATTGTAACAAATGTAGTTTTGTGGTTCTGCGTTAGAAAAATGCAGTGGTTTGCAGATGCTGTTTTGCCTGCCCCACTCAAGTTTTTAGGAACACCTGGGACTATCACTTTTTTCTTCAGTTTTCCAAAAGAAGCGTAGCAAGACATGAAGAGAGCATCTTAAATCTCTGTCATTATGGCAGCAGGTTTGGTGACCTAGCTGCTTAGTGAACTTGCAGATTCATTTGAAGCAAACTTGTTTGGGCAAAAGAGCCAGTATTTTACACAGTTTTGCTACAATCAGCTTTCCAGTGTCAGTTCTTTGTATCAGACCAGAAGTTTTACTCACGGGTATCAGTGATATTGCATGCCTCCCATCTGAGTGCTGCAGGATCTTTGTGTATGTTTGAGGCATAACTTGTCATAAAAGTGCTACTGATTAAACAAAAGCCCTTTCCTATTTATTTTTGTCCTAATTGCCAAATAAAAACTACAATGAAGACTAACAATACTTACTGTAATAATGTAAAAGTAAAATCAAGCTATTCAACTAAAGTAATTACAATCTTTTTGTTGCTTAACTTCTGTGATATGTTTTTTTTTTTCTGTGTAATACTGTGGTTAGCCCTACAAGCAGTTTCCTAATGTGATGTCCTTATATGGACTGAACCACAGCTTAAGCGTGGCAGACAGTTGCAATTCAGGGCATGTGGTGTGGGAAGAGTGACTGTGGGTAAAATCAATTTGTGAGGCATTTTAAAAATTAACTTCTGTCATTTTTGTTTGCTTCTTCCCCATGAACAAAGGAGACTTTCTTTTGGAAATATAAATGGAAATATATGCTAATGAGTCGAAAATTCCTTCACGTACTCCAAAAGAGGGTTACAGTACTAAGAACTCAGATTCTGGCTTCATCAGCTGAAGGATGCTGTTTGGAAAAAAAATTCTGCCTCAGGTCACACCTAAAACATTTATTTAACTAGTCTCATTATAAAGCTTTATAGACTTCCAAAGGAAATCAATAATTCAAAAGGACATCTGTTAGTAAATTATTTAAATAACCATTTTTAAGCTAACAGTCATTAGTTACTTGTGTAATATTTCTGAAGAACAGTTCTGCAATAGAAAAGAATTCACAACTACAAAAAGAGAATAAGTTGACAGTCTTCAATATATGAAACACATTCATAGTATTTAATGATTTATGCTTTACTACCTTCTGTAATCCTCACTTTTAGCATTTGACCTTCAGAGTATGTTGTGACAATGAATTGCACAAAGCTGTAAAGCTTCTGCAAAAAACTGTTACTTGCATTTGAGACTTGT
Organism: Rhadina sibilatrix; assembly: GCA_013400275.1. Lineage (NCBI taxonomy): Eukaryota > Metazoa > Chordata > Aves > Passeriformes > Phylloscopidae > Rhadina > Rhadina sibilatrix. The sequence continues at coordinate 895,668 of VWYO01011295.1, forward strand.
TGGTAATTTTATTAAATGGTCTCTAGTTTGTGAGCCTCAATTTGTCTTTCATACCTTTGATTTTATGGATCTCTCCTCTAGCAACTCTGTGTGCATTTCTCTTTCATGATGAAAGATACTTTTTTACTATAAAAAGTCACTGTATAATCTTTGAACATCCGTGCCCTAATGTCTTTTGTTGTTCTTCTCTGTAATGGTGTAAAACAAACAACAACCAGAATTCAAACTACTTTCATAGTCACATTTTGAGGATTCTTGGTTTGCTATCAAAATCTTTTCCAGTTAAATCTCCTGCCACTCTGTCCCATTGCCAAAACTAATAGATTTTTCTCTGATGCTGGACATCAAGGAGGCATTTTCAGATAGCTGTTCTTGATGACTCTAAAATGCCATTCATATAAGCTGGTATAGAGCCCATCTCTTTGTATGTGATTGGGGTTGTGTGTGTGGGTTTTTGTAATGCATCATTCTATGTTTATAGGCAGTGGATTTCACCTGTAATTCAACTTCTCACACTTGTGTGGGAACCTTCTGCAACTCTGATCATTCTGAATTAGCAGGTATGTTTTCCTTTACTATCAATTTTTGAACAGTTAACTTTTCTTCACTAACATGTAAATATCTCTGTCTATAGTTAGATTAAATCTATTATATTTTAGAGATCACATATCCATATTATGTATTTATACTTACATGATATGTTGTAATGAATGAATACATTTCCTTTATAGATACAATTTATTCTTTTATTCTCTCAATCCTCTATAATTTCTATCTCCTATTGTGTTCTTTGGGCTACTGTTAAACACACATGCAACAGATATTCATAACTGGTCTATTTATGTGGAATAAAATACCATTTTACACAGAAGTGTGTGTATATGCACATACATGAATTTATATACTCCCATATTTGGTTTTGTTATCAATATAAATGCCCAATCATGTTTGATCTGAGCCTTACTGGCAATTTTCATTTGTACTGCTTAATTCTTACACTGCTAGTTTTCTAAAATTGTCAGAGACTTCCTAATTTTGTAGCCATTTTTTTTTCTGCTGTTAAAATTATATCAGAGTTGCATGATGCATCATTGTGGGGCCCCCAAATCTAAGACTTATACAGAGATGCTTAAAAATAGGAGCTGGCATCAAAACAAAATTTTAATAATCCCACATCTGCAATGTGGATTCACCTGGAGGCAGTAATTTTTTTGGGGGGGGTGGGGGAGGGGTGGCCTGGAATATAAAACTAACTTGTTTTTATGAAGTTTAAACTTTGTAAAGCTCTGGCTCTGTGGTTTTAAGTTTTACGGCAATGGGATAGAGCAATTGTGATTTATAAACTATTAACTGTAATTTTACGAGTTTTTGTAAATAGCTGTCTGGTTGAGAAGTTCTGCAACTGGGAAATATCACTGAAGCCCAGTCTGCACAGATCAGTGGCATTTCTGTCCACCTGTCTCTTGTTGCTGTCTCTCTACAATTGCTGTTGTATCTTGGGAAGATTTAGTCACAGAAATACCAGAAGCGTTCATACCTTCTTGAAGTAGTACAGGAACCGTGTAAGGACAAGCAATTCCTGCATGTGTGCATTCATCACAGTGCCAACACTGCTATGGAAGCAGTGTTCATCAGCAGGGGGTTTGCTGAAGACACGGGGATGTTCTGTAGGATTTGTGAATCTCCACCTGAGGAAAGTTTCTCTGCCCTGCACTTCCATAGCAGAGCAGCAGGGGCTTGCTGGCAGCTGTGCTGTCCATGGGCCTGTGGGGAAGGGGAAGGTTAGACCCAGGTCAGAACTGTTCTATGAAGGGTTTTGATTTGAAGCATTTTGTTTTCGAGCTGGCTTGTTGTCTGTATGCAATAGTGATTGAGCTTTTTGTCATCCCTGGAGCCTGTTGGGTACGAGAGGGCTCCATCAGTGCTCCCTATGGTTGCTTCTTGGGGGTAGTGTGTTTGGATGTGCTTCCACACTAGCAATCTGTGAGCTCATTTAAAATATGGCTCTTAGCCTGTGGTGGGTAAGGACATCCTTGTTTGTTGTTTTTCTTGCAGTTGAGTGCAACAAAGAGCCTCTGTTTGTTGAGTAAACTCAGTAAAGAGTTCAGCTGTGTCTGAAGAGCAGTATTAAGGAATATCAGGCTCTCCCAACAACCCAGGAAGGATTGTGCCATTTTTTTTTTTTCCAGCTGAGAGGCTGTGTTAACAAAATAAATAAAGTTGAAGGAAAACAATGACCTCCTTGCTTAAACCTTGCTTGAGCTTGGAGAGGTTTTTTTAAAATGTGTTTGAAATCTGGACATTACTTTTTACATCTAATTAGACCTGGAAAGATGCATGTGCGACTGAGCCAATGTCACCCAGTCAACCTTGCACTGCAGTGCTTCCACCAGGGTTGTTGCAATGAGAAGCAGAGTTTGGATGAGTTTCTCTTGCTGTTTTCTTTTTAATTTTATTTGTTTTGGGTTTTGTGGGTTTTGTTTGTTTTCTTTTCTTCAGAGAAGTGCTTCTTAAATAATGTTTATGTGCTGTGACCTCCTGTGTGATACTGATTATGATTAATGTTGAATTAGAGTGCATCTGCATTTCATTTTAAAAAGAATGAGCTGGAAAGCATTGCTTAGGCTTATAATTTTACTTTGTTTTCATGCTATGTTGCTTCTTTTTAGGAGAAGAACCAAATGTTTGCATGTGTCTTGAACTCATCTCATTTAATGGATATGAGTGCTTTTATCTGAGTTCCAGTTTAAACAATGATGGCAAGGCTTAGTCTGAAGATTTTTGATAACAGTAGGAATTCATGTAGGAATTATCTTTTCTTGATTTAATCTTGCCTGTCAGCTGTGAAGAGTTGTGCCTTTTGGTTTGTTGTTTATTAATTAGCTTTTGTCTGGTAAGCACAGGATAGAAAGTTACTCTCGTAGGCAAAATCAAAACCTCAGAGGGCTGAGGTAGTGCCATTTCTTACCCCGGCCTCAGAAGGAGCCAGGATAAGCAAAAAATGTTGCCTGTCTTCTTTCATTATGCTATTTTCTCTATAACTCCTCATTTGAAGGCAAAAGTTCTGGGAAAAGTAGACAAGTTCATATGAACTTTAGTTTCTCTTTTCTCAGAATCTGGTTTATGTGAGAATACTTTTTGTTTCTTGGTGTTAGAAATAATCAAAATAATTAAGATGGAGGAAGACTCTGTTAGTGTCTATCTGTGAGAGATAATGAAAAACTAAACCAGTGATTAAAATTTAGTATTTGTTAAACTATATTGAGTTGAGTTGGTAAGAAAAGGAAGGATCTAGCATTTTTATTCCTTTTTTTCTTTTTAAGTTGGAAATTGTTTTCCTGTATGTATGGGCATTTTTCTTCAAGGGGTGGTGGTTTCCCTGCATTATATGCATCATATCTGCTGAAACGGACTTGCTTTTCTTTTAGCCTTACAAAAATGAATACATTACTTGAAGATATAAGGTGACACATCCTTCTGGTCCTTTCTATATAAGATTAACATCCACCTTCACTTTAAGTCAACCAGAAATTGTACAGAAATGCTGTGCACTTAAACTCTGGACGAGAGCTGATTTACTTTCTATTGGTAGATTGTTCTTGTTAGAGGTTTCTCTCTGTCTTTAATACAAAGTAGGATTAAAACCTGCTGAACTTCAATCCTGTTATAACATTTTGTTACTTCATGTGGTTAGTTGACTCCAAGTTAAGTATTCTGTGACAAGTTTGCCAAATTTGTCCATGCCTGGTATCTCTTAGGGGCCAGTGTTGCACCACTGGTCCCTCTTCAGCCCCTTGCTGTGAAAAATGTTTCACTTTCTTGGTTGTTCTAAATCATAATGTCTTGATTTTAGCATTTTTGTTGTCCTACTGTTTGTGGTACTACAAGAAGTTTCTGGGTAATGCAGCACATTACTCATAAGCCCTGATCTGCTCCAGTGCCACTCCCCTGTTGCTGCAGGACAGAGCTGAGGCAGGGACCCTTGCTTCAGCTTCAAGGGGCCAAGCAGCGGCCAGAGCTGCACTTCTATTAATGCTCAGTCACCTGAGAGTGCAGAAACACCTCTGGCAGCTTTTGCACCAGCTGTTGTTCACAGGCACTCGGGGAAGCTCACGAGAGCGATCTGCGTGTCGTGTACCCAAAGGTGCAAAGCAGTGGCCCATGGTCTGGCCATGCTGGCCTCCCTGCAGCTGCCTGAGCCGGGGGCCAGGACCCTTCAGGGCTGCCTGTGCCTCTCTGGCCGGCAGAGATCTCACTGCCATTTAATTGGCATCCCGTTTTCCCCCGAGGCTTGGCTGGCTCCCTCATCTCCTTGATGCCTGCAATGCACAGCACGTCCCTCTGCGGTACCACACTGCCTGTGACTTGTCATGCTGGCCTGCTGACACGGACCGTGTCCCTCTGGGCGTCCTATCAGCAATGCTGTCCTCAGGATTGTTTTTCAAGACATGGTTATCAGTTTAATTTGCTTAAAATTTGCCATAAGGAGAAACAGGCTATGAGGTCTTTTTTCCTGGGAGGAATTTGTGCCAGGCAAAACCTGTCACAGAGCATTAGCTGCACACTATCACACTGTGCTGCTGAGAAAAAGAGCAAGTGAAACTAAAATAGTTTATGTTGCTGTTAAAATTTCACTCTGTTATTCTGTATGTTACCTGTGCTTTTAGGAAGACCAGATTCTGGAGGAACCAGGCTGATCTGGTTAGTGCTTGAAATCCTGAAATCTCAGGTCTCTGACACCTTTGGTTCTGCTGTACATAGTTTTGTTACTGCATAAAATCATGAATTTCAATGGGGAGTAAGAAAAGGAGCTCTTAGCATATGGAGAACCTTTCCCACAGAGTGGGAAGCCACAAAATAAGATGGATTTAATACACCAGGGTGAACTTACTGACACTGATAAAGGCTTCTCCTGAGCCCTTGAAGTCATCTTTAATGATATGATCAGTTTTAACACTTGGTGGTGGTTATGCAAATTTAGAAACTGAAATAAAGCATGTTATAAGATCTTCTAGGGCTACTCTATCTAATACTTTTGACTAGATCTAGCATGAGATAAAGTTTGCCTACTTGGACTTTCTAGAAGCACTGTTTCCTAAGTTCTGACAACTCTGACAAGAGCTAAGCAGTCTTTAGTTTCCCCTTGGAATCTCTGTAATTACTTGTTCTTGAATCAGTTCTGGGAAAAGAGCACTACTTCATAACGTGGAGAATATGTATTAGTTCTAAAGAGTAAATATGTAGTTTTGAAACTGTCTGTTTTTGAAGAATTTTGATCTAATATTTAATACTCAATGCAAATTTAATAACTGAAATTTACTTTGTTTGAATGAGCATCACTCCAAAAGAGTAACATAAATGACCACTTATTGGTGTTTTGTAGGAGGATCAGGAGAGAGTGGATCTGTAAGGCTTGGGATCTTTTATTGTTTTCTTCTTTTCAAATCCATGATAAAACTGATGATATGCACCTTAGGCAGAGTGTGTTAAGCTACCACCTCATCAAAACCTATCACTGTTTACAGTAAAGCAACTTCATCATTTGCAAATATTATAAATTATTGATGGTGATTACTTTGTGCTCACTTCTGTGAGGATTCACCACCAAAACCACCCTGTACAGCAGTACTGTTTAGCAATTCCGTGTCTGAGGTTCTGTTTTGTATTTGTTAACTTTTTCTCATTAAAAACATCATATAATATTAAAATAATCAGACAATCTTAAAAGCATTTCAATTATTGGCTGTTGAGATATTGCTTTTTTATATAATTGTCTGTATTGTTGACCTTTCTGTGACATTTGCAGAATCAGTGTCACAATAAGTACAGATCTGTGGGTCATCCTTTTTTGGTTGGCTGGTTTTGTTTTAAAAGCACCATTAGCCTTGTCATTTTATATTGTTTTACTTTGTAACTTTGGACCTTTCCTTTGTTAAGGCAACACTGGGGAAATCTGTTGGCATTTTTTAATACTTTGGGATGCATGCTTTCTGTTTCTGAAGATTAAAAAATATTGTACAAGTGGTCGTTATTTAATAACTTATTTTTTAATAACTAGAACATAATAATCACTGTAAAACTCTGATCTGTCATTCTACTTCCTTTATATGCAGGAGAGATACCTTTTGAACACTTCTGCCTTTTGTCTCCTAAAGAAAACTTTATCAAAAGGTAAAAGCTTTCAACTCTGAACTCATTGCCTAATAGCTTAGGTGTGCCTTTTATTTAACTGGAAGAGCATCAGCAGAGCGTGTGAATTTGTGAAAGGTGGTGCTTTCATGACCAGAATAGACAGGAGAATTTCGACTATAACCTTAAGAATTCCAGTTTGGTTGGGGGTTTTTGTCTGGTTTCTTTGGTGTGTCTAATGAAGCTTGATCCAAATAGATCTGTGTTTGTTTAAGTGTAAATTGAGCCACAATTTATCTTTTTCTCAATTCTAGTTATGTTGGTAAATTCAACTGTGTTCAAAACTGGAATATAGAAACAGTAATGCTGAAGTGTTTTAGGATCTGCTCTGTGAATTCTCTTTGAGGTGATTAGAACAGACAGCTCCTGGCCCTGAAGTCAACACAACTACAGAAAGGATTTTGGTTGCTAAGAAATATCACAGCAATAGAAATGTTTCCCTTAGAAAACAGATTGGCTCCTCTTGATTAAGAGGAGAATTTCTTTAAAACATATAATTTGTTTTAAAAGGGGTAATTTATATTCTGGTCAAGATTCTGTGGATATTTTCATTACATTATCTAAACTTTTGGGATTGTTTAGGATTATTGGAAATATTTTGGATTATTTTACCACATTGTTTTTATGTATCTCTTTAATGTTTATAAATAAGCATTATAATATTTTAACTTCTTAATTAAAGGCTGTCCCATGATTTCAAGTACTCTATTATGAACTTATAAGGAAAATAGTTTTATTGCTAATGTTCCAATACTGTTCACTACTATTCTTAATCCCTATCTGCCATTCTCAGGTGGTATTTTTTTTACTCAGGGAACTGAGCTTAGGTACTACAACTGGATATTGATACAATTAGTGCAAGCCCAGTCTATTTTTATTTTTAATGGTTTTCTTTCCTGGGCTGAATCATAGTAAAGAAAAACCACTGTCAAATAAATCCAGTAACTTGATGAAAAACAACACGCCAGTTGTTCAGAGCAGGGTGCTGATAATGCCATATCATCATCATTAAGGGTGTCTACTCATCAAGAGCAAATCTTATGAAATCTCTTATTTGGGGCAAGTAATACCAATGTCTTAGAAAATGTAATATAAGAAATAGATCAATATTTAAATAGTTCGGCATCACGATAATTTTGGGAAATTTTGTCATTACCTGTGGAATTATGGGTTGGCATGAAAACATTCTTGTAAATAAAGCAGATTTGAGTTGGTCATGTTGGTCTGTAATGGGTTTTAATTTATGAGGAAGCCACAGTGAGCTGTTCATGCAGCAGTACCTATTAAAATGTTTGACCCCAAACTTGCCAAGTCTGAGATGTGGCACTGTATGTCTTACGGTAAACTCTTTCAGAGCAGAGAGAGGGGATCCTGGGAGGGATCATCAGGAGGAGATGTAGGGGTCAGTGTGCACTGGGCTCTGTGGTCCTTGCTGCCTGTGTGGTGCTCCTGACAGGAGCCATGCAGGAGGCAGTAGCTCCGGAAATGACATCTCTCACACAAGTTGCTTTCAGGTTATTTACTGTTGAGATGCTTGTGGATCCCTGGTGAAACTGCTTGGCAGGGCTTTGGGCTTTGTACTGTGAAAACAAAAGCCCTTTCTCTCCAAGGTATAAGTGACAAGTTGGTATTGAGGCAGAGCCTTCAAAAGTGTGTTTTGTTCATCAGCTGTCAGAATGTGTGAGGCTTCCTCCCTTAACAAATGGTAACAAAACACATAAAAGCCCTTACATGGTGTTTGATAACAGCTTTGAAAGTCTCATGGAGACCTGTTAATGGTTGTATGTGGGATTGTCTTCCATATATTCCTTCAACAAAGTTACAAAAATAAATCCTATCAGTTTATCAGTAAGGAACATGAAAATGAAGGTTGCTAGGAACCTGTGAGCAGTCTGTTATAACAAATGAGTGCCAGGAAATGTGGGATTGCTTCAGGGTCTTTGCTACCACAGAGCATTTTACGAGAATTTGATCATAGAAGAAGTAAGTTGAAAACTGTATCAAAAATCACAGAGCAATTGTGGATATTATTTGTATTTGACTGACAATATACCAGGGAAAGAATGTAATGATACATGCTTGTCATTCAAAGGTTTTATTTTTAGTCTTACTTTCACAGCTGTTTTCATCTCCACAACTGTAAATCATTCATAAATCATAAACAATTTAAGTTTTGCATGTTTTTTCCTGAAGTATGAATTCGAGTATAAAATTCACAAATTGGTATCAATTTAATACATACTGGTATCAATTTGTCCTTAGGCCCAAATTCCACTTGACTCTCAAGTTGTCTCCTAAGTAATTAGCAGTATGACAAGATACCTCTTTAGTGACTGAAAGACTTTCAATTTTAGTTGTAACTTAGATTTTATTATTTGATCCTTTAATATGTTCTATCTTTCTCCTTTTGTTTCTTTAAAACAAAGGTGTAACAATCTGGACTGATAGGAAATCTTAGGTGAATTTTCATAGTTAATATTGCTGAGTCCTAAGGCTTCCCATGATTGCCACGAAGTTGAAAGGCTTTTGTAACTGAAAGCTTTTTAATAAAACATAAAGCAAAGGAAAACTTTTAGTAAATAAAATTTAGTGAAATTTTAGTACCAAAATTTGTCCCATTGTAAATTCTGAATTCCCAGGTTGGGACCAGGATGTTGAGCCCATTGTTTTCAGACTCAATTGTTAAATGCACATCACTAACAAGAATACTGCTGTTAATGGTTGTATGTGGGATTGTCTTCCATATATTCCTTCAGAAATTACACTGTATTGTGTTTTTGTACCTTAACTCTTTTAAATATTTTCACAAGGGACATAATTTCAAGCTTTACATTTTTAATTTTATTATAAATCTCTTCTTACAGGCTTTATTCCAAAGGCTTCCAAAGAGGATTTTACCAAATACTCTTCCATTCCTGTCAACAAGTAAACCATGCTATGGTTCCCCTGATGTTTAGAAAGAGAAAACAACAAAAAAAAAAAGTGTTTGAAGCTTTTCTGTGTTATTATATTCTGCAACACTTGGTTTGCTACTGTATATGCTCACTCCTGACTGTGATTGGAATTCAACTAGGGAAGTTTCTAGAGGAAGAGTCTTGTTCTATGAGTTATCATGTGAAACTGAGGCATTTTTCTCTGTTGTCACTCAGGAGCAAAGTGATTTTGCACACCTCATTTATAGCTAAATTTGGGAAGCACAAGTTACATTTTAGGGTTTGTCAATACTGTTTTACAGAAGTTCCAGTTATTGTCCATGGAAAACTCTCCTTCCTTAATATATTAATTTGGAAACTGTCATTCAGCTATCAAAAAAGTCTAATTTGAATCTTTAAAAATGGGTTGCCACAAATAAATTTAATTAGGGCAGGCTGTCCCAGAAAAAAATCGTGCTTGACTTTGAAGATCTGGAATAAAAGTAGTTATTAGACAACAGCCAGCTACAGGAGACAGGCAACAGGTTTTTTGGCTGTGATTTTTTTTTTTTTTTTAAATTTAAATCATAATGTTTACATAATTTTTTTTTTTTTTGCATGTTGATATATTAGTTCAAGGTACAGCACAGTTCAGCATGAATACAAATTTTCTAAAGTGATGGAAAATGGGGCAGTTCTTGAATGTAGTACTAGCAGCACTGCACTAACAAGCAGTAATAATATTACATGGTAAGTCTGAAATACTTTGCCTTCTTCCCATCCTGTTTTAATATTTAATTACATGTAATTGAAGAAAAATTACCATGGCACAAAAGCTGTCCTGAGTGTTGTTTAATCAGAATGTGCTGTCTTCTCTCATGCCCTACATTTTAGTGTAGGCATAAGGTTTTCAATACAATTTAACTGCAAGTACTGGTTTTTATTCATTTTCGTTTCAGAAGACAAGTGGATGACATTGTGACTTCCACTGGCTGTAGCTCACTAGATTTTATTGAAATCCTCCACTCTCCATACTGTAGCAGTGAAGTTCTTTTTGACAATATAAGAATAGTTGCTGCATTTGCTTTTTAATGTTTAGTGTCACTGCAATCACCTGATGAGAGTCTGAGGTTAATATCTGACTTTTAGGAGAAGCTGAGTTTGTCATGTCTACCTCTGAGCTGCATATTCAATGTCTGATTCCCAAGTCAGTGTGAGTTGATAAATAAGAGCTCGATTTTTGTTTTGTATTTTTTGGGTTATGTTTGACTTTTTATTTTTGTTAATGGATCTGTCATGTTCCTACATCTTCTCTGCAATTTCAAGTGGAGATAATCTCATAGTTAAATCATCCCATAGACCGAAGACATGGTTTGTATTTGTGACTGTATGCTCAGAAGAAATAGCTGGAAGGTAAGACACCTGTCATGGAAAAAATATCACGAGATGAGTAAATGCAAAAGTGAAGGGAGGGTAGAAATAGAAGTAACCTGTCTAGTTGCAGCTTATTCAAGCTTGTTGGAATTCTGGAAACTTAGAATTTGGGGTTTTAGTGTATAGTGATGCATGTGAGTGAAGATGGAGGCCTTTGGGTGTTGTCTGAGTCCTTCTTCTTGTCCTTCTTCTTCATGGGCTTAGGTGGTTTTCTGTAACTGGTTGATGGAGTCTGCATTGCAGACTTCAAGTAGTTAGTTATTGGGTTTAAAGTGAAAATAATTTAGGTGATATTTCATAATTGGACAGGTTGTCTGTGGAAAGACCTGGGAGAGACAGAGAAGTACTCCATTTTACCTCGAGAGACAGACTCTCTGGATTGAGCTCACAGCTTGTGAGTCTGTAAATAGAGAAGATATAGTAAACAATCAAGTCCAAATTTGAAATCTACATTTCCTGAGTTATTCATCCAGATCTTGGCAGAGAAAAAGAAACCAGAACTGTCACACGAACTCTCAAATGCTTACCAGGAAAGTCTGAATGCCAGTTTTGATCTCAAAGTTCAGAGGGGTAGGACTTGTGTGTAAAATCTGTGGAATGATCTCACTTCCAGTATCTGCTGAGGAGATGGCAGGCAGATGGCTGGTGGGGCACTGAAGGAGAAATGACATGGTGACAAAATTTGAAAGGTGTGGAGGACATACTAATCACCCTTGGGGTTTGTGCAGGATGTGTTGTTTTCCCTATGAGTTTCTGACAGCATAGCACAGTGAAGAGATGTAGGGATGTGGCACAGGTTTAGTGGACACTCGCATAGCTTTCTGTGAGCCTGAGCTTATATTTATTTTATAGGTCTTAACACTTACCTGGCATAGCAGGTCCAAAATAGGAAAATTGCATCCTGCTTTTTTTCCTCCCTTATTCTGATCACTGTGGTGTTTCAAAACTCAGAATTTTTAATAGGGAAGAGATATTAGTAAGTGCTAAAATAGCTGTCCCTGAGCCAAGGTTTCACACTCTATATTTTACATCCCAGACTTGTACGATGAGGTTGTGCTGTGATGGGATAAATCTCTTTTTGGTCCCTGTGGAAGAGAGACAGCATCCTGCCTTTTCACACCAGCTAAAGTCAAAGGAAGCTGGACATCTGAGCAGGGCAGGGTGGTAAATCTGAAGAGTGGGACTTGCTGCTTCTCCTGCCGGGACAGGGCCATTGTAAGAGATTCTCATTCTCTGAGGAGATGCTCCCGTAGTAAAAGCTACATGAGCTGAAAAGAAAGGAAATCTTTAGGGACTCCCTGTTTGCAATGTCTCATGACTAGGTAAGGCAATACAACAATGGTTGTATTGCTGGAGGTGGAAAAACACCAGAACTTTTCAATGACTTGATGATCTACTTCCTAAATACAGTTTTCTGCCTTCATGGACTGTGTTCAGAGCAGTAGTGTAAAACTGAGCTAGTTTTAGTCTCCTTCAGTGCCCTGGCAAAGGTGCTTCAAGAGGTTGTGTGTCATATACTGGATAATTTTCTTCAGAAGTGGTGCTTCTTTCCAATGCTAGTGGTCACTTACTTTATGAATTGAGCTTTTGAAATCAATCACAAAAATCAGAATAAGCCTCAATGGACTCTTTCAAACAGCTATTTTAAAGAACATGTTCCAGGTGTCCTTATGGATAGATTATTTTAACCTCTTAATACAATCAAATGATTATATTCAGTTAAAACCATCTAATTGGATTCCTACTCATAGTCTCTTTTTCTCCATAAAAAAGTAATAGTACATCTTGACTTTTATTTCATTGCAGTCTGGCCTATTTCAATGGAGTTTACCTTCATTAGAGAGTGCTTAACTTGGGTAGAAGCAAAGCTTAGTTTCTTACTTATACTAATACGGTAGCAGTAATTCACTGTACAGGCTTAATATGGTGAGGATGAGAGCAAGGTACATCAATTACCATGTAGTTTGAGTGTATGTAGCTTTTAGGCAAAGATTGTTCCTGTGAATATGGGCAATAGAAAGGCCCAGAGGAAGTCTGAAAGATAAATTTGCACGTAGTAGAATGTTCAAAGACCTCTCCACAGAGGTATACAGGCAAGGACACATGGTACACATCAGCTCGTGCTGCCCTTGGTATCAATTTTCATAGGTGTTTATTTGTTGCAGCCTGAAATTCAGTGGAAAGTGAGGAAGCTACATAGGACTCTGTCTGAGCCTGGCAGCCAATGCTTACAGAGAACTATCTGTTTGTTCTTTAAACACCATCTTTTATGTCATTCACACTCCTCATGACTTTAAAATGACTGAGAATATTCCAACAAGTCACAACTAATGTGTCACTCAGTAGAATTTGATTATATTTGGGCTGTACTTGTGAGGTAGCTCTTGGGAAAAAATCTTTGGTGGCAAGACTTTCTTGGATTTCTTCCATGTGGAATCCTAACTGTGACTTAAATCAGTATTGCATAAGATTTGTTCTGTGATAGATTACTTTAATTGTTACAGTTGCATAAACCAGATTTATTTTCCCCTCAGTCTGTCCAACTTCATCATGGCAGATAGGAATTCTGAGCATTTGAATATCCTGATATAATACCCTTTTTAAAAGGACTGAAGTGTCACGTTGAAACTTTTATGTAGTTTCTTTACTAGGCTATCAAGCATAAGACTGATGTGTTGCACTGTGTTCCCTTCTCTGGAAGTGTTTCAGGTAACATGATTATATGCAAGACATATTAAGCCCTAAGTAATACAAAGGTACTGAGTTATGTAGCTGGCTTTGGTATTTATTCCTTGCTTGGTTGAGAAATTGGGATAAATGCGAGATATGTATGGAACCATATGCAGTACAGTAACAAAACATTTTGTTTTCATTGTCACTAGTTGCTTGTTGGATGGTGTGAAGGTTGACTTAGATTCTCATAGTTAACAATCAAACTTGTCAATAATCTCATTTAATAGATTAAAATAATTCAACATTTTGTGGAAAAGGGCTGAGTACACTTGTTATGGTAGGCAATCTAAAACAAAAAAAGTAAATAATACGAAATTTTTAATGAAAATTATAGTATTGTATAGTTTTTTGTTACTATATTAAAAATGCTTTTAAAATGCATACTAAGACTGTCTTCACTAATGATTCCTCTTAATGGAAAAGCAATAAAAAGATACAGTCCTGCTCTAGGGTATTTGAACATTGCCTCAAGTTTTCTAAGTAGCTCAAGGCATTTTGACATGGTAAGTCTAGAGCTGTTGCAGTTTCTGTTACAAATTCATGTCACATTTTGTATTACATTTGGTAAGATAGAATTTACATTTCATCCTTTTTTGTATTCTGTGTGAATAGGAGATACCTATCATTTAAGAGATAATAAATTATTATCTGTGAGTAAAATTTATCTTCTATTACCTCTTAGCTATTTGTGATAACATTATGTATGTCATGTTATGGGGGTTGTAGATTACTAGGATAACAAAAGCAAATAGAACTTAGAATAATTCATATGAAATAGAAGAAAAAAATTAGATAAAATCCAAGAACTCTGTCCTGCCATTGAAGCAGATTATTTCATTTGGTGTTCAATTTCATCACAAAACTATTGAAGTCATCTTACAGGCATATCTAAGTGAAAGTTGGTTAATAAATTTTGTTGTGGTCTTTGACTAGAGCCAGCTTCAAGTAATAGGTTGTGGATTTTTCCACAGTGATTCTGGGAGCTGTTCACATCACTTGCATCTCATATTTACTTTAGCTACTATGTTTGAAGTCAAGAACCTAACTTTTAATGAAGATACTATTGGCTTGCACCCTAGAGGAGATGTACTTATGTTATATATGTTAGCTAGGCAGTGTGAATAGCCTTTATGAGCCAAACTGTACATCTGTGATCAGTCAGCTCCAGTGCACTCAGCAGGATTGCATGGGTACAGTAGAGATCAGAATTTGTTTAGTGTGCTCTATTAGCATATATTCTTTCAGTGAGAACAGTAGCCTGTTATATTATCCACTCCTTTCATGAAATCACGAGGATGCGTGTAATGAAAATGATCATTAGAGGATTCTTTTTCATGCCTGGTGAATTGTTTGTAAAGTCCTTTGTGTACCCAACAAAAACCCCTCTCACTGGGAGAATTGGTTTGGGTGAGTATGTTAATTCTGAGGCCAGAGTAAGACTGTATGCTCATACTAATCAGTTAATTTTTAAAAGGGAATCCAGTAAAGTAAGTAATCTAGGCTGAAGATGTGAGCAGTACTAGATACCTACCATAATTGGAGAAAATTGCTAGGGGCAAAATCATGTAGGGTAAAATGGGGCAATAAGCTTTTCTAAGCCTTCCCTAGGGAGAGGAGAAAGAAGACCTTTGGCCTAAATTAACATTCTGAGAAAGAGAAAATCCATTTTAGTTTCTTCTTATTAAATCTTATGTTACTTTTCCAACACCTGTTTGGAACCTCTTCTCTTGGAATTAGCAATTTGTTAAGAAACTGTAAACACTCCAGCAGCACTGGATATGGCAGCATTTTGTCACCCAAAGTTAAAAGTACTCATCTGAGTCTCTCGGGCTTCTTTTTTACCAATACTTGAGCTATGTGGGTTTAGATGCAAGCGTCTGGTATGCGTTATTAATGTTCCACATGCCCTTGCTTTTATACAGATTTTCTTGTAGATCATAACATAAGAATGTTAAACAAAATATGACTGTTCTGTACATAAGAAGAATGTGACAATGAAAGATGTGTGTTAAAACTATTAGGCATGCAGAAGCCTAATCTGAGTGCATGTTGTGTGAGAGATTTGTGCAGTGGTTTCCCTGCTTTCTGAGAGGTAATTACCATGATAGTTTGTCGTTAGAACACTTAAAATGCATATATGAAGTCATCATTGAGAAAATTAAAAAACTCCTGTTTAAGCAAGTGAAGATTTGTTGAAGCAGAAAATTTGCAGGAATAATTCCAGTGTTAACAGGACCTATCTGGCATCAGATTTTTCTCTGTGCACGATGGTTGTAGAATGAAACCCTTCATGGGTTTCAGGGATTTTGGCCAACTGTTCCATGCAAGAGGACTGAACTGTGTTGCAAGTAGTTTGACAGTGGGTCTTTGTTGTAGATAACAGCAAAGCAAGACCACATTATTGCCTGAAATGGGTGATAGATGTTGAAAGCTTTGTCATGCTCAGGTCTTAGTTCAGAAGCAGATTTGAAGAAATGGAATTTATACTTCCTGTTTAAAGCTCATTAAGTTCTTTTTATGGCTAATAGTGTGTTTTGTTCAAGGTGATGTTTTGTGACAGCCAAAAACATTTTTAATTTAAGGTCTGCTTTGTAGATTTGGTCAAAGAATAAAGGGAATCCTCTTTAGCTTGGTGCACTTGTAGATGCTAGGAAACTGGAGTTAGAACTAGAGGAACATCCATCCTTGATTTCAAATTTACCAGTGATTCAAACATTTTCTTTAGTGATAAGGCTTCTGCTTTTGTTCAGAGGACTTGTATCCATAGATCTAGTTGCATAGACTAGGGAAAAAACTTTTCTGCCTTCATGGAAGCATTCTGCAGCATAAGATACTACAGTTAAAGAGGTTAGCTAATTGTAGTTGGGCTAGTCATTCTTGCTCTTTCCTCTGGTGAATATTCAGTATTGTCTTACAGAAGTGGCCAGATCTCCTTGAGCAAGGTCTCATGGGAATGCCTCTGGACTTTGATCTCCAATGCTCCAGGGGAATACAACTTTTACTGTAGCCCATAAAACACAACCTGGTTGTTTGTGCAGTTGATTCTGAATGTTAATGCCAAGATCTTAATGGATTAGAAGCTTCCAGGGAGGCATTAATGTTTTGTGACAGGAATTTCTTTTGCAGAAGATGACCCTACTTTGGGAGATGTTAGGTAGGTGCTTCAGGACATCTAAAGCTTCCATATTGCCCTTTGTTTTACTGTGCATCATCTTTGCAGTAATTAGTAAAAAGCTATATGGACTTCTGTGAGATGGCTTTCCCCAAAAGGAAACAGTGAAGAGTGGAATAATACATTGTCCGTAGGAGGCCCTAAATTGTGTATGTATCCCTTCCAGGATAGTGATAATCTTGAGTTGGAAGATGAGTTAAAATATTTAAAACGCTCTACGTGATACAGAAGGAAATGGTCATGCAAATGCCATGAAGCAGTATCAATTATTAAAACTAAGCTATGTGATGAGCTGGTCATCCATAAAACTTACTTCAGGCTTTATTATTTGAAGTAGCTGAATGTTTTCACTATTTCCAGAGGTGTTGTACGTAATTAATTTATCTTTTTTTTTAAACTCTTGCATTTAATCAAGCGAGTCTTTGCTGAGACAGTGGTCAAACACTGGAACAGGCTTCGTAGAGAGATTGGCGATGCCCCAAACAGGACGGTGTTAATGAGGCATTTGAACAATGCCCTTAATAACATACTTTTACTTGATCAGCCCTGCAGGGGTCAGGCAATTGGATCAGATTATCATTGCAGATCCCTTCCAGCTGAAGTAGTGTTTCTATTCAATTCTATTCAAACATGAGCTGTGGGTTGGGTCTGCACTGAAAGTGTAAATTATACCTTCATACTGATATATCTGCTGTCCTTCAGAGGAGTGTGCATTCCTTCTGAAGTGTGGCTGAATGCTGTCTACCTGATAGCTCTGGGAGAAGGTGGCCCCTTGGAATGGTGGAACTTGCTCTAGAAAGTGGGCAAACAAAAAAAAACACCTTTGCTTTCAAATAAAATTGAGAGCAAAGCTGTTCAAAGTGGGTAAAAACAGGGCCCTGAGAATGAGTTACCCTCTGGGAGACACTTCAGCCAGTCTTGTGTAGAGCTGTGGGTTTCTTATTTCCAGATGGATGCTGAACACTCATGTGTCCCAAATAAGCAAAACAAAGATAACAATTATATATGTTTGATACATTCAGTTATTTCTGTGTGTGTACACATCTGTATTTACCAGCATTAATTCCTCCGAGTCTGTAATGAAATTTTTGTCTGAAATTCCTGACATTTTGGGACAATAGATGGAGAAGTAGTTTGGAAGTCCAGGTCCTTCTGCTTTACAAAGTTCATGTTCTCAGTATTTTCAACATGTCCAGAACATGCCAAAATGTGTGCTGGATTTCTCTTCAGTGAAGCAGAAATGACTGTTTAATTCTAGGAATGCTGCAATGAGATGAATGTGTCGGGCATAGGACTTGTTCCACTCTGTGGTGGTTCTGTGTCATGCATGTGTCCCAATCATGCTTATTAAGGGCTTTTCTTATGAACCTTGGATAACACACAATCTAATTCTACTGAAGAGTTTATTCTGTTTTTTTCTCAGCAGTAGTCTATTATATAGCCATAAAGCAAGATTTTGTCGTTATCTACGCTTTTTCTAGCTTCATTCAGCTCCAGACATGAAAAAATGCCATTTCAGACCTTAGAAAAAGAAATGTCCTTGCAATGTCTTTCTACATCATTTTGCTTTTGTCAGTGAAAACATGCACTGCTTTGTTATTTGGCCTGAGCATTTGCACAGATTATACGGTGCTGTCACAATTTCTAGTAACTTCAACATTTTTTTTTTCTTAACAGAACCAAATGACCCTTGACCCACAGTTTTTTGTCATTGTTTTATTTTGCATGTCCCACACTAATCAGCTTCCAGATGTGCATCAAATTCTTGTGGTCTTTTGCTGAGCCACACATTCAAAAAGGGTTTCATATTTTACTTACTCTTGGATAATAGAATATAACACTATATGAAGTTTCATGATTTTTAAAAACAGAACTTCCGCAAGCTCAGCTAGCATCTGGATTTACATTCACTTACACCAAAAATGTGGAGAATTATGTGATCATTTGATAGAATTAAAAATCTATAGATTCAAATGCTTGTCTATCAATAGGATATTAGGTTGGTTTTTTCCTTGCAGTTTTTAAATTTAATTTTATTTTTTTTTTAATTGAAGAAATAGCTTATTTATATGCCATTTCCCTGGAGTCTGGTTGAATGAGAGTCTTTAAACTGTTTAAAATGCTTCTCTATAATCATCTCTCTTACTCTCTCTAGTGTTTTTTAGGATTAAATGCAATTGTGCTTGAAAAAGAATGATATGTTTCCAGCACAATGAAGCACAAAGAATGCTTAAGTGGAGATTAAAGTTCTTCAATGCCAATAGATTTTTTTCAGCAATGATCATTAAATAAATAGTCAATAAACAAGGCATAGCAATATGCAGACCTTCAAATGAAAAAAAAAAATTACATCATGTAGAAAAAAAGGTGAAAGAATATGGGAAAAACACATTCTGTTTGTGGTAAAGCAGTGTATGTGGCTTTGACCACTTACTTAAAATTTGGGATTTGTCTTAGAAATTATTTATGCATAGTTAAGGCTTTGGGGGTTTCTATTTATTTTGCACATGGGAAGGAGATGAGTTGAGAAAAAGGAAGAGGGAATAATTTCTGTTTTTAAATTCATCAGTTGAAAGCATGAAACATTCTGCAGTCTCTATAATTTCAAAGTAATGTGTCTGCATTTTTTTTCCTTCAAGAAAACTTAGGAATATGATGTATATCAAGAGAACTACTCTGCCCAGCACTGTTCTAGAATGGATTTCAGTACTTGATATTCTTGACACAAATGCATTTAATTGGAATTAGAATCTCATGAGAATACTTACAGAACATAAATTTCTCTTAGAATTGGTCGATTCTTTATCTTTTCGTAGATATCTTTTCTACATCCCTTGTCTGCTTCTGCAGGCCAAAGAGTTCCTCCAGCTCCTGACAGATTTCTGGGCATTTAGAGCTCTTGGCCATTCCTACATGGCTTAAATGTCTTTGTATAACTTGTGTATCTTTACTATTTCAAATCATAGCCCTTGGTCTTTTCCAGAATTTTTTTACTTCTTAATGTGGAATTTACATGGGAAAGATATTTAAATAGATATACTTGATCTTGACATTCCCCTGCCCACTGAGGTCTGCCCATTTTTCTTTCTATCTTCATCTCTATTTATATTCATCTCTATCACATATTTTTTTTTAGCCTTATGTTATTCCCTTTCTTGGCAAATTTACTTTGTTATTCCAATAACATTTTAAAGTTTTTCCTCTGGAGATAAGTATTGTGTACCACTTATGTAGAAAAGAATAAATCATATAATGATCTTGCATATCTGAAATCAGTCTTTGTCAGTAACCTCAGACAGCTTAAAAATGGGATTTAAACTTTTTTCTATTCATCACTGTTTTTAGGCTTAATTTTTCTTTGTATTTGAATGTTCAGATTCATTTGTATTCACGGTTATCAAGTTTAGGTAGCTAGTTTAGGAACATTTTTGTCAGCTTATAAGGATATATTTGACTTATCTTTACTAATCTCAAGTCTCATTTGTCTTCAAGTCTCATTTGTCTTCAAGTCTCCAGACATCATGATCTTTATTGTAAACTCTTTCATTCTTATTTTAGCAGAGTTAGCATATAAAAAAAGTTGCTGCAGGCTCATCCTGAAACAGCAAATGACATTGGTTTCCAGAACCACTGTGTGAAGCCGTAGGAATCTGCCTGTAGGGAACCATGTATCTCTCTGCCTTAATCCTTTATTAAGATCAAATGGGGCAAGGACTTCACTCAGTATTAATAATCTTACTTTTTGAGTCAAAAACACTCCATTGTATCACTGTAATAATTTTTACCGAGGGTTCCTGATTGATTGCAACCCAGAGGCCAGCTCGTGGTGTGCAATGATTATATGCTTTCTTTAAATCTGCTGTGTAGTCTGATCTTATTCCTTTCCTCTTTTATTATCAACCATGTGATTTGAAATACTTGAAACACGGTGGGCCTTTCTTTGCTTATTTCCTCCCTTATTTAAAATAATTAGATGGGAAAGACATTAATGTTGTTAATAGCCTGGGATTTAAAAATTTAAAAATTGTTAATAGCCTGGAATGGAAGTTGTTCTTTCCCATAGCTTCTTGCATCAAAAAAATTATTTAGGTAAGCCAGATGTTTCTAAGACAATAATGATTGTACATCACCAAAAAAAAGAATTCTGGACCTCTTCAGTTTTCAACCTCTTTGTAGTTTAGGAAAGAACAAGAACTGTAACAGTAATGGTTCCAACAAAACACATCAGCTTAAAGACATTAAAAAAGGTACCTCAAGCAAGTGAAAAAAGGACTGATGTCAGCTCTCTTCCTGGTATTTTGCTTCTTGGCAAGAGGCTGTAGGCTTACACTCACCAAGTTAGACCCAGCCCAATAAGTCTTGTTTGTCTTTGCCACAGCAGAGTGGATTTCAGGCCGGCATCTCTAGGTGGAACCTCCACACCACCTCTTTGTTGGTGAGCACTGGTGGTCATTCCTTGAGTCTTGCTTGGTCTCATAGAATGATGTGTGGGGACCATCACTAGAATAGATGTTTGGATACAAGAATGCTTATTTGCAGACATATATATATGTATATAAAATAATAGCCATGTGATAAAATTAATAGAACTACTAGTTCTTTTAGCTTTAACTGAACAGTAATTAATCTCCTTATCAGCTGCAGTAGATACTAGCTTTGAGTTTGGCCAGTGTGATCTGAAATTTTCTGAGCACCATACTTTCTCTGTTCCTATATATAAAGCAAAGATCTAGAAGAGGCTGTTTGAGAACCTTTATTTTGTCTAACCAAGGATAGTATAGTTTGATTGTAGGTTTCTTTTTGGATTATTCTTATTTCCAGAGGTTTCACCACTGGACATCATAGGGTAATATTCTTCCTCATCTTCTTCAAATTTCTTAAAAGTATTTTTAATGTCCTTCCTGATTAGATTACGTTTTTGGATTTAAGTTTAAAGTGCAGTACCATACCTGCAGCCTTCTTAAGTCAGAATGCCTTTGCTAATTCTGTATATAAATATTGCTAATTGTTTCAGAATTGATGTCTTAGTATGTTTCATAAGAAGGGATCTGTCTGTTTTTGTTGCCTGCAGAATTGGTGTGCATCACTGAGTTATCATAAGCAGTACTTAGAGCTGGAGGAGACAAAGAGGCATTCAAGATGTCTTTCATTTATTCTGGATGTCTGCTTCCAGGATGACTGACCTTGTTCATAAGCTGCATTGCCTAGGAGGCTGTCTTAGATATCTAACTTATATCTATTTTAAATAGATTTTTTTTGTTGTTGTTGTATTATAAAAGGTTAATCTGAATATAGGAGTGTTCAGAGAGTGCAGCCTTCACTTGACAGTTTTAAAATTTAGGGCAGCTCATTGCATGAGTGCTTGGTTTAGATTAGGTTCAGCATTATCCCAGGAAATAGGGAGATATATAGCAAAAAATAGCAAGTACTTTCTAAGATGCTGGAATATAAATGTCCTGACAAGAATGTATGGGTGAGAAAGATTAATGCTGGGGGGTAAATCTTTTCACAGAAGCTTGACATTTAAACCTGATCTGCCAGAGAACCAGTCATGGATATGAAATCCAAATGTCACTTCTGTGCTTGTGTGGGTTTTTTTCTTTATGTT
The DNA here is from genome assembly GCA_013400275.1 of Rhadina sibilatrix. Classification (NCBI taxonomy): domain Eukaryota; kingdom Metazoa; phylum Chordata; class Aves; order Passeriformes; family Phylloscopidae; genus Rhadina; species Rhadina sibilatrix. The sequence goes on from VWYO01011295.1 coordinate 917,716, forward strand.
GTGAATATCCAAAGCTGTAAAATATGCAATCAAATTTGTTACAGCAATAAAGTTTGGGTGCTGTGGAATCAGGAATCAAATTAATGCAGGTGGAATGCACTTTCTGGAATCAATTCTGGACCTTTTCATTGCTCTTATTTGAATTTTCATGGTTAAGGCAAAATATGTATCAGTCTGGTTCATAAACTTATACAAGCCTGAGTATCTGTGGTTTTTTGGATATTTTAGTTTTCTTTTTGATCACAGTGTAGTCCAATTTTTTCTTTACTGTCAGTGTGATTGTAGAAAGGAGTGAGTACTACTCTTTTCTTCTGAGTGATTTACAGTACTTTGTCAAGAATGGCATTAAATTTAAAACCTTTAGGGAAGTCAGTGAGAAGTCTAATTCTTTATCTCCCTAGAACTACAGTACAACTTGCAAGAGTCCAGGCATTCCCAGCCACCACTGACACCTAATGCAATGCTAAAGCTAAAGCTGAGGCCAACAGGTTGACCAAATTATAATGCTATCCACAGTGGCTTGCTTGCTTGCTAGTAATTCCCAAATCTGAATATCTGTGCATAGTTTGTTTTAGGTAATAAGAATATTAATCTGTAAATGAACCTCGGAGATGCAAATATAATGTGCTGAATAAATATCAATTATTATTCATTAAAATGCAAATGCAGATAGGCACTTTAGAGACAGTTTATATAGTCAAAATAAATGAAATAAAAGTCAGAACATCAGTAATTAGATACTTACAAGAGGTGTATAATATTTCACCGCAATTGCTAGACCCAGAAAATATAAGGCTCCTTTTCCTTCAGCTTTATGTCACCCTATGACTATTTAAAATATTCAGGTACTGCAGCTCATACTTAAATTTTATTAGATGTATTTTAAAGATAAATTTTTCTGTGGCAGTAAATTTTAGCTGTATTCCTTCTGCTCACCTTAATGAATTCTGCAGTTAAATCCCTGTGTGCCATGTAAAAAAAAACAAACCCTAATCTCAGTTTACAGAACAGCATGGATAGGAATATTTATTTCAGCACTTGATGAGCATATGTTTTCTGGGTTTACACAGGTTTTATGCTTTCAGTTCAGTACTCAAGTAAACCACTAAGCCCTTTACACACAGATGTCAGACAAGTTAAGAAAAATAACAATGAAATTTCATGAATTTTTTCTTCTGAATGATATGAAGGGCTCATTATAATGAGCACTTGTAAGGGTGTCACTCAGTTAAAGAAGATTTGTAGACACTTTTGTGCTTAAAGTGCTGTCAAAAATTGTGAACAACAAAGTTTGGGACTTTTGTGACATGGGCGCAACTCTAATGTGTTGTTATTAACTTTTAAACACCCTTTGAGGTGATAAATTTGCAGTAGTCTGCCAATGGCTGTATAATAACAGAGATTTCACTTGGTCTGATAAGAGCACTGTTATGGCTTCATTAAGTCATATCTGTTTGTATGTGCACTCCTGCATAATTAATGCTGAGTACAGCCACATGTCAGCATTTAACCCTTCACTGTCTTGTGAGTTAAATCAAGTAACATGGAAGTAATTGTATGTAATGTTAGTGATCTGTTAAATCCCTTGAATCTAGATGAAAATAGAATCCAAATATAAATGGAATATTGGTACCCTATCTGCTAATAACTATATCCTGAAGCAAATTATTTTAGAAACTATTGAGAACATGACTTTTATGTTTTAAAACTAATTTTATTTTTAAAATGAGTTTAAGTGACTGATTTTCATGGTCTATTGAAGAGTTTCTTGTGGTCTTTTCATGGAATAGTATTAAATTTGGTCAAGTAGGATCCTTGTCTAGGTGTTATGAAATAAAGTCTAATAAGAATTAATTGCCTTTTAGTAATTTCTGTTTGCAGTATGATAGCACCAAAATGAGAGATTATTTTAATGTCATTAGAATTAATTAACATATATTTAGCAAATATAAATTATGATCCAAGTCCTTAGTGAATTCCAAATTACATTCAAATTGCCCTGCTCTGAGTGTATTTTTCATAGGGCAATATCCAAGATTTTTCTGTTTGTGTCAATCCCTGAAGCATAATGTGAAAGAACCATTAGGTAAAATCCCATGGGAATTGTTTTGCTGTTTCCTGAAGCCAGGCATTCAGTGGCATCAAAACCAGATACAAAGTAGATGAGATGGTGATGTGGAATTTTAATGATGTGAGGAAATGAAAAGGTACAAGAATTAAGTATTTCATAGCATTATTCTGGTTAAGCACAGGAAAGGAGAAGGAAAAGGAGAGTTGCAATAATTTGTTTTGTGTAAACAGTGAAGCAGGAGTTGGATGATTGCCCTTTTCCTTTATGTATGTTGACCCTTAAAGTAACTGGGATGGTGGTATTTTCAAATTTTCATACTAGTGGACCTCACTGTTTACATCTCTGCCTGCTATAAATACCTTGAAATAATAAAAAAGATGGCAAATCTCCTTTTCATATGGGGAAATATTTTGCTCATTTTCTTTCAGTAAGACAAAGGGCACAGTGGGCTGTAAATGATAGAAATTAAACAAATTCTCTGCATATTGATAGGTGTGAAATAATACTACTAATGAAGGCTAGAAATAAAAATCCCCTTATGAACAACACAGAACATGTATAAAACTTCGTTTCTTCCCTTGAGTTTACTTCCAGTAGTTGCATCAGGGCCTTGAAATACTTGTAACATATCACTGACTTTATATTACCTTTTTTACTCATTCACCTAACACTTTCATCAATCTGCCGTGCTGTTATTATCTCTTTCTGTTCAGATGAACTCATCTCTCTAAAAAATAGGATATTTTATAATGGATTTTTTAAAAATTGTGTTATTTTTCATTTTGATGTCATTTAAAGATGCTTAGGTACTGCAACCAGTAATGTCCCTATTAGTTCTGCTTGGGCCTAAGGAGTCACAGACACTATTAATGAATCTAAAGAAAGCCTTCCAGTGCCAAAGGGTTTTTATAGCTGAGGTGGGGATTCCGTGATTTAAATTTATTTATTTAATGTAAGCCTTGCTGTAAAATTGCTATTTCTGAGCTTATTTTTATTCTGTTCTGATATATGTGTGTATGTGTTATGATATAAAGTACATTTGCAGAGGGGAATATTAGATACAGATAGAATATACACGGTAAATGTCAGGAAAGACACAGAAGACAAAGAGCCAAAGTGGATTTGGACTGCTTACATGTCTGAGACACAATTTGAAGACAGAATAACATATGCAAAATTAAGAGATGTCTTAATACTTCAACTTGGATTTAATTACGTAAATGATTCTTCTGATGAGCTGGTTGGGTCTATTGTATATAACTTAGAGATGAGGTTCCCAAAGGCTTGGAAACTTCTCACAGAGTATTCCCGAGTGTCACAAAAAAGATCACCAACTCTGTTACACCCAAAAGAGGAAAAGGAGAAAGGGAGCTGTTGAAAATGCTGTGTGTGTGTGTGTGGGCATACTCTATTCATATTTTACCTCAAAGAATCAGGATTTCTTTCACGAGTGGTTAGTTAAAATTGCATGAGCTGTATCTACTCATACAGTTCAACTCTGTGGAAGATGAAAACACTAGGTATAATTGAGGACTATTTAATGAATGTACATAAAATTTACAGAATGCAGCAGTATGCCATTGATAATATTGCTGATATAACAGTTGTTACAGAACAAGGTATTTTGAAAATAAATGCAGTGTACATCGGTGGAAAAAAAATTGTATGGAAAAGCAGTGACCATTTCTTTTGGAATTTGGCAGATACGAATGAAACAAACATTGAAAAACTATGTTCTGATTGAAAATGAGGTTTATCAAATGATGATTAAAAAAAATAAAAGCAAACCAGAATGAGTAAAAACAGTGGTGAAAATAGTTTCACAGTCTATCAGCTGTCAGCAAAATAGCGTGAGGAATTACTTTGTAGTTACAGGTATTTTCACATAAACTGATCACAAAGTTAATGAGCACAACTAAAACAAAACTACTACTTATGAAAAGCTGTACCTTTTGCAAGGGAATGTATTTTCTTGTGAACAGGAGGTCATCATATCAAGACTATTTTAAAAAGTTTGTGGAAGGTCCCTGTTTCCTGGATTTGTATATTTTAGTCATAGCAACTATCAAAATAATCAGAAAATTGTCTCTTTTTGAAGTCTTAAAACATTAATATTAACTGATAGACTTTAGTGTATTAGAATACTAATCTGAGATATTCTGGCATTCTAATTTAAATATACCTGTTTGCAAGTAAACAGGATTCATATTCATAAGTTTTGGGTGCTGTATTGGTGTCATGGTGCTTTGGTGCAATCTGCTGCAGATTCTTATCATAAATGACAGCAAATGACAGTCCTTCACTGGGTATGCATTTCCTCTGAATGCTGTTAGTGGCACCATTCTTTATTAGTGGAAGGCTCAGAACTAGTTTTGTTTTTTAAAAAGTTAAAACTCAATTATGTGATAGGAGGATGGAGAAATCTACATCAACTGTCTGTTGCATTAAATCATTGGAGCTGCATTTAAGTCACAAGGGTTGGAATTGAGCCACAGGAACATGTGTCCTTCTGCTTTTGTAAATGATATATCTCATTTTTAAATACTGCTGTTGTGTGAGATTTAATAGAACTAATTGGCCTTAGGGATGAACTCTGAAGAATTTCAAATTTGAACTTAGGAAGGGAAAAGAATCTGAACTTTGTCTCGTTAATAATTATTTGTCATGTATCAAATAGGAAAAACCAGAAAGAGTTACAGTTACTGAATGTGAATTGTATCTTATTTCTCAAATGTAGCTCCATTTATTTTGAAATGTCAAGAATAGACAAACCACCCTCTAGCAGAAACTCTTTTGTGTGGCATGGGCTTGTCAGCATTTTGTTATAATTCCAGTCTTCAGGCTATAAAAATTCGCTTTAATCCGAGACCTGGATGTGAAATATTAAGCTCATGATAAACCTGATTTATCGAATTTGGCTGAATTTGGCTTAATTTTGAATAGTTCGGAGATTATTAATTATTAATAGTTCGGAGAAAATTGTTTCTTTTGACCATTCTGCTGTGTGCATTACTCAAATTAACTGCTAGTGTGAAAATGGCTGTTTTGTGCTGCTTATGGGAAAATTTTGGGGTGTTTACTTTATATGTCTGCCATTTTTATGGATGGAAAATAAACACCAACATATGGATGAGACATCTCCCAAACTAACTCAGCTCAGTTAGACTTCCTAATTGCCCCAGTGGAGCTTAGTATAAAATTCCCTGAATTAATGTTACTGTTTATACCTGATGGGCTGCTCTGCCCCAGTTGGCCACTCACTCACTCCTTCTCCAGTGGATGAGAGAGAGAATGAGAAGGATAAAAATGAGAAACCTCGTGGATTGAAAATAAAGACAGTTTAATACGTAAAGCAAAAACATTGCACAGAAGCAAAGCAAAACAAGGAATTCTTTCACCCCTCCTCTGGGCAGGCAGGTGTTCAGCCATCTCCAGGANGTAAACAACCAGGGTAAAAACCAACTGGGGTCCGAACAGGGGTACATGGAATAAACCAAGTGAACAACATGAACAAGCATTTAACAAATAAAACTGAAAACACACCACTACACGCCATCACTCCAGAAGTCAGTCCCTCCCTTCATCCTTCTTCCCACAGTTATATATATATATATGCCAGGCATGGTGTCATATGGTATGGAATATCCTTTTGTTAGGTTAGGGTCCTCTGTCCTGACAGTGTCTCCTCCCAACTTCTTGTGCTTTTTCCTACTGCAGGAGCAGGAGAAAAGGCCTTGACTCTGTGTAAAAGCTGCTCAGCAATAACTGAAAATGTCATGTGTTACCAACACTGTTTTCAGCAGAAATCCAAAACACAGCCTCATATGAACTCCTGTGAATAAAATTAACTCTATCCCAAACCAGCACTTTGTATTAAAGAAGACTAAAAGAAGATGAAGAAGACTAAAAGCCCAGTAAAAATGAATTTTTGTATTTATTACTGAGAGAGATTTGCTGCTGAAGGAAGGTATCTAATTTATACTGCCAATGATGTAAAATAACCACAAAGGATATTTCATTCTGTTTTACAATGAACTTCTTGCTTCAAATCCTCAACTAGGAGGTGGCATACTGATATACAGACCAGCACTGCTTTTGTATAATATCAGACAGCTCCTTATTTCAAAATTTCCTCATGAAGGAAAAGGGAAATGGTTTTTGGAATGTGGGATTTCAAGAAAATGTTCTTATTCACAATCATGATGGTGCAAAGGACACAATTGTCTCCTTTTGCTGCTGTTCTTTTACAGTAATCAATATGCAACCATAATATTACAGCTTAAATGTGAAGAGAAGCACTTTGTACAGTAAGATCTGCCTTATATTAAAACTTCTTTGCCTATATATGACTACATATATATTTCCCACACTTGATTGATCTTTATTGATTTTTAACAGGACAAGCTAAAAAAGGATTGGAAGCTCTCAAATGAGATTAGGTATAATCATAGGCAAATATGTGCAGCTAGGGAAAAGTTCTTATTGTGGTCCATCTTATTGTGGTTTAAATAGATTTTCTTTAGCTCTTCTATATCCTTAAGATAGAATAGGGAGGTTACATTAGGAGTGAGGCTGAGGATTTCACTGAATTCCAAAAAAAGGAATTGGGACATAGAGGAAATGGAGCAGAAGAGAATGGCTAGCAGTTGCTATTTTTTTTCTGTTTAGTTGGCACATTTTTCATAGCTAAGGAAATTTGGAGGTGTGATTGTATAAATGCAGAATCATTCTGCTTGTTGGTGCCAATGATTTCCACTTAGTTTACTGGATTACATTTGTATCGCTTGGTTGCCAGGCCAATTACTTTGTCCGAAAGTTGGACTTCTTTGATTTTAGTAAAAATTAAAAAAAAATTTAAATTAGTAAAAATTTAATCTGCATTGTTTGGGCCTGTAAGGTGTGACAGTCAAAAGATGGTGTCTATTTTTTTTTTTTTTTAAATAGATTCAGACTGAAAATAAAAATGTCTTTCAATCTACTTGGAAAGGAATGGGCAAGGCTAAGCCATGATTCAGAGGAATGTTCTTTTAAATTAGAACTTTGAGATGGATGTAAGTAATGTGCTCAGATAGCATAAATTAAAAATAAAAAAAAATGGGAGTAGAAAAGGTCCCAAACAGATGCCTGGCAGCAGTTTTTCACAGAAACAACAACAACAACAACAAAATAAGTGGAATGACCTAGACACGAGTATGCAACTGAGAGTTAAACATTAGGGAAATTAGAAAGTATTCAGGGGCCTGTGGGACGCAGTAAACTTGGAAATGTAGGGAGCTAATAACGTATGCTTCAAATATCTTTAAATGTTCTTTTCTATACAGAGATATTGATGCTTAATTAACTATCTTTTTTACGTGGTTTAGATCGTCACTATCTCTCCTTTACTGAATTCTCAGAGGAACTTATAGCCGTAATTTGTTCAATTTTTGCCTTCTTTTATCTGCTTATTTATAGGTTGCTTCTGAATTCATTACATGGACACTTCCCATCCTTATGGTATTGATTTAACATGCTCTGGAATCATGATGGTTGTGAAGTCCCTGGCTGGCAGTGGAGAATTAATGTTTGGTGTGGCAGAAAGGTGCGTTTTATTTGTGCTACTCACTACTTTCCATGTGGAGTATTAGCTTGTTTCTTTCCTAAAAGATATGTTATGTGGATAACAGAGAACTGCAGTTCATCTAAATGAAATGTAGAGAGTTTAAGGTTTATATTTTTGTTCCAATTATAAATATATCTGAGTAAAGAAAGCTAGGAATGTATTGTGCACTTACGTTGTCTTGCAAGTCAAAAAATGATTGTGAAACTGTACAATTCATCAGAAGCGAACCTAACTTTGGGTAACATATCTTTGACTTAAAATGTAATTGTAGGTAACAAAATAATATTCTTTTCTTCTGCAACTTATTTATCTGTATAGTTTGACCATAGATCTCACAATGATCAAAGTTGTAAAGGTTCCTTTCTGACCAGGATATGAAAGAATCTTTCCTCTGAAATAACCTGATTTTTAGTCAATTCATGATCTTTAGGAACAAAGCCAGGAGTTTTTTGTGGAGTCACTATTTTAACAGTCTGACTAGGATAACAGTTTTGTGTTAATTATATTTCAGTCTGTCCAAACCTATTTAAGTCACTTTTACATAGTGGCTTCTTATTTATTTGCTTTTCCGCTGTGACAGATCTGACCTCACAATAAAGTGTGTGCATTACTTTCATAATTTGCAAACCCTTGTTGGGTTTGTTTGTTTGTTTGTTTGTGGTTTTTGTTTGTTTGGGTTTTTTTTCCAATTATTTGGTATAGTTCAACAACTTTTGGACAAAATCCTATGAAACATGGGGAAATCATGGAACAAAAAGATTGTGTTGCAGACAGATATGGCTGGATTGTCAAAAAGTACTAAAAAAGCTTAAATCCTCTCAAACATCATCAACAATCTTTTTATATTAACTATATAAAATATGCAGAGTGTATGGTTTAGCTGATGCATTATTGACAGTTAGTTGTCCTAACAGACAGATGTGCTGTCATTCAAAATTTATGCCAGTAAAAACTGGTAAAATACTGAAAACATTAAAGTATTTGTTTATTGTCCTGCATAAATCATACATCTAACATGCTGAATATTATGTGTATTCTGAAACTTCACTGACTGTTTTTGTTTTGGGCTTTTTTTTTTTTCTTGTTAGAAATAAGAAATAAAAACTAAAAATGTTAGTGATTGCTTGTTAGTAATTGAAGATGAAATAAGGCCAGAATGTTCAGGTATTATCGTGAAAGGGAGAGAGTACTAGTCTTTTTGATTTCTATATTTTAGAAAATAATTGGCTCATTATTATAATTACATTTGTGTTTGTGTTATCAAGGTCAAACAAAATAATAGTAACAGTAGAGGGATGTCATTTTACTGATTCTGGCTGATATTAATTGAGGTTGTAGGAATTTGGTGGTGCTGAAAAGAGACAGGTGAATATCAAACCCAGAGGACCTTCACTCTATTGCATATTCTTTGCCATCTGTTTTGGGAATTCCATATTCAGCTATGGACTGGGAAAGGATGAAAAGTTACATCTCCTTGTTTTCCGTTTTGCATCTTTAAAGATGCTGTTTTCAAGATAATAATGTAATGAAATGTGCATATTTTTAATTCGAACTTAAAAGTTTGGATTTTTATAACAGAAAAACATATTTTCTGTTAAGTGTTTATATTTTAAAGCACTGAACTCTTTGATTATTTATTCCAGTTTAAGTAGTATTTCCTTGGTCATTAATGAAAATCATTAACAGTTTCAGCAGTGAGTGTTGGCTGTTTCTCTCTCTTGTCTCTGACATCTTTTATAATAAGAGGAACCATTTACTTTGCCCTTTTAGTGGTTAAAAAAAAAAAAAAAGTCGTTGTCTGAAAGATTTATGCCAGTAGAACATGGAGAGTATTAAATGAGCTTCACATTGGTTCTAAACCAAATGGATATTTAACTGAACAGTATTAATGGATGTTCAAAGGCAGTTTGATTAGTTCATGCAACCAGCTCAACTTCCTAATAGCGGAGGCATGGTGACACATGTATTAAAAGAACTATATTGATTAAGCAGTGTTGCTCTTTTACACAGTGCCTGGCAATGTAACAGCATGTGAAGTATAAGTCAAAACTTCACCAGCTGAATCAACACAAGAACACTTTGTTTGGGTTTTATGTAAAACTGCTGTTGTGATCGTTAGAAGATACTGCTTCCTAAGTTCTCCAGTATCTCATTTTGCTTTAATTAAATTTTCTATGTGTTAAGTAAATATTCTTGGATGTAAGTTTGAATTGACATTAGAAAATCAAACAGTGTGTGTGTCCTAAATTTCAAAAGCAATGATTGTTTTCTGCGTCCAGCTTGCTGATCTGATTTAGGTAAAGCTTTGCAAAAATGTCATCTTGATGGGCATATGGAGCTGGAAAACATCATCTGATAATTTTTCAAATGTACATATGTGTTTAAGAAAATCTCAGATGGGAACACTTTTTGCTTAGTGAGTTGAAGTTCCAGCTCATTCCTTGATAGGTCTGACCTCAGCTGATCTCTCACAACAAAGGGAGCACCACAAGAGAGGTCCAGGGGACACCCAGCTACCTTGGGTGTCCCACACGGCCCCCAGCAGCCATTTAGGGGTGGCACTGGGCATTTTGGGCTGCTGGAACCAAGGCCATAACAATGTGACTAAATGCTCCAGTCTTAGCCCTTAAAAGATGAAGCAGTGTTTGCTGAAGTTGACGTTTTGTCTGAAAACGAATTGCATGTGTTACAGTAATAGTAAAACATATGGCTTTCCTATGTTATGAAAGTTTTCACTCTTTTCCTTGTGCTACAGAGCACAATGTCTTCAATAGAGTAGATCAATGGCAGATTTATGAAACTGTTTGAATATGGCTATGCTAAATATTTAGTTTTTGAGAGGTTTTTTAGTTTGTTTTGATCTTGTGGGTGGTGTGTAAATCAAAGGAAGAGAAATGATTTTTTCAGATCACCCAAGAAAAGTAGTAAAATAACTGAAATAGCAGGATGTTTTTGTTAAAATGTGTGTATGTCAGTGTTTGGCCAAAATTATGGCACTTAAATACAGATTTACATTTTGAACCGTCAAAAAGAAAGCGTTTGGGTTCCAGCTGGTAATTAACCCCTACAGCCTTTTTCCTGGCCTCAGCTCCTTTGGCAGGGAATGTGTTCTGGAGGGAGGACCTAATCTGTCTTTTATCCTCTCTAATTGCTCCTATAATTGGATGTGTATGTCTATACCCACTGCAGTGGTTGTGGCCCTGTCTTCCATCTCAGGAAGATGGCATTACTGAATCATATCTGCCACACCTGGCACAAGGATCTAAAGTTTAGAGTGAAAGTGGAATTTTACTTAAACTTAGTAAGATGTATGGAATGGAAAAGGAGAAGAAAGGACATCTAGGGGCTTTATTGCTTCATTGATTTATTTTGGTTTTTGCCTTGTTTTGTTTTTCTCCATTTTTGTATTTTTCGCAGTTTCTCTAGGAGCCTGTGGCAGTTGGTGTTGCATTTGCACAGATCTGATTGACATGAATTTTGGCCATAGGCTGCATCAAGTCTCACTGAAAATATCTGATTACCTCCTGACCAGCAGCTAACCCTGCTCTCCAGCTGCTCAGTGAAGAAGGGTATCTCCTATCCACCCCATTAATCAGTGTAATCTGGCCTTCTCACATCAGTCCTGTGCCTTCACCACCTTCACCCTGCTTTTATTCCTGCCTGTCAGGTATTCTGAGACCTGGGAGTCCTCCCAGCTTCCTATGAATTACATTACTTTTCAGTAGCTGGCAGGAAGAATTATATCGTTATCCATGGACATTGCTACAAGATGCATTTAATGAATGGCCAGGCTGTCAAATGTTTGAAAGTGATGTAGGAGGAATGTTTCTTGCCAGTTTGAATAAGTATTTGAAATCTGGGATTTGCAGTAAGTGTACAGGTTCTCAGCTTGTCTGGGCAGCAGCTGCCTGGCTGCAAGAGCTCTGGAAAGAGAAATTAAGCTGTGGAATGGCTGTGCTTGTAAAAAATGTCAATATTTGCCTGCTGTGTTGCTGACAATTTTTAGTTCTTATAAAATGTTCCCTAATTAACCACTGGCATGAGATGCTTCATGGGAATTAGATGTCTAATTTTTCAGAAAGGATATTTCTCATCCAACTGGGAGGAATTGGCAGCTGTGCCCAAAGTCTTGATATTGCTAAATCAGTTCTTTAACTGAAATGGAGAGTCAGATTAAGGCTTGTAAAAATTGCATGATAATTTAGATTTTTTTTCTTATTGGTGTGACATGTCTGATGCACAGCTCTGCTGCTTTGCTCTGTACTTTTATGTGGGTCTGCATAAATATGCTGCTTGAGCTGAATCACGTTTCCTTTGCTATTACAATTCTCCGTGAGCAATGCAATTAAACAGCTCATGAAAAAGGAGTATTCTAGTAGAATTTCATTTAGGACAGCGTTTGTAGCACTTAAACCAATGTGTCTTAGGCCTACCCTGTGTTGAACGAAAAAGCTCACAGAGACAACTACATTATTAAAAGTATACAGCTGCTGTAATGTGAATAATCATGTGCTGCTCTTACACCCCTTAAAAACTTTTTCTTTATACACACATCTGGTTTGTGTAAGAGGGAAACTTCTAGGATATTAAGCATGCTCAAATTGTGTTAATATTTGAATTTTGGCACCAGAACTGATATTGGCAGTCCATGCTGCAACATGCTTCTCATGCTTCTAAAATAGCTTTTTTTTTCTGTTAATTAATAATATGTGCTTTAGCTTTGCTCTAAAATTAAGAATAGAGAGGGTTGAAGATGATCTCAGGTGGAGTAATTTTCACTAAGAGGAAAGTCTGGGGACAGCAGAAATCCTGATATAGGGGTCATTCCTGCCGGATACAAGAAATTATTGTAGTGAGATTCTCATGGATAATACTTGTATAGAAATAGGATATTTTACAGCAGCTACAAAATTAAGACTTAAAAAATGAAAGACATGGGCAGAATCAAAATTGCTGTTTTGCTTGCTTCATGTGCATACACAGGTTGTCAGTATTCTAATGCATGGTAGAAGCATGATTCCCTATTTTCTGAGGAGAAGGGCTTCCATGCAGCTGCAAGTAGTAAAGCAGCAACCAGCACTCTGGAACTGATGTTTCAGGAACAATGGCTCTTAATTAATAATTTAATACTTCTCATTGCTCTGTTTCTTACTGTTTATTATATGCATAATGTTTAGAGAATATGTGAATGTAATAAGTAACATAGTTATTTATACATATATATTTATAGTTAGTTAAAAATATTAATAGTTATATGTATTATTTACAATATTATGCAATAATTGCTATTGCAATATATAACTGTGTTGTAAACTACGTAGGCTAGATGAAAATAAATGGTCTTGAAACTTGGAAGCTGTTTCTAAGAACATGTGATGAGTTGCAGATTTTTTAAATTAATTGAAACCTTTGTTTACTCAGAAATGTGTCGGGATTAGTAAACATGTGCAACACATTAAAATAAATTTCTAATTTTTTTTCTATGTAAAAGGTTTAGAACAAGAAGGATTTCTCTTGCTTTACATTTGCACCACTTTTTATGTTTTGAATAACATTTTCAAATACAAAGTGACTCCTCAGAAATACCATAAAATGAGGAAAGCTTAAGGGCAAGTTGTGCCGTTAGTGAGTGATGATACTTCTATCTGGCAGTTCAGTTGGCTTGGATAATACAAGCTTTATGTGATTTATTATCTTACACTGCTGAAGTAGTCTACTAATACAAATGTTTCCATTAAAAAAGAAAGTGAACTTGCTAAATGGAAAAGATAATGTTTTATTAATTTTTCTTCTTGGTTTTATATTCTTGTGCCCTGCAGCTCTAGTGCAGCTGCTGCAAGTGCAAATGCAAATACCAACTTGCTTAATGGGGTAATTAAAGGCAGTGGAGGAAAGTTATGTAATGGATACTCACTAAGTGTAAAATATGTTCAAGCCATACCATATGATATTTAAAAGTGTGGAATTGTCTCTTGAGGTTGGAAAGGCATTACATATTGCTTGTGAAATAGTTCTTTTTTTTTTTTTTCTGAAATTGGATGTAAAAAAAGTAAAAGGCTTTTCTGTAATTCAGCAGAGTCTAAATTATTTTTGTTCATTTTACTTGAGTGGGGTAATTTGACATTTTTTCCCATTATTAACCCAGCTTCCTGATATAGTTAAAAAACTATATTGAAAAAACTGTATTGAAATCCTGGCTTACAGCTGCATTATTAGGAAGACCATTATGTAAAAACAATTTTCAGGAAAAATGCTTTGTCTTCAGATCATGTTCATCATTGCTCTGCATGTCTTTGTGTAACTGAATGCAACTGAGGACAGACTCCAAGGACACAGAGCATTGTGTACTTGGACACAGGGAAAATAAAAGCTGTTTAACTTGTTAAGAAATCAGCAATTAGATAATTGAAGATTTTTGTTTTTAAAACTACCAGGTTTTGAAACTGGACTTTCTCTTTTTAAAACTACTGTGTAGTATTTTGAGACAGCTTCCAATACACTGGACTTGACAAATCTTTCCAAAGTCATAGTATTTGGTGTACTCACTAGAATTGTTTCCTTTAGTAGCAAAGGGAAAGTCAAGCATAATTCACAGTGTAACCATAGTGATAAAGTTATAAATATATAGAATTCAGTGTACATTTGAAAGGAGATTTTCTACATTTTAAGGAACAAGACATAAACTGGCTCTGCTATTAAAATGAATGTATATGGAACTACAAGATATTTCAAGTGAGTTGTATAAAAGTTTGGCCTCAAACTGAGCCAAAGGAGGTTTAGATTGGATATTAGGAAAAACATTTTTCATGTAAACGGTTGTCAGACATTGGAACAGACTGACCAGGGATGTTGATAAAGTAGATGAGTTGCCATCCCTGAAGGTGCTCAAGAGATGTGCAATTGTGGCACTTAGGGATGTGACTTAGTGGTGGACTTGGCACTGCCGTGTTAACCGTTGGACTCCATGGTCATAAAGATTCCTTCCGCCTAAATAATTCCCTGATTCTCTTATGAGGTGTTAGATTATAGTACTGGAAGCCTTGGAATGGGTGCTCCAATGGTATGTGAAGCTTGGTCTTTTTGCTTTAGGTAGGATCAAATTTGAAATGTTTCAGTCCTGAGCTAACAATATCAGTATCACCCACAGTTTTCCCCTCCTTCCTGTCCTGAAATTGCTTTCCTGTCTAAGTTCATCTTTTCTAATTCCTTACAAAATATTCTAGTGTGGAAATTTCTTTTTACTACCTACCATCATGTGTGTTTATGGAGACAGTGTGGGAAGGAAGGGAATCTGCTCCAGGTCTGCCTTGCACTGACAGAAGTACCAACCAGCAAGTTCCATGCTCAGCTGCTGCAGCAATGCTTCTCATGCTGGCAGGATTGCACCTGGGTAATGAGTCTCATGCAGAATGTGGAGTGCAGTTGGTGTAATGAAATCTTTGGTTGCTGTTCTGCAATTATTGCCTCTGCTAGTATAGTAGTTGTTTGAGTCCAAAAAGAGATGTCCTGAGATCGGGATGTTCTCAAGACACGTGGTTTATTAGTAGTGGGGAGACAGCCTAACCAGGGAAGGGAGCAGCAACAGGANGGAATTCTATGACTTGTGATTCTTAAAATATTATTAGAATTCTAGGAATTCTCTTCTTGTTTTGAATAGATCAAGAGGTATATCTCTGGTGCAACAGTATGCCATTGATAATATTGCTGATATAACAGTTGCTACAGAACAAGGTATTTTGAAAATAAATGCAGTGTACATCGGTGGAAAAAAAATTGTATGGAAAAGCAGTGACCATTTCTTTTGGAATTTGGCAGATACGAATGAAACAAACATTGAAAAACTATGTTCTGATTGAAAATGAGGTTTATCAAATGATGATTAAAAAAAGAAAAAGCAAATGGTTTGCTTTCTAAACTTCAAACTTTTCTATCTTGAAAAAGCATGATAGCAATTTAGGGAATTCATTGCCAGATGTTTATTTGTTAAACTGTGGGTGTTCTGGTTTTTTGTTTGTTTGTTTGAACTAACTTATTCCCCATTCCATAAATAGAACCCAGGGAAAACAGACCCAAAATCATGACCACAAGAATCACCTTAAGGAATATGTTTGGTTGCAGAATAGCTAGATTAAATTAGTGATAATGAACTAAAATATCTTTTTTCAATGGAAATTGTTAATATCAAGCACAGATATTACTCTCATTAACTATATATTTAAGGCTAACATTTTAACTGCAAAGCTTTTCATATACATTACAGGAACATTCCAGAAGACATACTTTTATTTTTATGGAGTCTGTAATAATTTTATTTTGTTACTGTAGAAAAAATAGGATTATGGTCTTCTCTATCTCCAGGCCATGTTTTCAAAGAGCTCCTGAATTCTTGACTGAGGAAAACAGTGACTCTAGAGAGGGCTTAGGGAGTCAGAGAAGAAAAAGTAACTCCTCAAGAGCAACCAGTTTGACAAATATTAGTTCAGTCTCTGGCTGTGAAATAGTGCAGGAAAGACTTAAAGTCAACATTTAATAGAAAGACTAAAAGACTTGTTTTAATCTGTGAAATCAATACTGGAAGTGTTCTCAGTGATTGATGTTGATAGTTTAAAAGCGTGCAGAAGAGCAAGAGAAGATGTAGAAAAATATCACATAAATATTACTTGAGAAAACTGCAAAAAACCCTTATTATTTATTTCATTGACAACAATCTTAAGTATTACTTGGTATAAGATGCATAAATTCCTTCAGATAGGGAATAAATATTGGATGCTAAAAATATTCTGTTAAATGTGTTTTTGAAAACTGGAATGGATCACATGTAGTGATACGGAAATACCTGGGGGAGTTTAAGGTTCAGTAATAACCAAGCAAAATCTGGTCCATTATATCCGAGGAACATGTGAAACTCTGAGGCAACATAATATGCAGATAGTCTGAGATGTGATGTGAGGAGAACAAGTCCATTTGTGTAGTAGTGGACACAGATAAATGAGGCTGAGATTTGAGAATTCCAAGGCTGAGTTGAGATTCTGTAACTCCATAATTTTTATTTCATAAATCTCTTCTTTTGGGGAAGAGTCTGATTTTTAATTATTTAAGTAATAATGATTTCAATTTGTTTCCGTTTTAAATAGTCGATGGGGTTTGTTTTTGGAGGGGAGTGTTGTATAAAAGTTATAGGTCAGCTTTTGGTGATAAGGAAAGATACATCACTGACAAATATGTTGTGTGATGCACCACGGTTATGGGGGAATCAAATGGGGGAACTTTAGGTATGCTGACAATAACTTCAATTAATACAATAAAAATCATTGCCTTGCTGGGTGCTAATATACACATTTTATCCCACGGAGCCCAACCCTAAGGTCTCTGACCTACATTCCAGCCTGGCTTCAGAGCATTTTTGCTTGGCTGCAGCAGCCGTGTTTGTCGGCATTTGATTACTGTTGGCAGGTTGCAGAGGCTGTTCTCTTCTCTGCCTAGCCAGACCTCTACAGTTGTATGTCATACTGGAAGCATAAGAGAGCTTCAAGATGACCTGGAAACTACATGTTTATGGTCCAAATTTTGTAAATGTTTCTCAGTCCAAAACAGTGATTGGCGCGAAGGGAAGCTTATGAAAAGCATGAGAACAGGGAATAGAGTGCTTTATGAATGGAAGTGCTGGAGAACTGTAATTACCATATAAATAGGATTTTTTTATTGTTACTGAAGGAAGGAACATACTCCAAATCTGGAAGCCAGATAGCATGGGCCTAATCTAATTTAGATGTCTGTAGCTGAGTTCATAACTTGGCACCTATTCTATATTCAAAGCTTATTTTGATATTTTAGGGTAAGATTCTTCTGACTGTTTTCAGAAATATACTTCCAGGCAAGATAAATTGTATCTTATTGACTAGGTCTTTATTGACTGTAATGAAATATATCTGAAATGTAGATAACAACAATGGACAACTGATGAATCCTATTCAAGATATGTATTCAGAACACCACAGGCAGTGCAAATTGCACATTTCCATCAAAAATGCATGTACTTTCTGAAATAGTTGTGAGAAAATTATACCCATTCTTCCCAGCATAGCAGTATGAAAGTTCATGCACTTGATTAATCAAGAAAAAAAAAAATCAAATGCATTGTACGGTTGACTGATTTATGCTGAAAAATGCTCTTTATCTTTGAACTCTCAGATTGCAGGTCAGACTGGATTGTGTAACTTCTGTTTCAGAACATTCTGTGCAGATGAGATTGAACAGATATGTGAAGAAAAGAGTTCTTTCAAACAAAAGCTGAGCAGATTTCTCTAGCTGTTGTCTATCCTGGGTACAATTAATGTAGGCTTGAGAAGTGACCCCAGTCCTAATGAATTGCACTAAGCTTTTAATTAGCCTTTTGGAGGGAGCAGAAGTAAGTTCTGATGAGTGGTTCTGACCCATCTTCCTCAACTTTCTCCTTTACAGAAGTGTTTTGCCTAAGCTTCCTATTTGTATTTATTTGTTCATGTACCTTTTCACACAGATGTTGAGGCTTATTTATATACTTAAAAGAAATAATTTCACAGGAAGTACGAGTATTTTTAAGTGACTCCCAACATACCCAGATTAAACTAAACATTGTTCTTTTCACTTTTTAAAAATTTGTTTGATAAAATAGTTAACTGCTGAAAGCCTTTTGTTGTTTTTTACTTTTAATATAAGTGAAATGGATATTGATATTTTATGAGTTTATACTTTTTAATGAGATTATTGAGATCTTTTGTATGAGTTGAAGTGTTAATACCATGAATATGCAATGTATTAAAATAATAGAGCTTTGATGACTTAGTGAAAATAAACAATGGGATGCTGAAAATAAGCAATGGGATGCTGGTAGCTGCCAGGAACACTGTGTTTTTGCATCAGCCAGCAAGTAGGCTTCTATATCACCTAAAGTTAGTGGTGATACTCGACACTTTTCAAATTTAAGATAAATTATTAAAATGCATAGAGGAAAGTCTTACAATGGCCTTGCTGGTTATTCTTGAAACAAGGAAAGGATTTTTTCCTTCTTTATAATAATATTGAAATATTGAAGCATCTGCATCCTTTCCAATTTTGTGGAGAATGTAACTGTCAATAAAGTTCAAAATGCAGGATTGAAGCACTTGGAAGAATATTTATTCATGAAAAGTACAAGATATAACATCAATGGACAGGTTGTGATAGCTTTAAAATGTCCGTGGTAGGAGGTGAAAACAGAGAACTTTAGAATTCAAGAATAATAATTTCTGTTGATTTCTACTCTTTTGTTGAATAGAACAAAAGGATGTGAGCCCCAAGTGATCAGGAATGTATTGATCACTTGGGTTTCTTCTGCTGTTTTGAACTATTCATTTTAACACCTTGATCTAATTTGATGTGAGATGTAATAATCGATTTAACAATTTAGATACTGTTATGTCAGAGAGTAAAGGAAACTTCTGAAGTGCTGCATTATGGTATATATCCTCCTGACTCATGGAAATTCCATGGGAATACTGTTGTGAAAGCTCATGAGCTTTGATAACACTTCTTGTTAATGAATCAGCTCATGTTTGTATTCAGAACAGTAATTGGGAGTGGAAAAGGTATCTTTTTTGGAAATTAAAAGTGCTCAAATACTGTAGTTTAATGTAATTTCTTAGTTATTCTGTTCCTGCTTTTGTACAGTTTCTGTTGGCAAGGCCAAGCACTTGTTCCAGATGCTGCAGGAGTGCTGAGTCCTGAACCTTTGCTTGCTGTACTGGTAACACGTGTATATGCACAGAACAGGATTTGGGACTAGATTTGCCTGCTGAAATGCTGCACCATTATCTCCCTCCGTAGCTCTCAACTATTTAACCTCTCTTTACAAATGAATCAGTCATTAAAAGGGAGGTGTCATGTTGTGTACCTTGGCAAAAATTTCCATCCTGTCTGCTTAAGGAAGTTTGAAAGAGATGAAGAGTTTGGCACACAACCAGAGCTGCCAAGAGCTTTGTGCTTCCTAAGGCACGACTGCACCTGGCAGCGTTGAGGCACGAGGCTGAGATGGCCGATGCTCAGCCTGCAGGTGTGTTCTTTCCCTGCTGGGGATCTTCTGGTTTGCTGTAGAGATCTGCCTCTGGTGCAGTGCAGACACCAGCTTGTGGGAAATACTAAAGGTAAGAAAACTTTTAGAAAGCTGTGAAAGCAGGCCCTGGAAACAGAAAGAGTAGAAGAAAGAATTGGCTGCAGCTGCAAAGCTTGAAAGTAGGAAAAGTTACAATAATACAGCAAGCAAGGACATGAAACAATAGTTTGAGTTTTAGGTTTGGCTAGGATAGACCTTAAGTCTGCAAAAAAATATGCTTAGCAAGATAGTAGAAGGTTTTAAGCTAAATAATGGAATCTTGTCTGTTGTTAATAGAAAGCATACCAGCAAGCATTGTTTGAAGCTGGTGTACATGTTTTTAGTGATTGGCTAGAACAGTCTGTAAGCTTTAGCAATATGCTATTGGCTGGAAAACTTCTAAAATGTCCTGTAACAGAGAGATCTTTGGCCACTGCTGGCAAGCTGTGAGCTGTTGCCATCCGTCAATTGTCCCAGCCTGTTGTGAGGCTGATGCTACAGTAAAGCTCGAGGAACATCTCCCAGTGGTCCCGTCCCATTTGTGCCATACACCAACACACCAGCTGACCTCAGGTGTTAACCAAGGCTGTTAATCTCCCTGGTGGTGTCACATGTCCCATCACCCTCAGATGCTGATGCCATAAAACCCATCACAAGTGCCTTCCTCCCCAGCATCTCCCTCAGTGGCCAAGTGACCACAGCTCCCAGCATGCCACCACTCTCCCTCACCAATGAGCAGCAGAAAATTGTGCTTTCAAGCACTGTATTTATAAACAAACGTGTAAAGTTGTTAAATATGCATAAGGTAAGTTAGTTTTTGGTAAATAACTGGAATTCATAATCAATTGAGAAAAGTAGGAAGAAGGTCCAATAGAGGTGGAGCATATATTTTTGCAAGGATTAAACTAAAAACTTTTAATTAAAAGATGCAAGGAAGTGTAAACAAAGGAAGATAGTTCTGTTGGTGTTTTATTATATAATCCAAATTAGCATCTTCATGTTATATCTATAGTATGCTTTAAATTATTCTTGCAAGCTTTTGTTTTGTTTTTCTGGTTTTAGAAATAAGGCAGGTACACACTGAAGGACAAGCAAATAGTAATTTCGAGCTTTTATCTGCCTTCCTACAGTGATTGAGAATGCTACTTCTGAGCACACTTTATAGAAGTATTCCATTCAGATATTTCTTTTTATTGGTTTTTCAGTGATTACTCTTGCCAGCTAGCCTCTCTGAGGAGGCTTACATATAGGAAATATATATAAATGCAGAGAAATAATCAGGAAAATTAAATAATAAAGAAATAAATCTTCTTACAAGGGGATTTACAAAATAGCTTTAGAGGTATTTGTTATATATATTCAATCTGTAATTAATCTCAGACCTCTCTTGTATAGCTAAATATTTTCGTTGTAAGGTCTACTATGTGAATAGAAACATACATATTTAATTTAAACATTATCTTATTTTTGCTTCCTTTAGTAATATTTAGTGGCTTCTCTTTGTAGTTTGTGTTAGCTTCATTCTTTTTCTGTTCTTCTGCACGAAACAAGATCCTGTACACAGTATGGTAACTGAATCTTAAGAAGAAGCATGTCCATGGGTGCTAGTATGAAATTAAATCCTTATCACTTTCAGTATATAGTTTGCTTGGACTATAAATTAATTAAAGCACTATGTAATTCTTTAGGACTTCTGGTTTATGGATAATTTTTTTTTTTTAAATTTTTCTTCTGTGTTACAGTTATTCCTTGACTTGGTGCTTATGTATTTTTTTCTTCAGTGACAGAATCATAGAAGTCAGGACTACAAATAGACATTCCACCACTTGCAAGAAATCTGTATGGATTTTGATTTTTTTTTTAGTGTTAGTTTTTTGTGTTGTTTCTTTGGGGTGGTTATTTTTTTGTGTGTGTGTGGTTTTTTTTGGTGGGTTTTTTTTGTTTGTTTGTTTTTGTTTGTTTGTTTTTTTGTTTTTTGTTTTTGTTTTGTTTGGTTTTTTTGTTTTTTTTTTTTTTTTTGCCAGTACCTACAACAATAAATTGTCTGATAATATGTTCCTCTTCTGCTTTTATCTGTAATATGAAGTGTCAGCCTGTCTTTTCAGGATTAGGACACGTGTTACTTTAACTTTCATGCCTCCCTGGCAGTCCAGATAATGAAATGATAGATGTTGAAATAACAATGAGAGATAAGTATGAGAACTCTCCAGGAACACATTGTACTAACATACTTGAACTGTCTGATCTTTTTCTTACACTGTAAACTAAACAAAAAAAACAAAAACAAAAACAAAACAACAAGCTCTTGGTAGAAAGATAGAATTATATTAATCCATTTCAATTTATATGTGCTCTCACATATTAATGGAAGTGTTTATAAGTTCTATTGGTAAGACACAACTTAAGTCACAATATTACAACTTATAATTATGAGTTAACTACAGTTTAAAGCACTTAATAGAGTAATAGTTTTGCAGTCATTTATAGCTTAGAACTCTCACATTTTGCATAACAAAATTTGCCTAAAATACCTTTAGTGACCTTGACTGGGAGACTTTGCAACAGTGCATTTGGATTTATTCCAAATTCTATTTTTATTTTGAAAACAGTAGAAGCTACTCATATATGAATTTCTTTAACACTAACCTATAGTTTCAAATGACTGAAAACTGAAACATACTAATACTGTTTCTCTGTGTGTGGTCAGCATTCTTGAGATGCTTTGTTAGAATAATTAGAAACCACAGATTTACAAACAATGTGTCTTTATACAGATATCCTCAGTAAACATAAACTTTATTGTAGTTCTGAGCAGCAACACTGACCGGTGCAAGACATTTGTCTTTTCTGTGACTTCCCATTTGTGAGCAATGACCAGTGCTACTTAGCATCTTTGTTGGTGATCAGCAGGTTTGCTGATGACACTGAGCTGTGTGGTGCTGTCAACAGATTGGAGGGAAGGAATGCCATCCAGAGAAATTTTGGCATGTGTGAGAGGTGTGCCCATGTGAACGTCTTGAAGTTCAACATGGTTGGGACAATTTCAAGTGCAAATACAAGCTGGGTGGAGAACGGGTTGAGAGCAGCCCTGAGGAGAACTGGGGAATGTTTGCGGACAAGAAGTGTGACGTGACCACAGAGTATGTCCTTGCAGTTCAGAAAGACAGCCACATCCTAAGCTGTACCAAAAGCAGCATGACCAGCAGGTTGAGGGAAGTGATTCTGCCTCTCTGCTCTGATGACACCCCCAAATGGAGTTCAGCTGCATCCATCTATGCAGCTCCCAGCATAAGGATGTGGACTTGTTGCAGTGAGTCCAGAGAAAAGCCATGAAGATGTTCAGAGGTCTAGAGCACCTTTCCTATGAGGAAAGGCTAAAATAATTGGGGTTTTTCAGCCTGGAGAAGAGAAGGGTCTGAGGAGACTTTATAGCACCTTTTGGTACCTACTGGAGGCCTGAAAGAAAGCCAGAGAGGGAATTTTTACAAGGGCAGGTAGTGATAGAGCAAGGGGGAATGGCATTAAATTGAAAAAGGGTAGATTTAGATTAGATATTAGGAAGAAATTGTTTATTGTGATGGTGCTGAGACATTTGAATCAGTTGTCCACAGAAGTGGTGGCTATCCCTGGAAATGTTTAAGGCCAGGTTGGATGGGACTTGGAGCAACCTGATCTAGTGGAAGGTGTCCCTGCCCATGGCAGGGGGATTGGAACTAGATGATATTCAAGATAACTTCCAACCCAAACTATTCTGTGATTCTAGATTCTAGATTGACAAGATACAAACAAAAAATTCTTTTCAAAAAAAGAAAAGAAAATGTAAGCATTAAATTCTGTTTTGAGAATTGTCATAATCTGTAAATATCTAATCTATAGACTTATAAAGTAAATATCCT
The DNA here is from genome assembly GCA_013400275.1 of Rhadina sibilatrix. Classification (NCBI taxonomy): domain Eukaryota; kingdom Metazoa; phylum Chordata; class Aves; order Passeriformes; family Phylloscopidae; genus Rhadina; species Rhadina sibilatrix. The sequence goes on from VWYO01011295.1 coordinate 941,394, forward strand.
AAGTTTACTGTTGGTGCACAAATCTGTGCAAGCTTGGCCCACAAGTGTAAACACTAGTGGTCTGCAGAATGCAGCAATGGAGGCTGTCTGGTCTTCAAAATATTAGTTGAAAATATATGGAAGTACTTCTCTTGTGTAAGAGTTGTCATTTACTCTGTACTGAAAGTACAACTGGTGAATGAGTGCAGCCTTATCAAAGAGATCGCAAAAGAAAGTTTCTGGTGTGGAAATACTTATGGGAGTCATTTATGAGTATTGTAAAGATGCAAATCTCTGTTCAGCAAGAAGTGACTGAAGAAGAACTTGAGCTAAAAAATAGAAAAATCAATGTTATGGTAAGAAAACTCTGAAGACAAAGCACAGCATTTTAACAACCAGGCCAGTGCTCTGTTCTAAAATTAAATAAGGTTATTTCAACCATTGTTTCGGTTAATCTTTCCTCATTGTCTCTTTTTTTTTTTTTNNNNTCTTTTCTCTTTTTTTTTTTTTTTTTTTTTTTTTTTTTTTTTCAGATCTATTATTTTTTGGTAAAAATGAATTCTAGGATCTTATTGAACTGAAAACATTGAGATAGTAGATCAGTTCACCTTACTATAACACAGCTTTTGTGTTGTGGATTTATTTATCAGCTTGCTGGGTATTAGAGCCAATATCTAACGTACCATGTTCACCTCAGTTTGGAGACAATAGGTTAAATTCTGACATATACTGTAACTTCATTAAATTAGAATTTTGTCTTTCTGCTGCCAACAGTTTGATGACAAATTTAACTTGGAAATATTTAAGATTCATCACCCTTGCTAATATTGGGAGAGCAGTTTCAAGCTTATTGTAAAAGATAAGGATTGTGTTTTGTGCATTTCTCTAGTTGTGTTGCATTAAATGAAAAAAGGGTTTTGCTATGCTTTACTTTAGAAAATATATTGTGCATATCATGTTCTGTTGTTCATCACCCTAGGAGCTGAGTTTTGTCCATTGGGGTCAGATTGCTGCCAGGGTAGTATAACCCTTCACCAGTGGCATAGGTAAGGTTGAAAGATGTCCTTAGTTGGAGAGTACTGTAAAGTATATATGCAAGTGTTGTGAAGCCCTACTTTATAAACTCAGGAGAAACTTCTCATATATTCAACCCTGTGTTAATGCATTAATGAGTGGAAAACAGAAGCTAGAGCAGGGCAAGAATAACCCACCCTGCACATGGGTCTGAATGATCTTGGGCATCTTATCTTAATTTGGCCACAATGGTCTGGTTATTTGTAAAGGGGCAAACCTTTGTGGTTTCACTATGAAGAAATGTACTGTCAGCTCTAATGAAACCTACTGCTCTCAGAAATTACATGGAATGACTGAATGCTGTTATAAAAACATGTCAGAATATGAAAATATTGCTTATTTGTGCTGAAAAGAAACATATTCCAGATGTTTTATACACATTCCAAACATTATACTTACTTCTGTGTACTGAAAATAACTGCTTGACAACATATTTTGTAGATAAGTACATAGTAAACCTTGCTTCTCCTTTCCCCCATGGTGTATCACAGATGGAGTAAATGGGGCTGTAACTCCCCTGGGTTCTTAAAAATGCACTGCCTTAGTTCAGATGCTGTAGCTGCATCATTGGCTTGCTACTAAAACAGTCAGACCCAGTATGGAATACTGGATGCAAAGCCCTGCAAGATTAAACTGACAGCTTTGCTTAAAATCTCTTTATGGATTGTTAATCACCAAAACAGAGGCTATTCTGCAAATATTTACTGGGCTGCAAGTGTTCTTATGCCTGGATAATCTGGTAGATTTGAAAGGCAATGGTGAGCAGCTATTTTGAATTGGTGAACAGCTATTCTGAATTAAGAACCACATAAAATACCAAAGTAGTAGCTATAACAAGAGGTTTGACTTATCTAATTTAAATTCTTGTATTTCAACTTGGCATAAGTCTCTCCCTGGAGTTCAAGGAAAGATTTCAGGATTTATTGTTAGAATGATCTGTTTTAAATGACAGGAGAGAGGACTGAAGTGAATAAAAGATTTGTCTAGAAACACTTTGGATGTGTTGAATTTTCTTCTTTATTTATGATGTATGTTGAAACACTGAATAGAGTTGGAATTCATGAAAATCTGTCTGCTTCTACATCCACCTTCCTCCTTTTTTTTAACCACAAACTGATATATAATAGGTGGATCTATGAAATCCTTTTTAAAGATTATTTTTTACTCACTTTTTTTTTTTTTTTTTTTTTTTTTTTTTTTTTTTTTTTTTCTCCCAGAGGGATTTTCCTCGCCCATAATTGTGGTTTGGTGTTTTGCTACTTACATAAGTTGGTGTAATAAAATTTAAGTAAACTATTAATTCAGTTGAGGAGTTTGTTTCCTGTCAAAGGATTTGTTTTAATTCTTGAGTCTCACTCTTCCCTTTGGCCTATGACAAATACATAGAGGAAATTAATGTTCCAATCTTCTTGGAAAGCACATTTAATAGGAAAGTGATGGCTATATTTAAAGTAGGAAAGGAAAGTGTTAATTGTAATAGGATTTTGAAAAACATAATTACTATACAGAATTAACCAATTGTATAAATGAAATTATATCAAGGAGGTGTATAGATAGAAGAAATAAAAGTTGCGACATAGTAAGATACATGTTTTGCTAATACAGCTCAGAGGTTGTATAAATATGCTGTGTTATTCTGATAGCTTCTGAATCCTAGTGCTGACTGAAATGTCTGGAAACTTTCATCTTTTATGAAGTTTAACATGCACAAAAATACAACTCTCCTATTTTATTTTTCAAATTTTTAATTTAACTAAAGCATTTTCTATGTTCAAAATCCTGCATTACAGCCACAGAAGTCCCACTTGAAAGCAATCTAATGGCAGAGGTGAGGAAGAAAGCAGCTGAGGCATGCTAGAAAGATGAAAGTAGTTCTTATTTCAACCATTTGGCTAAATGCTTTTGGCTTAAAGGGATGTCAAGTGAATTCTTTAACCCATACAAATGGAGAGCTCTTACAACTTGGCTCCGCTGAGCCCTTTCAAAGTGTGAAAAGTTCTGAATGACTTAATAATTTTTGAAGTATTTTAATTTTCTCAGTTTTCCTTACATGTTTATCAGACTTCCACCATAGTTAAGATAGTAATTTGGAATCAAGCATAAAATAGAAAGATATTTTATGAACGTATTATTAATATAAAACTTTTTGGTAGAGCAGTACGTCCTCTAAAGACACGGTCCAGCCTCTCTAACACACTGCAGGTTTAGCTGTCATCTGATGGAGAGTGGAAGGCTTCCTGATGCACCATCCATTTCCAGGCCCCCTCCCACAGAGGGGTCTTTTACCACTGGCCTCAGTCTTGCCTGCTGCTGAGCCCCTTCAGCTCATTCACTGTCCAACAAGCCATGGCAGCACAGCACCCTCAGAACTCCCATTCTTTTGCATTATTTAATGGGGTGGTTAAAGCTTACTGTTATGAAGATATTTTTGTAGCTCTTCTGTTTTGGACAGCACAAGCGTAGGTCTTGCACTTTTCCTGTGCTGATTTCCTGCTTCACAGTCTGTGCCAGCTCCCACTAATATCAGGACTGGGGTTATTCCAGTAATTGTTTTGGATGGAGAACATAGGAGGAGTCCTCGATTAAGCTCATTTTCAGCAGATTAACCTTTTGTTTGCTGGTCTGTCTTCTAATTACATTTTTGTTTACATGACCTGTAGTTATGGTGTCATTACAATATAACTATGAATTTTACATATTACAAAATTACTTTGATCTTTACTAAATAACTAAGAGGCAGTGTGATGGAGGCAGACATACTCCTGGAAATTTAGGATTCCAGATTTCTGTTGCTACCAATATCTCCTATTTGGGATTTGTAGTTGGAGAGCTGTGTTTTTTAATAAACTGTCAGTCTGACCAGCTATGTGTAGTGAACATCTAGAAGCAACTTCTTTCTAAGGTCTTTGTTTTTCTTTTTTGACCTTTGTTTATGGACTGTCAGGTATAATTGGGTTAATAGCTAAAGGGCTTGTAACTTATCTTCAGTAATACTTAGTGTTAGTTGTTTTAGTACCTCTGTGAACAGAGTGGACGAACGTGAGGCAAGTCTTGTACCTGTTTGAAGTGGGAGGCATTCAACAAAGATGTTCAATTTACCTCAAAATGTGCTTCCTGATGTAGTGAAACTGCATCACTCACCTTAAAAATTGCACATCTGAAGTGTGAATTTCACAATTTTGTGGATTCACAAAATGTGAATTTGTCAATTTTTAAAATGATTTCAAAGTCTAAATTTACACTTTAATTTTTATGAATTAAGTGATGTAATTATGTTTCTTTTTGGGTTTAAAATTGCAGAATTGTGTGGTAGTGATAAGTATTACTTAGGTACAAGTTACGCTTCTGGTACTGTACTTCACATATTTTAATTTGCTCCAGTATGGATTTATGTGTCTATTAATGTTGTGATTTAGAAATGGTGTTTTCACTGAAACATCCCAAACCATATGCAGCTTTTAAAGAAGTTTACCACTAAGGTAATATCACTATTTGGAAAAACAAAGACAAAAAATAAGGTAACAGTGTACTCTGTCAAACATGGTCTTAAACTGCAGTTGTTTCATTTAGCATTTCCTAGAGTGGAAATTACATTAGACCCATTACTATTATAGGTTGTATCATTCATCCGTTAGCCACTTGTAACATTGCTTTTTTTCAGGTATCTACAAAAATGAATACCTGTTTTCCTTTTTTTTTTTCTTTTCTGTTTTGCGAGTTTGTTGTTTGTTGTTGTTTTTGTTGTTGCTATTTTGTTGTTGTTTTGTTTTAGTGTTAGTTAATTGTTTACGGGGGAAAAAAAAAAAAATCATGGGCAGTTTCAAATGGGTAGGAGACCAGTAGATTGGCCTGAACCTGGAGAGTGGGAAAGTGAACAATGGAGGCATGTTTTCATTAGATTAGAAATATTATTCTTTGCAACTCAAGGTGCAAATTATCCTGTGCCATAATGTTCTTTTCAAACACACAAGATAAAATTTGCATATCTAAATTGGATCAGCTTGAATGGGTTTCCCTGCTGTCTCATCCTCTCAGTTACCGTCCTTCTGAAATGGCCTGCAGGTGGATCCAAATAGTAATTTTTAAGTCTATTTTTAAAAGCATCTTTGAAATTTTTTTTTTTTTTTAGTTTTATATTGATTTCTTGCAGTGAACATCAGCAAAATTTCTCCTATGTCTCATCTGAGTATAATCTACATGATAATTAGAGGTTTAAATTTAAGTGTGCTTACATTGGCATTAAGAATAACAATTTAAATCAGGTCAATCAAATTACAGTTGTTTCATATTATTAAAATACTAACTTTCCCTTCCCTTTCCCCTTTTCCTTTCATCTAAGAAGTAGCATAATATTTTTTTATAAATGTGACAAATTTTGCCATCCAAGGGAAGACCCTGCAAATAATCTTGTTCTATGATGCTGGGCTTTTCTTCTGTTTTTCAAAGGTAGACTTACTGATACTGTGGTAATTTGGATTTCTGTTCTCCCTTTCCATAAACTGTCACAACTTTGTTACCTTAATCAGGATGGAAGTGTATATATTATTTTCACCTCTACTAAAACAATTGTATTCTTAACCAGTTTTAATCAAGTATGAGGGGAGACCTCAATCATGGTCTGCAGCATCCTCATGAGGGAGGGTGGAGGGGCAGGCACTGATCTCTTCTCTCTGGTGACCAGTGGCAGGACCCAAGGCAATAGCACGATGCTCTGTAAGGGGGTTCTTAAGCTGGAGATTAGAAAAAGGTTCTTATCCAAAAGGGTGAGCATTGGATCAGGCTCCCCAAGAAAGTGATCACAGCACCAAGCCTGGCAGAGTTCAAGAAGCTTTCAGGCAATCCTCTTATGCACGTGGTTGTTGGGGTGCGTACCTGTTTCTGGCCCAGCTCGATGGTCAGCCTGGGCCCCCGGCTGCCTTGGCACGCTCCCACAACACAGTCCTGTGTGGGTCCTGGCTTACGCAGTTAGTTTACACTGTCATGGCTGGGGTAACAAAAGAGGGGACTCTCTCCTGGCTTTCAGGAGACAGAGGCTTTATTCAGGGGGAAAAGGTCAGGGGACCCCCAGCCTCGAGCTGGAGCCTCCGGAGAGAGACCCTGAGCCCGGGCTGAAGGGGGGTTTTGTACTACATATTTTGGGGTGGGTACAAAATCACAAAAACCAATAAAACAATCCAAACACTTCATGCCACATTAAGTCACATACATCTTAACAAATCCAACACAGGTTTGGGGGTGGTCTGAGAAGAGGCTAGCTAGGCTAGTGGCTAAAATTCTTAGACTTCAAAGATAAGGTTTTATGATGGACAAAGGGGAAATTATGCATAACTGGAGGGATGAGACAAGAAAGAACCAATAAAAAAGTCTCTAGGCAGAGGCTGTAGTTGTCCTAGAAACTGCTATCAAACTACAAGAAAGATACATCCTAAAACAAAGGGCCTTTCTAAAGTTGTGCAAACTTTGCTAAACTTAACAATAACACTCTTCATACTGTATTCATTACTAAAGCTTCTAAATCATTTTTTTTTTGCAGACTCACACGTGGTGTAATTTTTGGACCAGGAGTTGGACTCGATGCTCCTTGTGGGTGCCTTCAAACTCCAAATATTTTATGATTCTATTATTCTAATTAATTTCATCCAGCTCCTCAAGTTATTTTGTGTTTGTTTGGTAGTATGACTTCTGACATATCAGGGAGAAATAGCAAAAGAAACAATTTAACTTCTGTGGAAAATGGGACTACAGCTCAAAGACAATATTTTCTTTCCTGTAAAATAGTTAGAAAGTTTTAAGGGTAGTATTTTTACAATGTCTCTCTGATGTATGAAAAAAAATGTAGCACAGTCTTAGGCTTTGATGATTTCTATACTAAGCAACGGATGACCTAAAGCTTATGCCAGTTCATGTATGTCATCTATACTAGCTGTGCATGTATATTAACTGTCAAATGTTGATGTAAGAATAAGGAGTATGCTGTCAAGATGATTCTCGGGCTCCATTAAATGAACAAATAGAAGCAGAAAAGGGTTTGAAGTCAACAGAGTTTCTCCAAAGCCTCTGTCCAAGGTGCTGAGGGATAGTCTTTGTGTCAGCAGGGACAGTGCCTCGTGTGTGGAGGGACTGGCTCAGGTGGGTGAGCTGTACTTACCTGCTACCATTGTGCTTATCTCAGGGTTATATTCTGGGTGGGTTTGGGGTTTAGAGGCCTTTGGTTTTTTCTATCTTTGTTGTTGCTGTTGTTTTGTTTATGTTTTGGTTTATTTTCTAAACTTCTTGCCTGGTCTATGTAGAATGTCAGAGTGTTGTAGAAAAATCAGATTTTGTTTGGTAGTTTTACATACAGGTGGCTAAATCTCAACATTATCAACTCTCTTGGTTTATCTACTGGCTCTAGTTCAGGCAGGTGTTTCTTTTTGTAGGTGGTCTGAAGTCTCTATTTAGTTCTATAAATAGGTCTCTTTTATGTGTTGTTGGAGTTTGTTTCTCTTGTTCTTGCCCAAGTAATTTGAAACTTTATGAGAATAGGCTAGGATTACTGCTGTGTCCCATGATGATGATACTCATATACATTAGTCACAGAAAAAAAACACCCTAATTACTGTTTCTGGACGCAACATTAGCATTGCATGGGTTTTTTTGAAGATCACAGTAACTGTCTTATTCCATCTGAATGATATTCAAGGAGGTGTGCTTGGCCGAAATGCCAGTGATGATATCTAACTCATGGAGCCTACACTGTTATACTACCACAGTAAGAGATTAATGAAACTGCTTCTTCAAAAACACCTTGGGTATCTTTGGTGTGGGGAATAAGGAATAAGGACTATTCCAGTAGTTATTCTTGGATTGTAGGATTAGTTCTGTTTCTTTAGGCTCTCAGAGAATGCAATAAGGTCTAAATGTTATTTCTGGCATGGGGAACAAAAAATACCAGCATTTGGGGAGAAGATTCTGACTGTGTTGTGATGGGGAGAGGAGGAGTTGAACTCTAGACAATAGAGTGCTGTTGTGCTCAATTTTTTTAGTGGACCAAACAAAGAAGGATGGGCTCTGTGCAGGAAATCTCACCTGTGCAAACACAAACGCGCATATCTTGAAAGTTACCTGACGTGTGCCCACTTAGTCACTGCAGTGACCTGGCACAGCTGAGCTGGGGAGGGGAGAGAAGGCATCCTTCTTTCTAACTGGTCCCAGAGTCAGGCTTTCCACAGTGGATTAGTGACAGCCTGTGCTTCTCCGACTTTGGGCACTCTGCACCTGCAAGCTACTGGGCCTGTGTCTAACCTGTACTTCCCCACAATCTGTGTGTGTTTGTGTGTGTTAGCCAGCCAGCCACAGACCACCCGTGAACTCAGCCCACAGTGGTGTTGGGTTGCACCTTTATGGACTTTCAGGTGTTATTCTGGCACTTGCTGATTCATGGCCTTTACTGATGTTCATAACATTTTAACATAAAGCACATTTCCAGATGTCACATCATGGATACCATATTGTAGTTCTGAGAATAGATTGAATAGAACAATATTTTTGAATATTGTAACTGTTTAACTTCATTTATATACCCACATATGTTAGCATAATGTGTTCACCAAGCTATAGGTGTGGTGCTTAGTTTTTATGAGAAGTCATAGGCAATATGCCATCATAGTTTAATAATCTGTAATGAAATTGTCATGAATTGGTAAATTGTAATGAATTTTTTTGCTGTTGTATCTCTGGTTAAGCATTAGTCTTTGAAATTGCATTTACTGTTAATAATCCAATGTGTTTTAGTAGAGCAGACATAACACTTGTCATAACAAGTGTTATTTCTCATCTTTTAGTTCTTAGTGTTTACCAGCAGATAGAACATGGATTATTAGTTCATTAGGGAAAATCAGGGTACAGAAAAGTTAATTAATTATGAAAGATTCGTTTCTGTGTAAGACAAGAAAAACCTTCAAAGTTTTCCAATAATCTTTGTTAAAAAATAGTGTGTGTGCTTTGCAAAGAAATCATTTGTTCTGTGATAGTGAAGCTAATTATTCTCAGCACACACTAGCTATGTCAAATTGCAAAACGAACATCAGACTCTGTAAGTTGTAGGAATTAAAACACCATCAGTTGAGTTAATGAAGAGCGTACAATGAATATGATCTCATTTTTGTAATGCAGTTTAAGTTAAAGCCTTTTAAAGAACTGTTGCAAAAATCATAATTTAGAGGGGAAAAGAAACAATAAAGCAAATGTTTGCTATCTGTTTTAATTACTTTCTGCTTAGAGGTATGCATTAGGTTTATTTATTGTTTGATTTCAAATTATTTCTCTTAAATGGTTTAAGAATACAGTGGCTAATGATCCATTCTGAAATCAAATGAATAGAATCTTCTGTATTCCATTATACAAAGCCAAATAAAGTAATTTTTGATTGTTCCATTGTGATACCATGTGAAGGTCGCTACTTGAAATTATAGATTAGTATAAGCATGGGAACCTGAAACAGAACATGAAACACAGAAGAGAAAGGGAATTAGTGCCATTTTCTTTTTTTTTTTTTTTCAAATGGGAAAAAAATGAGAGTGGATTTCTGAATTATGTACCAACCATGAATGTAGTGAAAATGCCATCCCCTATTAACATTTCAATTATTTTTCTTTCCCTAGAATTCCTTACAAAGACAGCAATATGAAAATCTCCCTGTAATAGATCTCCTTGAAAATTTTGAATGTTTGGTGAAAAGAAGATATTTTGTCCTGACCAAAGATACTAGCAATTTTCTTCTTGCATACAAGAAGAGGGATTGGAAGATTTTTCTTCCTCCTTTCCACCAAAGATTCAAGATGTGTGGTTGGTTCTTCTCTGTGTCAAAACTATATATGCACTTGGAAAACTTAGGATATGAAGTTGGAAGCCTGAACTCTTAACAGAAGCAGGGAACCTTTATTGTACTTCATCAGTCCCTTCAGATATGAAAATTAAATATTGGGAGTTCAGAGGAAGCCCTGTCAAACTGCCTATCTGCAAATCAAGAGTAATGTTTCCTAGAGATCACTGCAATCAAATAACTCAATATAATTAATTTTATACAAAATAATAAAAAAAAAATCTTGATTCACAAGGTTGGAAATCAAGCATTTTGTTGACAACCAGTCAACCAGTTATTGACAGAGAGGGGATTTGGTGTAGGCATATGCATGTTTAAAGTATTTGACATAATGGAGTTCTTTCCTGAATCCTGTCAATATATTACTTTGCTATGGCAACCCTGTAGCTTTCCAGGAGATGAATTTATTGAATTGCACCCTCCTTAAGCCTAAGTGAGGTATAATGTGTCTGCCTGTTCAGTGAGTTTCAGTATTTAAGATGTATTCAAAGACCATAAGATATTTAGCCTCCTTTAGATAAGACCATGTACAATAATCAGATTTGGGCAAAACTCTACATATGTTATGATTTTGCTGGTATATCTGTAGAAAGAAGAAAGGACTAAAATGATCTGGGGATTTTACATTCAGTTATCCTCCAAGGTTTCCAAAGCAGGTTGCTTATAACGGTTTTCTAACAGCTTTTGGAGGATGCAGAATATATTTTTTGTTTTCTTTGTGTTTCTTTGTGTGAATGTCTGAATTACTTGGTTTTGGAGTTGATAAAGAAAAATACTAAATAGTGATATACTAGAAATAGCTTTTGTATATATTTAAGGATTGAAAATACCTTTGAGTCAATCTGTCTGATGGAGACATTAATATTTGAGCATATGTCAAAGTGTCTGCAGGAAGTGGGTGGAGATGGACCTGGTGGTGAGAGTATTTTAGCAACATATTGCAAAAATTGCCATCTTCCTTTCACTGTGTGGGATGTCTCAGAAAAGTAACCTTATGCTTAGGCACTAATATATCAGCCAAACAACTGAAGTTGTGTGTTCTATCTGTATTTATATGTTGAGGCTAAGAGAATTTAAGCTGACATAAATTGTGTATCTAGTTAACATAATAATTTTGATATGTGTATTTAAATCATTAATATGAAAGTCTAATAACTTATTTCTTTTCATATTGACACATGTAGGAAGCAGGTTTTTATGTGAAGTTTGATTTCTGCTTTATACATGATGTGTGTGTATATATATATATATATATTTTTTTTTTTTTTTTACACTGGTAAATCATGTCTATCTATGTGCCTGAACTCAGGTTGTTGTTTTACCTGAACTCAGCATCATTCAAACATTGCCATTGTGGCTTCAAATTTTTAATGCTCTTAAACACTTTATCTGTGTAAATTAAATTTTCCTTGTTACAGGGAAATCATGCTCTCCTCATCTTACTGGATGGTTACAACTGAATTGCATGCTGATCTAGAGACAACTGCTTTGCAGGCTTCTATAATATTTCAATAATCGTTCAGTCACTGAGAATCTCCTCCACACCATTTCTTCCTTCAGTGGGCAGTACCTCAAATGAAGCTGTCTTACATTCTGCAGAGTGTATAGATGCAACTGTCAGTTGTTTAGACCAAGGTTAGTTTTGAGCCTCATGGGAAAAACCTGTGGCAGTACCAGAGCTCACACTAACCGTTAATTGAAAAACTTTTAACCCAATTTTCATATACACAAATGTAATAATGATTGGAGAAAACTTGATATATTGTCCTTTGTCATCCCAGGGAAAAGCAATGATGCCAATCTTATGAATGTTTTTCCCATCCTGAAAGTGTCACAACACCTTAAGCTTGGTTTGATCCCTTTTAATGGGGCTTTAGCTGTAATGCTAGTGCTGATAATTTAGGATACATTTTTCAGCAGCACACAGAATGTATTAAATGCGTCGTGACGTGCATGCAGAAAATTCAGTTATATGTGGTTGTGATACCAGGTATCTTGGTGCACAGGTTTGGCTACTTGCTTTATTTTGCCATAGAATAGTTGTGCAATGAAATGGAGGCAAGGTTGGTGCTCAGCAACAGAGGAGGAAGAAAAGGCAGCATTTGGGAGAATGGAAGGTTTTGTTAACACAGCTCAGCATTTTGCAGTCAGTGTGTTTTGACATGATAACTTGCTTTGATTAATATGCACTTAGAATTTGCTAACTTTGTGGCCTTCCTTATTTAGATTTACTTTTTGCATTGTAGTTTGCTCCAGAGTTGACTTTAGTGAGTGACCTATAACTTTCAGTGGTAAGATTGATCTGTAGGAACAGATTTGCCTTCCAGTTAAAGCAACTGCCCTATAAAGGAAATATGACAGATGGAACAGACTTGTGAAGTTTAGATAGTATTACAGAGGGAAGGCTTTACTTTGGGATACTATCTTTAGGGCTTTAACTTTAATTATAGCATGAGATTCAGTAAAGTCTTTTTGTTAATGATAAAATGGGGTTCTATCTTAGGGCTTACTTAGTTAGCAAATCCCAATTGAACCTTATTTATTAATTTAGAATGGTTTAAATCTCACCTCAACTTACCCTGGGTGTGAATGGTGTGAAATACATTAATCAGTTTACTGAAGTTGCACTCCTCTTGTTTATTGAGCTATTGAAGCCAGCACAAAACACACAGCTTTACTTTTGGCCAGGTAAATTAGGACTCTTAAGAAGTTAACAAGTTATTAAAAGCTATTTCCATCAATATTGTGTTTGTCACTACTACTGAGTTGGTGCATTTCTCGAAACCACTGAATGTATTGGTTAAGCTAAAAAAAACTGCACCTATGAACAACTCACTAAAGAAATCAGCCTTGTTTAACTTTCTTATTAATTTGTATTACTTAACTAATTTGGGAATTGATAACAGAATGTTTGAGTGATTTATGGCCTGAAAAAAAGACCAACATTTCCCTCCTTGAAAATGGATATTGACTTGTCAGACATTTAGATGAAGAATGATCAATCAATAGGATTTTAATAAGGAAAAGGTTTAAAATTGACTGAAGGTGGCTTTTGTTTAAGGTGATTTGGTATGTGCATATTACTGAGCCCTCCCTGGAGAGGATTTTCAAAGGCAATAATGGGCACTGATTTTCTTTGTTTATTTCATTCTCTTTCTGTTCCCTTTGCCAGGGATCTCAGTATTTACCTCTCCATTATGTCTTTGAAATCTTCCTGCCTACTCTTCTGGTCCTGTGAATAATTTTACTTATTTGCATTTAAAACTACGAGTTTTAACCACTATTCTTCTCCAGTGAGCCTGTTGTCTAGATAAACATTTCTTTTCAGCCCAAGTTCATGCTAGACATGGGGGTTAGCTATTCCCAATGATGATTTTAGGAACACAAATTTCAAAAGTACATGCATTTAAGGAACAGAGTTGACTTGGGAAAATCCATTAAAATCCTGTATTTTGGTTACCTTTTGGAAAATCTAGTATAATAGGCTTCGAGTTAAAAACTAAATGGCAATTATGGTCAACTGGGTTGGTTTGTTTTCTCCATTAGTGAAGTCTCTATTGGGCTTTCTGAAACTATGTAACTAAAGTTAGATTAAAAAGACCCCATTCTGTGTGCAATCTTATTCACATACCCATACAAACTATAGATCCACAACTAATGCATTAAAAGAGTAAACAGTATAGCACATCCACACAAATTCTGGTTGTCACTACCTCCTTGCAGGTTTGTTTTTTCCTCTAGTTAGGTTTCTTATCCTGATTTCAGCCTGTTTTCTTGGCTCTTCCTATCACTATTTTTCAAGCTTTCTATCCTAGTGACTTAGAGGCCACCATTATGTTCCACTTTTGTACCCAATCTTATTGTTTCCCCTCAGCACTCTGTAAGCAAGTGCATACTGGCATGACAAATACAGAGGAGATTCTAGTTTGTGCAGGCTTCTCTTTGGAGGTTGTAATGGGAACAGCACGTTGATCATTCCCAGCACAAACAAGGTTCTGGGTTTTTTTTCCACAAAACAGGGGTTATCAAAAGCTTTTAAGTGAAAAATTCACCATTTTCCTCATGCCTTTTTTTTTATTATTATTTTTATTATTATTATTATTATTATTATTATTATTATTATTATTATTATTATGGCAGAAAAAGTCATGGAGCCAGTTTTGATCATCTCAGCCAGTTCTTTGGATAGGATCTTCTTCGTGTGGTTGGTGTTGAAACCAATGTAAACTGGGCAGAAAGAAAAATGTTTATTCACAGTTCAAAGCCAGAAAGTAAAATTAGGCAGTTTAATCTGACCTTCTTCAGTTCTTGGACCATTGCATTTCAGTGATATTGATCTATTTATCCCAGTAGCCTTTGGTTACATTACCAAGTCAAAACTAACATTTTTCGTGAAAACAAAGATAGTAAATATACGTTTTCATTCATCCAAAGCTGGGTGCCCTCCTTGATAAATTAATTGATTTCTTACTTGAATTCCTCTAGCTTGATCTCCCAGCAAGCAGTTCTAGGCACACTTCCTGGCTGTACCTCAGTGTGCTTTCCTTATAAAGAATACTTGCTTTCTGTGAGTATTTCATGCCAAGGATGTTGATTTCGTTGCTTACAATTTTTTTTCTTTTCAATTGAAAAACCCACCCTATACCAATGAAGGAATGGCCAGGAAAATGTCTACATATGAAACAGATTAAAAACCAAACAAACACCACTCTTCTTCCAGCAGTATAACAAAACAATAAAACGAAAACCTTAAAAAAAGATAAATCAGTCCAAGAATTGCTATCTTACTTTAATAAAAGCAAAGCATTCATAAAATCAGAACTAGATTATGAGATGTTTCTAATCATTCATGTAAGTAGAATCTTTGTTAATTTTTCAAAAATAACTTTTTCTTTTAGCAATTTTTTGTAGTAATCAGGAAACACTGAAGAGTTTAAGGGTGCATTATTAATATACTCCAGTCACTTTGTACATTAAATACTTATTTCTCTGCAACATATAACTCCCAAAGTTCATAATTTCTAATCCAAATGATCTAAAAGAATGAAACAAATTTAGCAGACAGCCATCATGATACATCTAAAGTTTGCAAAAACAGTTATTCTGGGAAAACCAGAAATAATTGCACTACTTTTATGAAAGAGGCTGGGTTGGTTTTGTTTGTTTGTTTTAAAAATGGCAGATTTACAAAGAGGATGTGGCACAAAAACAGGGTAAAATCAAGGCCTCTTACCTGCTATGAAAGAAAAAGAGAAATCCATAATAGCATATTATGATGTGGTCGAGTGGGACCCCTAGAGGCCATATGTTTAGGATTCCTAAAGAATAATTCAGTTGCAAGTTTTGCTCAGCACGTGTAGTTTTGGACTTAAAGACTGGAGTGAGCATATTTTGAAAAACTAACATTTTTTTTTTTCTCAGATTTTTCATGTTTAGTGTATTTTTGTGGCTTCCCTGACTACGGTCCCTAGCATTGATATGAGGAAAAGTAAGAGACTGTTTCTGAATCTGGTAAAGAGTTCTTAACACCATGCAGCAGAGATTAAAAGAGCCCTGTGCAGTTTATTCCATCCTGAAGTACTTATTATCTAACAAAATTCTTGCAGGTCCCATCTGAAGAGAATTACTACAGTACACTTGCAACCTTAGTAGAATATCTTCATGAAAGTCAATCTCTCATAAAATGCTGAACTAGAGTTTTTGGCCAGTGAATTTTGTCAGGGAATGAAGAGAACAAAAGCTTCTTTTAACTGTTATGTGGGTTATTTAGATCATGTATATTACAAGGAAACATACATGTAAGGGAACACACTTCACCTTTCTGACTTCACTAGAAGTTAGGGGTGCAACCATATCATTACATCGCATGAAATGGATATATCCAAGGGTATCCTACTCATGGCAACAGAACCAGATCAGCATGTTACAAATTTAGAATACTTTTCAGAAGTACTTGGTACTCTCTTATCCTGTGGGCATTGGCTATAATAAACTCATTATAACTGTAGAGCTAAATGAACAGGAGATAGGTGACTTCGATTTTTTTTTTTTTCAGTATTTGTTATTTTTGTACCTAAGAGAGGGCAGAAAATCTTGGACATGAATCAAAACTAGCACAGTTGAGATGAAGAGGACTTTGACTTTTCTACACAAGAAATAAAATATTTTTCACTCTTTAGAATTTGGGCTACTCATTCTGAAGGGGTTTTTGTACTAGTCTAATACTCATGATGCAGCAGAGATGATTTAGTGAGGTGCAGTTACAGAGTTTGTAAAACATCTTCTGTAGATCTACAGAAATGAACGGAAACTTCTCTACAGGTTTCTGGCTTGACCAGTCTGAAATTGAAGGCAGATGAAAGTGATGCTGAACACTGATCTTTGTTGTGTAATGCTTACTCTAGCAACAAATGTGCCATATATTAAAGTACATATATAAGTATACATCTATAAGTAGTCTTTGCATACTTTTTGGCCCTATATATGTAGAAATACAACATCATCAGGGTATAAGGTAATATGATCCTGAATCTCTTCTTCATGGCTTTTCATAAAGAGAAGGGTATTAGCATGGGACTGCCTGGTAGCAGAGGAATACTGCCAGCTTGATTCTATATCGAAATATATATCTTATCATTTCTGCCTCCAAAAAATAAAAGGTATTTCATGCTTTCTTTGTCATCCTCTAACTCTCTAATGTTAGGAAATGTGAGCAAAGTTATTCCAATATTTCCTGATTAACACTATCATTTTCATAAAGGTCTTTGAGGTTAGTCAAACTTTTTGCAGAAAAATGAAGAGTTGCTAAATTGACAATGATTTGTGTGAGTAGTTTACAGACTTCTTGTAGCTGTTGTGCCTCAAATAAAATAATAGGATTATTTAGTTTGGAAAAGATCTTTAAGATCACGGAGTTCAGCCACTGACCTATCTCTGCCAACTCCACTACTAAATCATATCCCCAAGTGCCACCTCTGTGTCTAAATAAATAATTGTGTCTCTTGAGGCTTGCATGTTGGTGCTCTAAGGGACAACAATGACACTATTAAGTTTGTGATATGCATACTAATGTCAATTGTAGTTTATTTCTATGCTCTGTCTAGAGGCTTCTTCTCAGAAATACTTAACCATTTATTTGGGAATGCCTAAGCCATAAACAACTGATAAATTATGATTGTTATATTAGAAGATTTGTTGCCAGTGGGCTGGAAATAGTGGTTGCATTGGTAACTGGAGGGAGGTCCTATGTTTACTGTAGCAAATAGGAGAGGGTAGTAGGGCATCAGATACACTGGGGTGGAAATGGCTAACAACAGCATTCCCAGAGAGACATGCTGGCAGCAACTGAAACTTAAAATCAGGGTATATTCCCTCTTTTTTGAGAAGTCTAATTCCTGCAGTTAGGTTGGTGAGGTTGGTGTTGGTGTTTGTCTTCAGGCACCAGCCTCCTCTTTGATCTGAGGAATCACTGGCTTTTCCCTGTCCTGAGTGCATGTACAGCATAAGTCACTGAGTGTGCCCCAAAACCAGCTCTTCAGAAATCCTTATTTTTTTTCCCAGACATGCAAATACTTATGCATAACAAACATTCCTTCCATTTTCTCTCTGTGACCTATTTCTCAACAGTTTTAATTCATTATATCTTCTGACAAAAAAAAAAAAAAAAAAAGGTGGAATTAATCTTTTTTAGTTCATTGATTTTGTGACTAAAAAATGGTAAAACCATAACAAGAAGTATGAAAAATTTTACTTTGATAATATATATTTCAGTGGTTTTGAAGTATGCAGTCCTATAGTTGCATAAATATAAGAAAATATTTGAGTGTTTGTGTACGTGTGCTTACCCTCTCATGATGCTGCTTTGTTCTGCTGTCAAAACTCACTTTGATTCATTGTGCCAACTACATGGATGATCTGTTCCCTGATGATGTTTCCAGATGATCTGAGTCACGTACAAAACATTCTCAGAGGCTTTCTTTATACATTCATTAAAAAATCCAGGTGGAATCCATTGTATTTAATAACTCTGGAAAGGGTGCCTTTTCCCCATGTCTCTCTATAAACTTGAGTCTTCCTCTGGTGCATAGCTCTGGCTAAAAAGCCAACATTTTACTCTTATTTTTTCAAAGGAATATATAGGCTATATATGTTTTAAGTATGCAAGTCAATACAGCTATGGTCATAGATTTCCTGAAGTTCTTAAAACTTCTTTAAGCCCTGAGATTCTTAATCCTGTTTTTCATAAATTGTGAAGTTGGCATTATTTTTATTTTATAGAATATTCTCAAGTCCCTCTACACAGTCTGTTTAATAATGTGCGTGTGATTAACTTAACCACAGATGTAGCTTTAAAATTGATGTAAATCAATGAACTCAGAAAAAATTTTGTTTTAAATCAATGTTCTCTCTAGTTCAAAGCAAAGACTGTAGGGGAAACCATGCTTTCTAAAGTGAATACAGCATGGTGTAGAAGTGAATAAAGTGCTGAAGTGCTTTTAGCTGAGGGTACAAGTTCTGGATCAGGATGCCATAAATTTGTTAAGATCAGGGCTTTCTATGTATCCCTTATCAACCTATAATCTCCTGATTGTTGCCTGTTTTTCAACAGCTGAGGAACAGTAATCCACACTTGCTTATCTCTCTTAATCACAGCCTCATGGTGCTATAGCTCCCTGAGCCTTTAATTCCCTCTTAGAGGCGTAACAGAGTGGAAAGTAAACAAAGACGAATTTGCAACCTTCAACATTGCTAATTTGCTCTGATGTCAGAATATTTAAACAGGCAAGGACTTGGGAATTATTTGATCACAACTGATTTTAATCTAATGCATGTGAAAAGGCTGGGTCTGGGAAGGTTGTGCAAAATGACAGGCGTCCCAAGAGAGGTTGACTGAAGGTTTCTTCTTTAAACAACAATAGCTCCATCATTTTTCTACTCTGGATCCTGTGCTCTTACTGTGTATTTTTGTTTGCATTTTTAATGCAACTTTCTGAATGTGATATTGGTTTTCTTGAAAATTCCTCATTTGCTTCCCAGTTTATAGGTGTCAGAAGCCCAATCTTTAGGCTTGTTATAGTGTCTGTTCACTGCATAGTGGGTGGGAGAGATAAAGATCCCTATTTAAAAAGCTTTGTCTCTCTCCACGTTTTTGTACCATCTTGACAGCCTAGTGTATTCTGTATACTTTCATATGTAAAATGATTGATAACTTGATCTTCAAATTATTTTAAATTACACAGTTGACATTTATGCATGTATATATGTGTACATACTTGCTGGATAAGAAAGGATGTTATCTTGTGTTATCTATTATGTGCACACTTCATCTACCACAGAGGTGATGGGCTTACACATACATACACATTATCATGCACACATATTCATCTGTCCTCATAGTAGATAGCTATGCCATTACCTGAAACAGATTTGATAAATATATGCAAGACAAGATAGTGTTTTAATTTTTTTTCTACATTTTCTTCAATTTCCTTCATAAGGTTTTAATTGTCTGTTTAATGCATGTGTAATCACTTATTTTTTTATTGTTTACAAAATGGTTAATGCAGCGTACATAGTGTTATCAGGACAAATGTCTGATGTTCTCTTAATTGTTATATATTGTTGTGTTTATATCTCTTCTGGTTGAATGACTTGTGTTTCTGAAGCATGTCTGATGATGATTTCTCCTTTTCTTCTTGGTATGTATCATTCGGGATATTCCAGGGAGAGACGTGTCTGGGAAGCCAGCCTTTTGCAGTCACTCCCTGCACTGAGATTACAGCGCTGGGCTATTTGTGTTTCTCCTCATCCCTGTTTCTCTGTCTCTCACTCTCTCCAGCTGGTGTAAAT
This sequence comes from Rhadina sibilatrix, assembly GCA_013400275.1. NCBI lineage: Eukaryota > Metazoa > Chordata > Aves > Passeriformes > Phylloscopidae > Rhadina > Rhadina sibilatrix. The sequence goes on from VWYO01011295.1 coordinate 961,159, forward strand.
GACTGCTGCTGCCTCCCAGAGCAAGATAACCTGCTCAGTCAGCTGGAGCCCCCTGCGGACAGCTGTCTCGCTTTTAGCTGATGGAAAACTGCTATAACCGCTGAATGGAAGAGCGTGGAGCAGCGACCATACCAGCACGAGGAGCTGCTGCAGCAGCAGCAGCAGCAAGAGCGAGCGAGGACTCTATTGTTCCCTGGTGTTAAACAGTTTTTCCTTTTCAACTGCCATGCACAACAGCGGGAAAGAGCTTTGCAGTCCCTTTCTCCCCGTGAAGAAATTCTGAAGAGGGGAGGATCGTTTGAAGAAGGTTTCGAGGTGGTGCTGCGGGTTTTGGACGCAGCGGCAGGCTGCTGGAGGCATGGGGTTGAGCGAGGGGAGCGCTTCTCTCTGCCGTGGTCCAGGGGCTTCTGCCGTGCCCGCTCGGTGCGTGGGAGTTCTCCTGCTTCTGCTGCTGGGAATCTGGGACGCTCGTGCACAAAGTGAATTTCAAACTTCATCAGTGTATTTGTGGAAGACTGGTAAGTCAGGATGCTGTGATAACACAACAGCAGTGTATTGAGTTTTTGTTGTAAGTAATAACCTTTTTGTGTGCTTTGTGTATGTGGAGGGAGAAAGTTAATCTAAATAACTAATGTTTACTGGCGGGATTATAGGGGAAAATAGGTCATCTTAGAGGATTCCACCATCCAGGCAAATATTGCAATTAAAAAACTCCTTTTGTGAGTCTGTGGCGCTGTTACTGGGATCTCTCATATATTTTCTGTGTCTTCTGATGTTTTTCATTTTGTTTAGCAGCTCTGTGTTGTACATAAAGGTCAGAGCATTAGTCCCTGTCCACAATGAGAAGGAGCAATTATTACAATTGGAGTCAGCATCGTTAAAAGTGCTCTAAACATATTGAATTTTCACAAAGAAAGATGTGATTCAGCACGTCTGATCTTTGTGTCCTGTGCTGACATGTAATATATTCAGTGTGGTAATTGATGGGGAGTTGGGTTTGTTAAATTTAGGTTTGTTCCACGGTATATAGGGCACGTGAAAGCTAATGATGGATTAGGTGAAATAATCCAAGTGATGCCAGATCTCATAACCAAAGAGCCAAAGGCAAATAGGCTATGTGGATTCAGCACCACAGCGGACGGATAATTTCCCCTACTTTGATCCTAATGAGTTACGTGTCTGTTTTAAAGATTGCATAGTCATAACAGTGTTTCAGCCTTAACTCTGCATTAAAAATCAGTGGGGACTTTTCCTGTGTCTATTAATATATTACATTAATTCAGGACTTAAGCAGTGATGAATATGTGCCATTTAGTTGTCTTGATAGAGTTTTAGTTTCCTAAACTCATGTTTAGGAAATCTAAAAATTTCTGACTGGGAAATATTTCACATTGGCTTTGGCAGTTAGCTTCCTTTCCTGTATGTTGCCAGGAATTAAACAATCCAAAAAGTAATAGATTTGTTTAAAAAGTAATTTTTCGTTAAAGGATAATGCAATAATAAGAGAAATTGCAAATTAATCATTTGTCTGAAAAACAACTTTGAGAAGACAGTCTCTTTCCTGGATGGAGGGACACAGCCTTCTGCCACAGAAGCAGATCAATTTACAATTACAGTGATATCCTGAATTTTTTAAGAGGCTCCATCTATCCAGCAGCTCAGAGAGGAGATTAAAAGGAAATTCATTTAAACAAGAAGACAAGCTTTCCAATAACACTAGAAAGAGAAATCTGGAGAAGGGAAAATCCTTTGCAACTTTCACTTCTGACTGCAAGATGAGTTACACAATGACAGTGACCTTTTTTTCCTTTTAAGCCATTGACAAATTAAAAACAGTTTACAGTTCCATTACAGATCTGTAAGTGTTCAACACACACTTAAAAAGAGATGATATATGTGCACAGGTTTATGCAAAGGCACAGTAATAATATAACATTTTCATAAAGCATTTCACATTTACCCTAAGTTGCTAGGCATCAGCAGAATAAACTCTCCATCATTTTATTATGTCTCCATTTAACGGTGTAATGGATTGTATTTTAAAATGTTAAAATAGTAACATAATAATGGATAATAATGATAATAGTGAACTACTACTTAAGAACACGTGCAGTCAGTTTGCTATGGACTTAACTCCACTTTGCACATAGTACACGTGCTCTGAAGTCATGTCAGCTCAGCAAAAAGAAACTGTGTTGGCTTTTGTCTTCTCCCCCTTTCTCCCTTCTTGGCAAAGACTGCTCTTAAGAAACTTTTGTGTAGAACAGGTATGATCCAATTACTTTGCCTGATGAAGAGCTAGTTCTTCCCTTCATCTTTCCTTCTGTGAAGTCTCTCTCATCTGTTTTGCCTGCAATAGGAAATATTGCAGCCATAACATCAGTGATGAGATGGAAACATGATGAAAAACAAGTAATGAAAAACAAGAGTGGCTCTTTTCAGATGATGAATGACAAGATGCAGTGAATAAGACACTGCATCTGTGTTCGACTCCAAATTAAATTTTTGCAGTCTTTTTCCTAGCTGTGTATTGAATTCTTTTGTTCCCCCCACCCCCCTCCAGTTGTGGGAGGATCTAGAGAGTGACATGGAAGAATTGCTGGTCAGTGGTCTGAAGTGACATGTAGTATGGGATCTACAGAGTTCAGCTAAAGTATCAGAGAGAAAAACAAAACTGAACAGTAGTGAGCTCATTTCAGATGATATTTTCCTTCTGTGAATGAGAGAGGTCAGGGGAATGTGTGGCTGAGACTTTGTCAAGGCAATCAGCTTGATTATATGCCTTTTGGGACCTCTTATGTCCATTTTTTGAGAACCATGCTATTTCTGTATTGAATTTAATCTGTCATCAGCTTTTGTAAGTGCTGTTCATGACTTGCATCTGTCTTGTTTTTATTTCTAAAGGTTCTTGAAATAATGTCTTGGTGTATGCTGCTCTATGTCTTCTATACTGCTTTACTGCATTATGTTTTCTTAAGGATGCCCTTGACAATAATCTGCAATGATTATGAGGTTTGAGTTGAGGCATGCTTTGTTTTATAGAATAATAGTTTCCTTTTTAATTGTTTTGTTTATGGGATTTGAAGGGTTTTTTTTGTTTTGTTGGAAAGATGTTCTAATTCAAATTTCAAGTGTTTACCTTCAGTCCATGAAAAGCTCTCAGAGGACATGATTTCCTGTTTACTACCATCCTCCTGTCTACTACCATAAAAATCTGAGGTTATTGCAATACTCAGTTTAACCATTTGGGGGTTTAGTTATCTTTGATTCAACATCTACAATGTGAATAATCTGCTTTGAGCAGGGAGGTTGAGCTAAAAGTTATCTCCAGAGGTCCCCTCTAATCTCCACCCATCCTATGGTATGGTGCCATCGCTGAGTCATTTTTACTTCTCCAGCTGAAACTGGAGTTTTGGCTTTTGTTACTTTTTTTGGTCTCTTGAGAGAATGGGTATTTGGTGTTCTGGTGTGTTTAATGGACCAGTCAGAATTCTGAATGCCATTTAAATAAATACAAGTGATTAAACTCACCAAACTTCCCATTCCATCCTGTGCAGACCTGGTGTATGCATTTTATTCAGTTACAAATACACAGCTAGTTCATTTTGTGTGGCCACCAGGAAAGCCATCTTGGTTTTTTAACATAACTAAAGCAAAGTGATGAAACAGCAAGATTCTCAGAGCTGAGTCATGGTGTGTATCTGCTTGATGATCTGAGCTAGACAACAGCAGCTTTTAGCAGCTCATGGAAGAGAAGTTGTGGTACTGAGGATTAGTGATTATATTGGTGTGAGGCTGGCACACACTGCCAAGCATGGAACTATTTATGTTGAAAAGATGTTTAATGACATGTTTTGTTCATGAGTAATTTCCTTTCTCTGAGTGAACTGAATTCATTTGCAATGAGCAGTTGTTTGCTTCAGGTTCTACACTGCCGCATTGAACTTGTGTGAGTTTTTTAAATGCCATTTTTATTTTACCTTAACTTTTATGATTTGCATTAAAATTTTGCTGGATATTATTGAATTTTATCTGAAGGGGAGTTGTCAATAATGGAGCCAGGCTCTTTTCAGTGTTGCCAAGCAATAAAACAAGAGGCAATGGGAAGAAACTGATGCACAGGGAGTTCCATCTGAATACGAGGAGGAATTCCTTTACTATGCAGGTGACTGCACACTGGAACAGATTGTCCAGAGGGGCTGTCAAGATCCTCAAGAACTGTCTGGATGCAACCCTGTCCCATGTACGCTGGGATGACCCTGTTTAGGCATGGAGGTTGGATCAGATAACCCACTGTGGATCCTTCCAACCTGACCCATTCTGCAATTTTCATATTCAGAGACACCTTATAATCTCATGATACTGCCCACCATGGGCTAAGATGTTGATGTATCTCTTAAGTTTTGCAGCAAACAATGTGATGACTGCTGATTCCTAAAAGACGACACCTATAAAGTTTTCAGGTTTTTCACTTTACATGAAGATGTGTATTTTCCTTAGTCTGTCATTTCATCATGCAGGGCATATATTTACCATTCCTTTACATAACTGACTAAGCATAGGTGTTTCTTGCCCCATCAGAAGTCTCTTTTACTTCTTTCTACCCTCTCCTTCATATGCTTTTGTTAAATGAATTCACATGCTGATCTGTGATGTGCTGTTGGTGTATTGCCTGCTTACAGTTACTAAGATATATATATATATAAAATATATATTATATGCTGATTAATTACTGGAGAATGCACAAAATCAGCAAGGTTCAATCACATTAAAATTGCATCTTCCAACAGCTTGAAGTAGTGCACATTACACCTTTGAAGTGGAAGATGCAGCATTGAATTATTATCTCTGGAACAAAAAGAAGGCATAAGAAAAAAATCCAGGAGGTAGTGTCTTTTCCATTATTATCTGTTTTAAAGACTTGATCAGATCTCAGATAGTATCTCTACAGAATTATTTGAGATATCTGAATCATTGATACCAAGACTTGGTCTTTGGTATAACAATTGCAGTTGGACATTTTCCCTTCTTTTTAGGAAGGGTAGAACTTGAAATAGGCTTTTTGTGGGTAATGCTGCTGTTTTAAAATTAAAGTGGAAGGAGAAAGAAATCATTGTTTCCTGAAGAGAATAATAAAGTATCTATATTTCCTGCTTATATTGTGTCTCCTAGATGAAAATTGCTCCTTAGATGATAACTTTAATGCAGTCAAGAATCAGAGGAAAGGCAATAGTATGTGTGTAGGCAACATACAGAAGATCATAGGTACCTTTAGGGTAGTGGAGGCCTGGAGGGAAACCAGGGGGCCAGGGGGTTTCCACTGGGGCCAGAGAAGCGTTGCAAACTGCAGGCAAGAGCTCTTAATCACTTTCTGATCTTTTTCAGGCAACAGCATTTGTATGTGATTTATCCTTGTTCCATTGCCTTGGCAAGAGAGCTACACAAGGGCCTCCTAATCCCAGAGCCTATAAACAAATGTTTTCTGTTTCAAGGTGTTAGTTTGGGATCTTGTAACCAAGTCACACTTCACTGCTTGATATGAACTTGGGTCTCATTACTTCTCTGATTTTCAACCTCTTGGTTTCCAACTTACCCACAGAGAGGAACAAACACAACATCCATTGTCATTGCATCCCTGTCAGGTTTTACATTCTAAGGGCCAAATCTATTTTAAAAATAGTTTGGTTCCACAAGGGGAATTTTCAACAGTTCTGAGATTTCTCTTCTAATATATTTATTATTAGGTGACTAAAACCCATAAAATCACTGAATAAAGTGTTTTTATTTTATTTTCCCTATGTATGACCATAGGACTGTCCTATTTTTACTGCACTGAGTGTTCTTATCTCTTATTAATGCCTGAGGAGGACAGAAGTCCTTCCTAGGACTGGCAGTCCAGCAGGCATTTCAAAATGTACCTAAATGCACACTGACAGGAATTATCAGAAGAGGGAGAGAGAAAAATTACCTAACCAAACCTCTGATTAAAGCACTTACCTTTCAAGGGTTATGTCATCTTGTTTGTTGGAGCTGTTCCCTTACACAGGTGAAACTCCCTCATTTGTTCCAGCATTTCTCTTTTTTTTGTTTGTTTTAGAACCCAAGACTTGCAGTAATTGCACCTTGAGACTGGAGACAGATAAGCCTGTGTCAGTATCTAGGAAACTCCTGATTTTAAAGAGATTATGAAGAAATTATCTGAAGAGGAGGATTAGATGCTAGGGGAAATGCTAAATGAAAAAAAAAGATGTTTTATCATGAGGCCTAACTGTCAGGAAGGGAATTCACATATGATGATGAAAGAGGGCAGTGAGGACCTCTTCAAGGGAAAATAAAGCCCTAGTTATGGCATGGTGAACTTCAGCTGGTGCTTGCACATCCTGGAGGAGAGAGGTCTGTCAAGATTTTTAAACTGTCATTGATTGTAAAAGGTTCTTTGGGGGACTCATCTTTTTGATTCTCTGGTCTTCAGTTAACCGAGTAAGATAAAAGGAATATTAATAAAAACTCTATTTCATCACCATTTCAAAGAATAAAAATTATTCAAGCAAAATGTGCTAAAGAAACATTATTGCTAAATATAAATGATTCTCCAGGATAGAATGTGATTAAGTGTTGGTTACACATACACTGCATAAATTCATATTAATTAGAATTTATCACTTCTATTAAATTCTGTTATGTGCATCTAAGCAACCACACTCTTTGCTGTCGTCTCCCAGTTAAATCTGACTTTCATGTAGTCAAATGGGGTTTATCTGTCTAGGTCTTGAATAAGGACATATTCATTTTCATTAGGCATGTTCATCACTGTTGCTCTTTGCCCTCATTTATAAAATATCCTTTCAGATATTTTATTCAAAAGAAATTTTGCAAGGCATGGATTAAGTCTTTGATTAATGCAGAAGACTTCTAGTGCAGCCTGGCAACAGAATATTTGGCAGAGATGCAGAAAATGGTTGCTTTCAAGAAATTATTTATAAATGTTGTTTAGTATTCTGTCCTTATTTAACAAAATCAAAGTAAATATTTAAATGTTTGGATAAAAATGTTGTGCTGTGAATTTTTTTTTTCTTATGCAGCTACTTTGCCACATTTGAAGTAGGAAAATAGAAGTGTGGCTGATATTATAAACCTCTAGTTATGATAAACAAGCACTATATTCTAGGGTAATGGTTAATTTCACTTGGAGGTTTATTGCCTTGGTTTTTCTCTGTTCTCTGGTTTTTTTTTTTAAAGTTCTACTTCAGCCTTCTGATTGTTTACTTTTTGTAGTGGAGTTTCTCATGATTTTCACAGAAAGAACCTATTGTTGTAACTGTCCTTTCATGTTTACGTTCTTCTCATAAGGAGGAGACTGTTGATGGACTGTTGGGTTGACCAGTGAGTGTGGTTGGAGAGTAAGATTTTCTTCCTCCAATCCATGGTCACTGTTGGAATTCTATAAATATCGAGGTCTGTAAATAAACTTTCCTTTTTTTTGGAAGAACATCATGCCTTGGACATCTCAGTGTGTGAGTGTCGTTTCTTTTGTGTCGTGCTGTGACAGAGGATGGCATTTTGAAGCTGTCAGAAAAGTTGAAAATGGTAGTTGGTAATGTTGTACCGGTAGCAGAGGATGTCTGGATTGTTTTTAGCAAGTGCCCTGAAGTGCTTATGCTAACTGGATCAGCTCAATCCCTCAGCTCATAGGGATGCTGGAATAGGAGAATGCCTCAAAAGCTATGGGTTTTATTCTGCAGGCTGGAATCCAGTGTGGAATTAATTTAGGTTTTTTAATTCCTTATAGACCAGAGTTTATCTTGACAGTTCCCTTTTTACCTGATGTCATTTTTTATCCTGCGTGTCCACTGAGTTCTTAGATAACAGAAGTGTGTATTTTTTAACACAGAAACTCCAGACTTAACAGAAAGCCCAATTCCCTTAATATAAAGTATTATCAAATACAAATAAGAATCAATATTTTGATAGAATAAATTTTTTCTATGGTGTAAATTAAATTGTGCACTAAACTTAGAGTGAGTAAGTAATTTCTGGGGTAAAGGACAATGCATATATTTATCCTGTTAATTGAACTTTACATCCTGGATTCACACATCTTTTTCTCTCTTTCTTCTGTTCTTCCATGGTCGGTTCCAAAACAAGTCCTCTCTTTGTAACAGGGCAGAAAGACCCTTTTTCTGGATGCGTGTCCAGTCAAAATCTCTGTTTCTCCTTCATAGACTAGTGAAACTGAAAAAAAGTGGTGGGCTCCTTAGGTGGATAGAGATATATTAAAATTCTCAGTAACAGAAGTTTAAGATCTGGTGGGTTTGTGTAGCACCTCAGAGAAGGGAATGGGCTGACAGAGCCTACAGTGGGAGGCAACAGTAGCATTGACTTGGCTTCTATTTATGGATTCTTCTTTCTTCTTATGTCTGTTTCTGTCTACTAAGGCAGAAAAAAGTATATGGAGTTGCTAAAGTAATAGAAGAATTAGAAGAGAGCACCATATAGAGAAATCCTAAAAAATCATATTATTGGGTAAAAGTTTTCCTAAATAATCACAATTAAAATAACTGTAGTATGTAGATATGGAAACTTAGTCAAATTGAAGTTAATGGAAGCACTTTAGTTACTGCTAGCACAAATTATTCTCCCCTAGGAAATCCCATTGCTTACCATTTTCATATGAATGCTGTACAGTGTTAAACTTATCAGTGTCTGGGATTTCAAACAAAATCCAACAGCCATTTATTGTAGCAATCAGCACGCTCTCAGCATTAATTAGCACTGTGATTTTTGGTGCTGCTGACATTGCTCAAAGTCGTCAGTAGACCACAATAGCTGGAGGTTTTTTAAGTTGCTTTCTGTACTTTGTGAGCATTGCCAATACTGTTTTGGTGATTTCATGTCTGTGGAACAGAAAGGGAAAATCTGGTGTGTTTGCATGGGTTCAGGGAACAACTGCCATTAGATGTGGGCCTTATTGTGTGGCTCAAGTGGAAGTTTCTTGTGTTATCCCTTGTGAATGATGTTGCTAGAAAGCAAGCTTCCAAATGTTCAAATACTAGAAGTCTCTTGATTTCCACAGATATTTTTTAGGGGAAAGAGATTATGTGACCACTCCTCACAGTCCGTATTATACAAATTGAGTTTGAGGGTATTAATTGGAAAGGATTTCTGATGTAATGAGACAAACATTTTTAAGATTGATGACATCTGCTAATCCAATGAGAAATTTCTTAATGAGAGACATTATTACTTTCTACCTCCTGTATTATGCAAAATGAAATATTTTTATTACTGAACAATAGTATCACTCTCCTTATGTGTGGTGGAGAATAGCTATTTTACCACTGAACCATTAGAGAAATAGAGAATAGAACAGAGAGAGATTGTTTTATAATGACTTGTGTTTGCACAATGCCTAGCACAATTGAATTATCTTCATTTGCTGGTGTTTCTATGTTCCACAGCTTTATAGAAAACAACATAATTAAGACTTGTTAAAGAGGCTGTTTATAAAGACACAAACATAATTTACTGACATTCTAAAGGAGCATCCAAATAACGTCAAGTGCCAAAAGTAGTTCAAATAGCTGATATCAAGATGCCATACTGGAGGATACTGGAGGAGAGAGTTGTTTTCATAGGAAAATAGCATTATAAAAAACCTTAGGAAATGGATTCTCTGTGTGATAGTTCCCAAATGCATTGTTGGGAGAAGAGGAATGTTTGTAACAGTTAGCATTTCTGCATTCACAGATATAGTGCAAGTGGAAAGACTCTTGTTTTGAATTTTATGTGAATGTGCTTGATTATCCTAAAAGACAACTTGTGTTGTGTAAAATTTTGCTTGTTTTGCAGTGTTCTACTGGTGGTTAATCAAGTATACATTGTGAGGAATTTTTTGCTTGATTTAATTTTCTTGTGATTTTCTGTCAAAATAATTCCTGAATTAGAGGAAGAGGGTGGAGCAAGAAGGGAAAAAGCATTAAGGTAGTCATAAGACTGCTACATCTTGCAAAAGGGAGCATAAACCTTATTTGCAAAAGTTGCATTATAAGCTAGTAAAGAGGCTGGGTTTTGAATCCAATGTCAGCTCTGCACATGGTTTGCGGTGGTGACACTGGGAATCTGCTTTTCTGTAAAGTGCCATTTGTAAATATAGTTTTTTATAGGTCTGTGCAAAAACAAAACAGAAGAAACTTTGAGTCTTGAGATTTTTGATATAGTTGTTAGGCAGTACCCAAGGTACCAGTGCTTAAGCACACTCTAGTACATGGCATATACAAGTAAAAATGGATGTAGTGAAGACCAGGACACTTGAGAAAAAGGAAGAAAGAAGTTAACATGAGTGGAGAATTCAAACATGAAAAGCCTGGGGTAAGCAACCAGCAGGTTATTTTTTTTTTCTGTTGAAATCAAATATTTAAAATAGATTGTGAGGTTGAAAAACTCAGGGGGCTGAGAGAAGGGGCAAATTCCTCTATGAACAGATAGGACTTTTTAAACTAGCATGACTTTTCTAATGAATCAGTCTGGAAGCTATTTTCATGCCATACATAGCTCTTTGTGCACGCTTGCATGTGTGATATTTATGTGATGGTCTGAAGGCACTGTTGAACAATGCTGTATGGGTCCAAGGGAACTACTTAAAAAAAATTAAGAAGATTATCTAAGTCATCTTCTTCTTCCTGAACAGTGGCACATCTTGAATTAGTGATCATATCTAATACAAAGTATGTTTTTTCTGTACTACTAATTCCTTTTTAGAAATTCCACCTTCATGGCTGCTGAGCTTGCTATTTTTAAGAGGCTTACTTTGAGGGCTGCAATTGAAACTACTATTTTTTCCACTTGTTTGTTTGTTTCTGTAATCCTAAATGAAGTTCAGTCAGCATTGCTTTTTAGATGGCAGCATTGGAAAGACTGACTTGTTCCTGTAAGATGTGCTTGGTGCCATGCAGGAGATAATGAAGGGGAGAGGAGGAAGAGTGATAAAGTGACAGAGCACGCAAGGAAGATTTGTAGTCTTTAGCTTGACATGGATGAATGACTCATGGCTCTTCATATTTCAGCTTGATATATGAATGTCAACACCTTGGGAGTAGTTTGGGTACCTGAACCATAAAGCCAGGAAATTCAGGTTATTTTCTGTGCTGTACTTCACGTCTTTGTAGGGAGATGCAGGAGAATGTTACAGTCTGTGCTGAGTTCTCTGAAGCTCCACAAAGTGCATTTCATGACAGATTTGTATACGTGATTTATATATTTACTAGTGATATTTACTATTTTCTCCCTTTCTGTGTTAAATATACTTTAAAAGCTTTATGGAAGAAATCCAGATGATGAATATATGTACTGGTTACCATTGAGTCTTGGTTCTTTTGTGACAGTACAGATTTGAGCTATTCTACCAATTCTATTCTATACTGCCAATTACATGTTTATGAAGTAACTCTAAAACTGTGCATTTATTGTATAACTATAATACAGCTTGTTTTTTGAGATAGTATAATGTCCTGGTTTAGGGCAAATTTGGGAGGAAACCTCCAAAGGGGTTTCTCTGGAAAGCAAACCCAAACGGCCCCTCCCCCAGCCAGTCCGGGAAAAAACTTACTCGGAGAGAAGTGAAAAAAGCTATTTATTTAACAAACAAGATGCCCACAAGCACCAAAAAAAAAACCACACACCAAAAAACAACAACAACAACAACAAACAAAAAACCCCACCAAAAACAAACAAACAAACAAAAAAGCCCCAAAAAACACAACAATCCAACNAGCACAAACAAAACAGATGACTGGCGATACAAGCATCATAAAGTCACCCTAGGACATATAACTTTTGTTTTTTTTTTTTTATCTTAACTCTGCAAGAAGTTCATTTATTGCTTTCAGGATGTGACCTATTGAATGTCTTCTCTTGAAATCACTGAATTTTCTAGATTACATGCTTCATAGTTTCTTCTGAACAATATACTACTGCTTAGTTCTCACTTAACAGGAAAGTAATAGTCTTCAAGGGTCGGAATCTACAGAAGCCAAAGTTGGGTAGTAAAAATTTTACTTTTTGGATGCAGAGGTAGGTATTTAAAACAGGTATATTTTGCTGGAGCCTCACACATAAAAGGAAATTGATGATTAGAAATGGAGTGACAAGTCAGTGAACTAAAAATTACTGCCATGTATGCAGCAAAAAAGTCTCTCCAAATAACAATCTGTTGCTTACATAACGTCTTCATCACTCTCATTTAAGAAATAGATTTTCTCATATTGATAAGAGTATTATTTTGCAACTAGAAAGGGACAAACCAGTGAACCTGTGTCTCAGAGGAAATGACATATTGTTACTCTTCACATATAGATGCTGTGGTTATTTGGTGTAAGCCATTTTAGGAAAGATGGTAGATAAAGTGCTTATAAAGTAATTTATGTATCTTTTACCAAGGTTGTATATGTGCCTTGTGAATTTGCAGGTTTAGTAAATTAAATGCACTCTTCAGCATATAAACCTATGTCTTTCTAAGTGTGTTGTTTCTTGGACAGTAACGCAGTGCTATCCAGAAAGTTGTTTATTATTATTATTAATTATTCTGTGTATGGAATACAGTCTGTATATAATCCCATGAGTGTGATGAGTAGCACAAGTAAGTAGCAAGTGTTTATTAACAAAATATGGGTTTAAGGAGAAGTTGAGATGAAGAAAAGGTGCAATTTAATTAAAGAGAAAATGTTAAAAGAAAGAGTAAAGAATTAGTTTTCAGTCTTGTCATGCTTATATTAGTTGCTAATGCAATTCTGTGTTGCAATTTCTCTTTCCTTTAGGACAGACATTCATCACATTTTATGCAAACATTACCAGAGAGAGTTATTTTGGAAAGAAAAGACAAAATATATTAAGAAGCCATAAAAAGATGCCCTTCTTTCTGTATAATGAATCAGATAATACAGTGTCTTTTTGTTAACTGTTTTTTTTTTCATTTAGACTATGTAAAAAAGAAGCAAGCTATCATTAGCTAAGGCTTATTAAATCTTCAGAGTGTTATTAAAGTAGTTTAATCTAGTCAGACATATCTGAAAAGAAATGAAACAACCCAAAATACACAAGATGGAGTGCAGAACATAAAAGATATCATGTCATATAAAAATATATATAAATCCTTTGTGTTCTATCACTTCACCTGTGTCTGGCGCTCATATTTTGCTGCAGTGGGTCATAAGGGAGGAGTCCACTTGAAGTAGAAGTGCTGCTTTTGGTTTTGAATTTTTAAAGTAAAGATGAAGAAGGCTCCCTGAAGATAGATATTCATTAAGAAAGTCAAAGAGTTTTTGCAGAATATGTTCTGTTCAGGGTGGTTTTCTGTTCACCACTTTGTATGTCTCTGAGCACACTGGAGCTTCTAATGAAAAAATAATACAGTTCATTAATGTGGAAAAACTTCTGAAAGTAGCTACAGTCTCACAGCATTCTGGGAATTAGTTTGAACATAATTGGTTGGATGTCAATATTAAAAAGCACTCTAATGAAAAAGAAAATGCTCAAGCTATGATAGTTTGCTGCTTCTGATGAAAATTTTAATGAGGCTGAATAATTAACCCCTTCTCTCTTCTTTCTTCCCGAACTGCCATGTCTTGACCAATTTCTGCTTTACATTTATTGTAAATATTTTAAGCAGTTGATTTTCTATCAGTGTAATAGAAAGACTGTTTTCTGTATGTTGCACTATAGCTAGTTTCCTTTTTTTTTTTTTTTTTTTTTTTTTTTTTTTTTTTTTTTTTTTTAATCCTTTTTACCTTCATGGCTAGATTACTCAAGTAGAGTATTTGTCAGTTGTCATGCCCCTCAGCTATGACTTAGCTGAACTGTGCTTCGTGCAGTCTAATCTTTCCTGATAAATCCACTGACTAGTGTTGCACCAAGCAGTACAGGATCTGCCATTTACATAATGGTTACTCTAATTGGTTTAATGTGACTTCCAACCTCAGGCTGAGAATTACTTCCCTCTGAAATGTGATCATTGCCCAAATACATATACTTTCCAGTCACTGAGTTGACTCCTAATCACTTTTTAAATAAAATTATGAAGAACATGGAAGTTTTTTTGTGAAAAACCTATTTATAAAAAACCACAACATAAGAACCAAGAAGAATAAAACAACCCACACAAACAGAAAAGATAAAAAACTGCAATGTGGACATTTTCCTCTGATATCTGAGTTGCCATAGTTTGATATGATATGCATTGTTTTCTTAAATATATTGAAGTCTATGTAAAGATAGATGAGAGATGAAATATTTAGACTAGTTCTTTAAAACACAGTAGATTTTTGTAAAACACAAAGGTTTTACTAATTTTTCAGATCTATCATCGATGATTATTGCTTTTCCTTTTATTTTTTTGTTCATATAATAGTTTTTAGGTCCTCATCCCAGTTTCTCAAATGGCTTGTATTAGCACTTCCATATCCTACTCTTCTTTTGTTTCAGTGGGCTAATGGATGCTGTATGAGAGGTTTGTTTCTGTGACCTGGGTCTGTTTCAGCTGCCTGTTCAATAACTGCTCAGTATTCTGGAGAAGAAAAATGTTTTTACTGCCATAGGCTTCTGCCTGCGTCAGGAAATAGTGGTTCATCCTTTTTGTCATGTTGTGTTAATGCACTTCCAAAGAGAAAGATGAGCCATGAAGATGGTCTTATTTATCTCATGCTGTCAACATCTAAAAATTTTTATCAACTATGAATTGAAATTAGAAGACAAAACTTGAACCAGTTGGGTGCTTTTGTTAATTATATTCCAGATCTGTAGGAGTTACAAGCCCTGAATATCAGGCACGTCATGATGGCAATGCAAAACTGGACTTTAACATTCAGCTACACTCCATAGAGACATTTGGTGCTTCAGAAGGCTGCTGTTCTTTAGAGCCTGCGGCCTCAAAGATAACCTGGAATGCCAGATAAGGAAACTGATAAAGCTGTCAGTGGTTTGCTGTGCTCTACTTCCCAGGCTATGAGCCACCTTGTCACATGTGGTACTCATGATATCATCTAGTATATGACATTGAGAGCCCACAACTTTTTTCCTCACTTCCCAAGAAAGTGGGAAACTTTTAGTGTAAGCTTAATAAACAAAATATGACACATATCTATTCCATCTCTTAACAAGAATTTTTGCTTTTTACCTAATTACATTTAACAACTGTATGATTTTTTTTCTTTTCATCACAGTCAAGAGAGAGGTAAATTTCAATCTTTCTAGGAGGAAGATTAGTTTAGCTAAGTAACAGTTGTAATAACAGTGTACATCTGTTTGAGTTTTCCATTGGGAAGATAAAATTTCTTGGTCCAGCCTAGTGTGCATTTAGCTCCTGTGAATTTAATGCCGTGTCTCAAGGTAGCAATGCAAGTACTCATCATTTTTATTAGATAGTTAAGGAGGAAATAGTCTCCATGAGACATTCCTAGTGGGTTTTTTTACGTTTTGATTTCTAAATTTTTAATAAAAATTCATCTTCTTTAATATGTATTTTGTAGTACCACTTTATTCATGCAGCTCAGTACTCTGAGACTTCCTTTGCTACATCCATTATATTTTAATATAAACCACAATGATGTGGTTTTCCCCATCATGGAGGAATGCTTAAACTTTCTTCTGTCTTGTTGGAATTGCACCTAACTTTTCTGAAGCTCATGCACTTTGCTTTTTTTTTTCTTTTTTTTTTTTTTTTTTTAAATTTTATTTCAAGTAATATGTCTTAGTTGCTATTTCTGAAGCAGTATCCACTCAAATGAAGCGCCCAGTGCCAATTGTCTTTTGTTTAAAAAAAATGCTAAAATCTACTTAAAAAAAAAAAAAGCTACGAGGTGTGTCTTGATCTTATTTCCTTTTTAGAAGATTCTTGGCTATTAGGTAGATTAGCCTATATGGCTCAGTTAAGGAATAATACCTAATCCTTGAATTAGAAGCAGAAGATGAAATTAAGTAATGTGACACTTTCTTTCCTCTTGGTTTGGAATAATTTTTAGAAAAGGCTACTGCCTTATCCTTCCAGCAATATGGGTGCCTGTTAGAATCTATTCTGAGCATAATACCAGTGTAGCTTTATCAAGCAGACCTGGTAAGAAAACAAATATATGGGTTTTAGATTAAAGTAAGATATTCTAGCTTCCTTTTATTTTTCAGTTGTAATGAAGGATGTACTTTTAGGTGAGGGGGAAGTTCAACGTAGATTCTTGACAATTCTTATCATTACTGTACATTTGTAGTTAATGGTTCAAGATCTTATTTAGTTCTTCTGATTTGTGTGCACAACCCATTTCTGTCTCCTTTTAGCTTATACCAAGAAAAAATGTTCTATGGAATTGAAGTAATGAAAAATGTTACTTGCTCATGTGGTTCTTATCACCTCTGAGGTGGTTTTGTAGGAAAAAAAAAATCAAATTTCAATGCAGTGTAGGTAAAAAGGAATTTACTCCTTACAATAACACAGAAGTCTCTGCAAATTAAATTTTTCAGGTATAATACCCATAATTTTGAAATCTGGTAAATGAGTACCCTTGACATGATTGGTACTTGGTTGGCAATGATTTTGTGTCTAAATAAGCTTTTCATAGCTATTCTGTTTTCAAAGCAGAGAATGCTTTGTATGTTCAAAAATAACTGGTTTCGAGAAGAGTTTCAAAATGAGAACAAATTGTTTAAAAACCTTCATAATGGAAAAGCTTTCAAATTGAAATATACTTCATAGTAGTCATTTATGAGTCAGGCAGTTCAGTATGATACCAAGCTGATTCTTGATAATAAAGCATCAATCTGCAGTGCTGGTGAAGATACAGGAATTGATCCCAGCTGCACAGAAGCAATGCCCATTTTGATTTTAAAGGTCATGCTTGTGCAATGCCTTCTGATGAATTAGTAATTAAGTCATTATTTTTTGATAATTTTGGTTAGCCTTTGTTTTTTGTGAAGCATTAAGATGATTTTACTTTTCCAATTTAGTATCCTTATGTAGCTTTTCAGTACAATTTGGGAAGGTAAACAATGTCTCAACTGCAGGGATGTAACAAATGTATAAGCACTCTCCTAGCTCTAAGACTGCCTGCAGTTTCAGTGCCATCCAACTATTCACACTTGCTAACAAGATAATTTTGTAGTTTGTTTACAAACAGGAAATTGAATTAGGCATTTTGAAATGCAATATTTATGCTCTACCTAATGTAATTAAGAGTTTCTTTGCATATTATTAGACTATTTTATTATTACTCATGTGCTTGTAAGAACATATTTCACAAATATAACCTGGTACTTCCATGTTTTTAGAATATTCCAAAATACTTTGTGGTGATTCTAAGTAGCCTCTTGGAAATGACTATCATTGTAGTGATGCCACAGAGTTACTTAATGTAGTTTTTGTTGTAGAAAGATCTTTGCTGTCTGTTTCTCAGTGTCAGGATTTCTGACATCCTGACAGATTATTGCAACTCAGCAGATGGTCTTAGACTTGATCTTCAGTCATTAAACTCAGACTGAAAGTTTGGCGTTTATCTGCTTCATTCTTAGCTATGGACTAATAGTGGGGCAGATGGACTCACCCTGTTCAGTGAAGTTGCCATAAAGAGTGCTCTTTAGAACAATAAATGTTGCTGTAAGTGCAGCTAGTGCTGATGACAGACACTTTGAATTGTTGTACTTGAGTTTTGATGTCTTTAAAATCCTCATTTATGAAAAAGACAATTTTATTCCACTTTTTACAAAAGCCTTTTGCAATTTTCGAAGGGAAGCCAACTAATTAACCTTGTTTAAGAAGAGATGAGCACCTGAGTGCAAATAAGGAGACAGATACATTTGCAATAAATGTATTAAATAAGGAAATTCTTTTACGTGTGTTTTCAACTTAATTACATGTTCTGTAATATTTTTATTGCTTGTATTATACTTTTTCTGAACATTTGAAATGAACTGTCTAATAGTATATTTTTGAAGAGTTTACATTGTCACAAAAGTATACTTAAAAATAGTTGTATATATACGCCAGGTTCTTAACTGCAAAAGAGATTTGTGGGATTTTGCATTTATTTTTTTGAGAAGCACATATGTTAAAGCTGTCAATACAATGGTTGGTTATAAGTAAAACTTACAGCACTATTAATACTACTTTCTCAGGATGTTGTTTTCATATAACATGTTCTCTTTGTGTCAGAGTATTCTGCCATTAGTTCAGTGGATTTGGTGACAAGTTGTTATAACTGCATTTCAGAATATAGAGATAAAATCATGATCTCTATAAATAAGTAGCTCTGTCAACCAGAACTAGCTTCTTCTCTCAAAATGTAGAGAAAATTTTCTGCCTGACAGTTTTTTTAAAAGTTTGGAGTTTATCCTTTGTTAGAAACAAAGTTTCTAGGTAACAGGAAGAAAGCAAACATTTTCGTGATTAAATCTTTATGTGTGTTTCCTTTTCGACACCTTGATGCATTCAAGTATGAGCCTTAATTTAATCATCATAGATTTTGATTCCTGAACTAATCCATCTTTCTTAAAAGCTCTTGATGCTATCCCTGCTTTAAAGTGCAACCTGAAATGATACTTTCTTGATTTATTCCTGGTGTTTAGAAATAACACTGCTTTACATAATGAAAAGTAATTAAGTGATTCTTAAATGAAAAATACAAAGCTTACATGAGACCTTCTTTTTATTGTTTTGGGCAACCCCCACTCAGTAAGGAATTATTAATGGTAAATCATTTTGGTAATTATTAGTGATGGATTGGACTAATTATTAGTAATGGTTGCATTTCAACTCCCTCTTTCTTCCCCCTAAGTATAGTATCTTGGATATTCGGTGTTTAGAACTGCATTAGAAAAACACGCCATATGGTATTGCTTGTCCTCCCTGATTGAATGCAACAGCTGTAGCACCAGCTGTTACTTTCAGATTCCTGAGTAGTCTGTATAGATTTCATCTGCAAGTGCTCAGGCATTCACTTTCATATTTGTTTTCAGGATGGACTGTCTGAAAATTAGATTGAGATTTATTTGAAAATATGAGACATCCAAGTATGAATATTGTTTAAAAGTAAGATTATTTTCAGTTAGCAATTTGAAATTTTATGTGCAAAATAAAAGCATGGCATTGTCTGACATTTTTGTAATGCATAAACTTCAGTGATGTTTTTGGCAAAGTTGCACAAGTAGAAGTCATCAGTTGTATCTCTTTAAAAAAAGTAAACAAAAAACCAAACCTCTGTATGGAGTCAGGCTACATGTATTACCTTTCTTTGTAATATGAACACATACAGTGTGTAAAAGCTACATTACATAAAATTTTTGTTCTTGAATTCTTCACATTTATTGAGATTTTAGTTACTGAAGTATTTTAATTTCATTAAAATAATGAAATAATGCTTTTCTCAAAAATACAGACTTGGTTACAAAGCTAAGAGGCTTTTATTGACATTTACAAGTTTGTTAGTAACTGGATCAAAAATAACAAAACAGTTTTCTGTGTCAGAGGTTGGATAGCATTTGTATTTACTTATTTAAAGTTTCCAGTAAGTATTTCTTCTATTGCATTTTTCTGGTGAAAGTAGAATCAGCAGAACTAAGCAGGGACTTTGGAATGCTGTAAAGAGCAGGGTATTACCAGAGTGACTGTTAAAACACCCATAAATTCTTGAGAGGCAAAGATTGAAGGAAGGAGTTTGTACTCTCAATTAGTAGCAGATAGGATGGTATTCGTAGTCCTGTGGAAAAGACTATACTATATATAATTAGTTTATTAGTGTCTGTTCCATCTTCTTTTGCCCCAAACTGGTGGATGGGAACCTTTGATCCCTTCAGGTGTTTATTTTGTGGCCTTTTGTATCACTGCCTTACAGATACGTGTGTTTTCTGACTGCTCTCTGTCCCCCACAGAGTGGGTGGATGGTTTCAAACATTCACAGGCATTCTAGCTGGATGGGTTATTGATGAAATTGCTGTTCACATCTGATGACAATTTAATACAGTACATGATAACTGAACTGAGTGACCTTTGCTGCAATTGATGCTGGCCTTTCTCTCTGTTAAGTGACCACCTAATTTATCTAACTTAGAGGAAGTACTGTGATTGCTGCATAAACTGTCTTGGACAAAGATATCTACCATTCATCCTGAAAAGGTTGAGTGGACACTAGTAATCAGAAAAGGTCAAAGAGCCCGATTTAAGAGTGTTTAATTTTAGTACTCATTTTCGGAGGTAAAAGTACATGATGTAGCCAAGTGTCTACATCCAGTCTGGTGGAGGCAAACCAGTAGCATAGAATATTTTAGAGTGTCACTCAGGCTGTCAGTTTATAGGTGTTAGAACAAAATACAAGTTTTAGACTTAGACTTGTCTTCAATTTTCACAGAAGTCATCTAAATTTTTAGTTATATCATAAAGTTTGTGTACATGTAGTTAATATTTCATAGAATCAGACACAAATACTTACCTTTAGTGAAAATTGGCAGATATTGATCTGTTAAAATGTGATATTTAGGTGAATTTATACAGGCTGTTCTCTGCAGCTTCTTTCTGCTGTTTCAGAACTTGCCTCATTCAAATGGCATTAACTACCATTTCCATATGTAAGCTTAAAATTGTCAAAGAGAAATGAAGAACAATCAATCTGCGTGCTTTTCTTCTACATATATTGTTCTAATCCGCAAAGATTATTTTCTGTTTGATTATTCTGAATTTTGGAGTGTTTTAGGAGGATAAGATTAGCACGGTGGTGTTGTTACCTCCTGCTTTCTCTGTTAACCTGATCACATTAGTCCATTACCTGTGATATGTGCAGAGTGCACAGGAATTTCCTGCCTACTTAGAATATTGTATCGTAAGTTGGGACTTTTTGCCATGCATGATAATGTCCCCTCACCTCCTCTTTTTTAAATTTTATTTTTGTATTTCAACCTGAAGCATTCGGAGATCATGTTTTCTTTGTTGGATGCAGTTCTAAGTCTTTACCACGGCTGTTGAGAATCCTGAGATTAGCAGAGTGACACTAACATTTACGTAGATGCAAGCATTTCAGAATCACTGAAGTGACCAAGTCTACTCTAATATGAATGCCTGTGCAACTCTTGACTCTAGGCACCCAATTTCCTAATGCCTTTAACTAGAAGACAAACTAGAAGTTAGTCTTTCTGAACAGTAACTTCAGATATCAAATTACTTCAAATCATTGAGATTGTATAATAAGCTTAGTTTTTTTGTATTTAATTAGGTAAATTTCAGTGTGCATTTCCATAGCAATGGTGCATTAATGCAGAGAAGGGCTGTACTTACACAGCTGTGAGACTCAGGTCTCCTTGGGATTGTCCTAAATTGACCTGAATGAAGTACTCTAGAGGTAGAAACAGAGCCACTTTCATTTCTCATCCTTGGCTTGGTCAATGATGAGACGTATGTAGACACAGGGCAGTTTAGTCTGTTTTACCATGTTTTTATTTTACCTTCACTCATTCCATAGGACTGTAGTCATCATTCCAGTGTGTAGACACGTGCATGCGTGTGAACAAGCTTATTTACCCAGGGCACAGTGTGACTTGATTGAAGTTTCATTACAAGCTTGTTAACAGCTAGGTTAAAGAGAGGGTGTAGACTGTCTGGGAGTTAATTAGTTCCCATCAGCAAAATTATTAGCACAGTAGGTCAGAGTTACTCCTGCCAAGTGAAAGCTTCAATAATCAGTACAGTATCTGGGTCAGAGACCAATCCGATCATAAAATCTGTGACCGCTTGGCCTGGAGGGTGCAGGGTCAGAGCCAGTGGTACTGCCAAGCTCATGATGTGGAGCTGCTCCTCCATCACTGATAACATTACATGCTTACATGCTGAACGTTGGCAGTAGCATTTTTTTTTTTTTAATGTTTTTGCTGACACTCTGGAATATCAGCCATTGTCAATAATTATGTTCAAGCATGAGGCAGCAGCTTGCATGATGAATCACCACCATAGGAGATGTGTAAATTGGGATTTTTTTCTTTGAAAATATAGCTCTAATAAGGTCTCATCACAGAAAGTAGGAGTTAACAGTCAAAATATTAGAAGTTGCTCTTCAGTTAGCTAATCTGTCTGAATTGCTCATAAGTTTTTGTTAATATTTAATTCAAATGGAAGTAATCTATTATTTTACATGTGTATACCTCTGTTTTGAACCTGTACAGGGTGTCTTTAATGCTGAAGTGTGTTTGGTGAAGAAAGTTGACAAGGCTGAGAAATGATCCTACTGATGTGTCTTTAAAATGTGTGTATATGCAGTTTACCTAAGAGTAATAGGACAGAAGGGAAATGAGACTGAGGATAGTTGGTGTCTTAGAAGTGGATCAAAAGCTTTCCCATTTTGTAAAGGACAGCTGTAGTATTGCTCAGTCTGCGAAGAACTACTTCTGCCAGTAATTCTCCCAGAACTGTGGGAAGAAAATATCCACCTCAGCTCCAAAGCAGAACCATGGTCATACATAATACATTGTTTCCATCAAGGTTGTTTTCTTTCAGAGAATTACATGTGTACTCACAGGAGAACATTTGGGCATCTTCTGTAATAAACTGAAACATAAAGCTATGGTTTTGTTTCCAGGAGGGAAAGAAAATGTGAGCCAAGTTGCATGCCAGAAAATATGGTTGATGGTAGTTTTGTGGAAAGCAAAAACATATGGTAGGTGCACATGTATAATTCAAGGAAATACTTCCCTGTTGAAACAACAGTATTTTTTTTACTTTGATTCTACCTATTCATTAGGAAAAAAGTCAGTATTTTTCCAATGTGCAGAATAATGCTATGAAAATATTTATGTGAATATCCTTCCTATGAACCTGTCTGCCTATCTTACTTCTGTTTATTACTGTAGGCCTAGAAAATTCACCTAGAAATTTCAAGGTGTTCCAACATCCAAACTTCTACTGCTGCCAGTGGAGATGTCCTAGTGCCTGTGTATCAGTGCAACATCACTAGGTTTTTTCTAAAAACTGAGAATTTTTTTTTTACAGTTACTATTACTGACTTCAGAAGAATAATATTTATGTATATTTTGATTTATTACTCTATTCTTTGTTTTATGTCACTTTGAATACAATTATATACAGTTCAGATTTCTTTTAGTTTCTGTTTCATCATTTTCTTAAAAGGCAAAAGGGTAAGACAAATCAATTGGTACTGTTTTCCAGGGAAGTGTCAATAAAGGATTCTTTTTTATCTATTAATAGCAGAGCAATGTGGCAATTTGAAACTATGTTTGGCATATTAGGAGTTTGTAAAAGATAAAGTGGAACATCTTTTGAAAAAGTATAAGCTCTGTTGTAATTAACCATGGATCCACAAACAGTGGAGGTTGGTTTATAGTAAGTTAAACTTCATAGATGATGAACCCACATAAGACAATATTTAAACAGAAAAGTATGCTGTTACCTGTTCAATTTCATACACATATTTTGCTTTGGTATAAATAAATGTTCTTCAGAAAAAAACCTTTTCTTTGTCCTTCCTCTGCATCAGCCAACAGTCTTTGCTATACTTTGTATTTTCAGCTCGCATAAGTGGTATTTTTTTTAATAAGGCTTAAAAAGTCACATTAAAAATAATGGAAAAATGATTGTTTTGGTGCTCTTTGAATTGCTTTTGCAATCTGAAGCCAAATGTTCCAATGACAGTGCTATATTCTCATGTTTTCCTCTGAAAACAAGTTTATGGCTTTTAAAAAATACAAGAAGGAAACAAATACCTTTAGATATTCACACATTATTATTTTACCCAGTTATCTAAATCTCTTAAATTTTATGTTTTCTGATAGTTTTCTAGTCCCAATGTATAATTCTAATACTCAAGGGATTTTTTTTCTTTCCCATTTATCACAAATTTGCCACAGTCTTGTAGCAGTATTAGCAACATTTAGTATAATATTAACAGCGTGTACATTAGAATGGTTTTATTTGAGATTGTATTTCCATAATTGCTGTGCAGATGTTTTCCTTGACTGGTCTGGAGTATATTAATGCACTGTTTAGGAGACTTTGCCTTCCAGTCCTGATGTTTTATGCTTATATGGTCCCGTTCTCTTCAAGCTGGCATGATCTGCTCTCCTGCTTCTTGACCTTGCTTTTCTTTGTCACCCTTATCACAGCGCTGAAGGTGCACTCTGCAGCTTTCACCTTCAAGGTCCTGTGCTGCTGGTGCTTCTTTCCACTTCTTAAAGCTTCATTAGTTTGTTAGGGAGCAGCTTTGTGTTGAATGGGAAATGAATATCATTCCTTTGTTATATATTGGTTTTTTTCACCTCTTAGTGCTAGGAATGAAGCTGACTTCTCTTAAAGGGCAAAGTTTTGTGCTGTGTGTCAGAGGGCTTCTGGAATTATTTTTAGTGGGTGTACCTTCTTGGTTGTCTTCCTCACATTCATCTAATTTTGTCACATCTGCTTATTATGTGACTGAAACAATTAGTAAATAAGAAATGTCTGGATATTAGTCATACAGAATAGAACTGTAGGACTCCTAACATACCACTCTGCATCCAGCTCCAAACATAAATCTTCAGAATCGCTCTTTTCTTACAGGTGGACTTTACCAGGAGTTTAGTAATAGATTACTCCAATAATGAGTGGTACTGGAGGAAATAGCATATGCTGTAAAATTAATGAGTTCATAGGTATAGTAATAATACTTAGAACTTACTATTTCTTACTAAAACTTATTTTAAATACTGAATGTAGATGTTGCCCTGATGTTGTTTTAAACTTGTCTATCCCTTACACTGCTCTTCAAGTAACAATATTTAGTAAGCTTTAAAATTTTTTGTCATGTTGGAGTTAAATAGGCCAAAGAATTTAAAATATATATTAAGTGAGTCCTTACACAAAAATAAAAGCACTCCTTTGTGCTTTTGCACACAAACATAAAAACTCCTTTGTGGGTCATGTGTTTGCGTGCTGGATCTCAAACCATTATTTGGGCACATTTCTATTTTAAGGAGAAAGTGTTAGAAAGAGAAGCCCTTGAATGGAACAACCAAATGAGTTTGCCTTGCCCTATGGCTCTCTTATTTCTTTTCCATTTCTCTTTCCTTCCTCAAACCGTGCTTCTTGTAGCATTGTGTTTCTTCTGTTTTCATCCATTTCCCTAATTTTGGACTTAATTGCATTAAATAATCAAATGCAAAATTTAAGTGTGGAAGAACTTCAGAGTCTAAAAGATTTCCTAAAAGATATGTAAATGGGAATATTCAGGAGGGAAAGCCACAAACTACTGTCCTCACTGAGGGTGAACAGGTAAATGGCTCTTTCATATATAGGCCACCCTTCAATATTCTCTTTCAGTTGTGTTTCTCTTTTCTGCTCTGCATTTTTAACTCAAAACCAATCAAGCTTCTATATATGTCTCTGAATTCCATCCTACGGCTGAAGTAAAAGGTTTACACTAAATTCACTATTTTTATCCAAATTTTTTTTTATATTTCTTCTCAGTGTATGACCTGATTCAAAACTGAGCCAGTGTTGAATTCCTGACCCTCAATCTGTGATGGTGCAAGACAGCAATTCAGAGAGGAGTCTTGCTCTCCTTGCCATGTGCCCACATTGTGAGTAGTGCCCTTGAGTGAGCATGACACCATGAACTCCTGTTCATCAGTGTCATTTGGGCTAAGAAATTACTCAAAAGAAGTTCTGTCAGTGGCTGTGGGGCTTGTGCTGGCTGCATTGGGCAGAACACCCCTCTTCCTCCCTCCCTGAGCCGTTATATAATTGTTTGCTAGATTTTCTGTTAAGAATCTTGTGCAAGCCAAGCTTTTAAATAGTTATAGTGGGCACTCAGCAATGTGTGAACAGAGTGGGAGAGCCCTTTCAGGGCATATTGTATGCTTTGGTGTGACTGGTAAATGCTGCTGCTCTGGAAGAAAAGCTTCTTCCGTGCTTGAGTTGTTGCCCCTAACTCCAATATCAGCTTACAGAAATCATAAGTTTTGTTGAGACATGGCAAGTAACTGCTATGAGATTTCTGCAGCAGTGGCAAGACATCTTCCTCTGCCCCATCTTCCCAAAATCTAAACTCTGCTTAGGGGACCACAGGTAGTGAAGGGGACCGATGACGTAGCAGGAAGTGATCTGCTTTGCTAGACATTTGGGATGTTTGAACAAGTTTTGTTTTCCTTTCTGGTTTTAAGATACAATTCATTGACTATAAACAGCAGGTTTTGGCATCCTACATTTCTACAAATACACAGCAATGTACAGAATGTGAGAAAATGCTGTCAAAAATTGGTCATGCTAATGAAGCATGTAAAAGGGAGATGAGAAGACACTTTAAATCCTGAGTAACATATAAAATACTCCTTATTACTGAATGCATTATTTAATGCAATGGTTTTGGCTTCAAAATTTGTTATCCATTTAATTACACACTTTTATTCACAGGATGACCTAAATCAGATATCCAAATACTTGAATGTAACATGAAGCAAATAAGACGTTTAATATCTTACTTGCTTCATGTTACATTCAAGTATTTGAATTCAAAGATCTTATCAGATCTAGGAGATGGGAAATATGGGAATGCAATGAGATACAGTCAGAAATGCGACAAAAGAAAGCATTTGATTGCTGAAAGATAAATGCTAGATACAAAAGAAAACAGGAATTTTGAGATACAAAAAGAAGAGCAAAGAGAGAATGAGGTAGGTTAAAAAAATCTAATAAAAAATTTATTATTCAGTCTATTGACCCCTCAGGCTGCTAGAGTTGCTTTGCTCTGATAGGTACAGAAAAAGGGATAAATTCTTAGTCCCAATGCGTTTGGGGTTTTGATGTGGATACCTGGATGAGGCAAATTCTTTTAAGCTCTCTTCATGGAGATACTGACTTGAATTAGGTGACTCTTGGATAGAACTTATACCCACAAGATGTGCCTTATTCTGCTGTAGTATGGATAAATTCATTTTCTTCATGTTGTCATGAAATACAGGAGTAGCACTGTTGGCATGTCATGATACCTATAGCATTCTCTGGTACGACTACAAAGATAATCCGGAAGAGGATCCCAAAGCTACTATCCTGATTACAACTTGTGGCCTGTAATTGGAAGCCAGTAACTAGCAGTGTACTACAGGGATAACACTGGGTCCACTCTTACTCATTAATGACCTGAGTGATGGGTCACATGCACTCTCACCAAGTTTGTTGATTACACCTACCATGGAAGAGTGACTGGGATGCCAGAGAGTCACACCGTCATCCAGAGGACCTTAATAGGCTGGAGAAATGTACTGCCAGGAGCCTCCTGAAGTTCAGCAAGGACAAGTGGAAAATCTGCATCTGGGGAGGAGCAACCCCAGGATATTTGTTGAGGCCACCCAGCTGCAAAGCAGCTAAACAGAGAAGGAGCTGGGGGTCCGTCCCGGTGGTGCCAAGCTGACCACGAGCCAGCAGTGTGCCCCGTGACAGAGGAGGTCAATAGTGCCCTGAGATGCTTTAGGAAGAGTGCTGCCAGCACGTCAAAGAGGGGGATCCTTCTGCTTTAGTCAGCACCAGTGAGGTCTCTCCTGGAGTGCTGTGTCCAGTTCTGGTCACAAAGATGATTAAGTGTCTGGAGCATCTTGTCTGCGAGAAGCTTTCTTAATGCCAGCATATCTTCTTCTTCTTCTTCTTCTTTTCTTTTTTGTTGCAAGATTTCATCTGTTGGCACGGGGAGGATAAATAAGGAAACTAGGCTGCTGCTGGCACCAGTCCTCCTGTCACTCCTGCCCTGGGCACTGGCAGGGCTGGATCAGTGCCTTGGGGGCAACGAAGGGGACAGAGCTGCACAAGCAGTGTCNAATTCAAAAAAGTGTATTTGCTGTTTGTTTGTTAATTTGTGCTTTGGTTTCTGATGCTTTTCAATGAAAAGCTTGTTGAACTTTTGGATTTTGTGCAGCTCCAAAGGATTGCCTTGTAAAAAAATGAATACACTTAATTGAAATGTAACCCTTTCCCTGTTTTCAAGGAGTTTCTGGGGTTTTTTTCAATGTTAAAATTCAGAGAATCACAAAGTAACTGCATCTGCAGTAGCTCTTATTTTGTAATTTAGAAAAATGCTTTTTCAAAGTATTGTAAGAGTATTCAAAATCTGTTCACTATAGCTGAAAAAATATGATTAGAAAAACATTATCAACCAAAAAGTCCATAGTCAATTAACTACTGATTTTAAAGAAGACAAACAATTTGTGTATCCTCTGCAGATAAGTGCTATGTAACTTTATATATTGGTGTGTGTGCATTTATGTATAAAAAAGTATAAATGAAAGTTGCATTTGTACTCCAGTGCAGAGGTTAAGGTTTTGCTTTTATATTTTATTTCTAATTTGCTGTAACCACCCTTATTCCAAATTTACTGGTCTCTCATCATCCTCAAGAATCCCAAGTGCTGTTTTAGCATTATGACAAATCCCCACAACTGCAAACTGAAAGAAGGTAAGCATGTTCCCCACTTATAGGTAGCACAACAGGACTATTTTTAGACCAGAGTCTTAGCAATATGTTAGTAAAGTAAAAAAGTGACTTCACCATTAAAACCAGACATAATAAATGCAAATAAGGAGTATAAATATTTGAAGCACGATGTGACCTCAGATGTGTAGAGTGCATTGGAGAGATGGCAAATCCATGCTCAAGGTCCTGGCTTACCAGCTTTACCTTGTGAGTTGAAAACAAAGGATTTATTCTCACTACAAGCTGTGGCTGATCTAAACAAGTTTCATATATCTAGTAAAATGTTTTCCTGTGGATCTGAGAACTTTCTCATGCACATTACAAAAATACATGTGTGCTTATATATGTATGCATAGAAATAACATATTAAGAATTAGTTAGATAACTAATCAATATAACATACTATATAAGACATTACAATTTTATGTATTACAAATAAAATAAATATATTCTATAGACAACATACTATTATAATACTATATAAAATTTGTCATATGAAAAATGCCTAATAGGCTAGACATCTTACATATAGCACATACATGGAAACACTTGATACATTTTGATTTCCTGACCAGTGCATTTGATTTTCCTTGTAAGGCATCAGTTGTCAGTGTTATAATTCTTCTGTATGGTTATAAATCTTTATCATTTGTTTGTTTGAGATAGGACTAATAAATTGCAAGCTTTGTGATTTGAAAGATCTCTTACATTTAGTAAAGTATTCAGTCAAATTTTTTGTTCTAATGAGATGTATGCAGGTGTCAATTCTATCTTCCACTTTGTTGTTCCCTCAATATCCTTCTGTACTGTGACAACACATCTTTTATCCTGGTTATCTGAAGTTTGGCATGTACGAGCCATCACTCTTGTTTTGTGCTGCACAAATAGGAATCCCTATTGTTGGCAAACCCTTTTCTACAATACTTCTTAACAGGGGCTATCTTTATCAGACTACAGTGAAAGTTCAGCTGGTGACTTTTTTTCTTCACAAAGCTCAGTATTTTAATTTCTAGCTCATTAAAAATATATTGTGATGGCAGTTCTGACATTTTTAATGTATTCTTTTTCAATATCTGAACATGCAGTTCTAGGGAGCAAAGTCAAGCACTGTAGAAAATTGAATTAGTAGGAACATTTAGTTCAGCGTTGGAAAGATTACTTGGTCTTAAACCTATGTTAGTAGAGGTTTCATGATATTCATGGGCAATCTGACACTATGTCAACTGTCTTTATTTTACATGAGTTTTTAATTTTATAATATTTTAACTTCCTAGTGTCTAAGCTAAGTTTCCAGCGAGTAAATGAAATTAATTATATGTGCTATTTCCCATGGACAATTTTTTTAATTTTCTCCACGAAGCAAACTTTTTCCTCTGTGAAGTGTGTTTTGCCCTAATTATGTCTTTTTTTAAAACCAAAGATAGTATTTTTTCTTTTTGTTTTTTCAGTCCTTACAGTAGGTTTTGTTTGGTATTGCCCTTGTTATCCTTGTTCTCTTGATTCTGTGCAATAACTCTGGTAGAAAGAAGTCCTAAATAAGCTTTACTTGCATGATGTAATTTGATTTATATTTCTAGAGGTAGCTGATGAAATAATTCTGCACAGAAATCAAAGACATAATTCTGAGACATTTCAGAACAAAGTAATTAATTTCATTTGATATTCTGAATGTGGATATAAAAATGAGCAAAGCCTTTTCGTCAGAACCAAGAGCCTTCTTGTGGGTAATGCTGTGTAAAAGTCCAAAATGATCTTCTGATACTGCAGGCAGCTGACTCCAACAAAGCACAACAGAGTGGAAAATGAAACTAGAGTTGGGAGGGGGACCAGTGTGTGCTCTGGATAATGTTGCTGGCAAGGGGATTGGAGTGGCATGAACAGGAAATAGAAACCATTCTCCTTGGTTGCTTCTAGAAGATATGACTTCTCAATATCTTGTCTTCCACTTTGTCATCCACCTTCTGTGGGAATGCCCCATAATTGTAACAGAAAAATAAAGTCTGGAAATGGCTAGAAAAAATGTAGCAAATTACAGCTAGATGATTATGAGGAGCTCCCTTTTTGTTGGCTACCATTTTCAAACAACAAAAAAAACCTGTCAGGGAGAGTTTTGCAAATTTGTATTGAGTGAAAAACTTGCGAGATTTACTAAAAATGTTTTGAAGAAGAATAGGATGACATGTGCTATGCTTTGAAGGATTGATTATTTCCACTTCATTAGAAAAATAGGCAACCACGTACTACTGTCATTTCAGCATTGTGTTTTAATGCTATAGCATTTAATCTTTCAGTTATTTTCTAGAGTTAGCATAATGATTGATTACTGACTGTTACATCCATCAACACCATAAAAATATTGGTCAACTTTCACAGCAATTATCAAACCAGAACTAGTAAATACATGCATATAGCTTAGTGTTTTAAATCACAGCACATGTAATAATTTCTAGCAGTAATATGAATTCTGAAATTCCATCATTCTGAACAAATTATAAAATAAAAGACATGAAGTATTATTTAGTATCTGCTGTGTGTTGAAGATTTGACTGAGGAAGAATGATCAGTCATATTAGAAAGTTACGTTCGCTGAAGAATATGTTTTGGGCAGCACATTTTATTGTGAACCTGAATGAACAGGATCATGCTGCCATTTTATGCAGTCTTTAAGTAAGAAGAAATTGCCAATTTTTTTCCAGCAGCTGACAATGGATGGAGAAATGCCACCTTAAATGAATCATTTCCTTTTTGGAGCCTGACCTCCTCCTTCTTAGATGTGAAGGATATAAATCACTGAGTAAAACAACAGCAGGGATCCTTATTAATAATGTTCAGCACTCTTTGTGATCCCTCTGAATGCAAATGTCACTTTAGAGGTGTAGATTTTTTTTAAAATCTGAAATTTGCATTTCCTGCTAGCTAGGAGATTTGCCTGGATTGAAGGGAACCTTCAGGTGTTAGATCTCTTGATTTGGCTTTGGGAATGGTGAGGGTTTTGGTTACGAGTATGTTGTCTACACTTCTGGATGGACAGAGGAGGAACAGAGAATGTGAGGCAGTAATTCTACGATGAGAATTAATTGCAATTGAACTTTTACTTAATGACCTGGCCTTTCTAGTTCATACTAGTAAAAGAAAGAAAAAGTAAAAGAAAATGTTGCTTTAGTTTTCAGTTCGTGCAAGCTTTGTTTTCTTTCTTAAAAGCCCTAGTTTTTGTTGGCACTGACTTTTTGTTTTTCTGAAAAATGCTCACGTCTGGAATGAAAAGTCCAAGCAAAGACTGTGAAATGGGTAGAAGATACCTAAATAGGATAAATTTAGCTTTTCTGAGAAATTTATAAGCAATTTTGATTTTACCTATGTCTTCTCGTAACCCTTTCCTAACCTTTTAATTTGATGATGGTAGCTTGGAAACATTTGTTTCTTAAGAGGAATACCTGTTAACCAGGCCTGGTACTACAGAATGCCTGAGGTACATTTGCATTAGTGTTTTAATTTAGGAAAGGAACATGTTTTTTTCATGGAGTTATGCATTGATCTCCATTTGCTGTGCTTTTCTTCATGTTGGAAATCACTGGGCACATATTAGATTCTTTGGGTGAAACTAAACTGAACTGTGCTGTTTGGGAGTGCAGTTGATTTGTCTCTTACTCCTAAATGGAATTTGGTCCATGGAACCAAACCAGAGCTAGTCCTTGAAAACATGGATTTCTGTGCTATATTGACAAAGCCTGCTTGAGAATCTCAGTTCCACCATGTATAAAAGTAGCATATTCATGACTGGAATAAGGAATTCTGTGATCACTGTAGAGTTGTAGATCTACTTGTGCTTACTGGGGAATATGTGACTTCCTTCTCCATTTGGTCTGGTTTGGTTTCAGTGTGTGACTGTTCATCTGTGATTGCAAAAGTATGCCAGCACAGTTTATAGACTTATGATCATTTTCTTTCTTTCCAATGTGTAACTCAAATGTGGTTAGCAACCACAAGGGAAGGCTATTTCTATTACAGATCTGATTTTAGCTGCCTCTTTGAAGGGGAAAGAACCAGTTTTTCTAATAAAACAATTCATTCACTCGAAACCTGTCCTTTAAGTTGACTTCAAATCATATATAAGTCAAGGACAGCCCTGAGAAACAAGTTTTATTGGCTAAAAACTTTAGTAGAAATTACTAAGTGGTTCTGAGTTGCTGGTTTGAAGTAGGGAATCTAATCTTGTAATTTCTGTAGTATCAGATAATGATGTTGTCTTGGTTTGGAAAGACAGGTATCTGCCAGGGAAACTGGGGTTTCCCTTAGTATGGAGAATGTAAACCCCTCACCCCCGCCAAATTATAATTTTGCAATCAAGGGCTTTAAGGCAAAGATTTTAGGAATAGGAATAACAGTTCTTTACTAGGAATATTAATAATACAAATGTAGTAGAAAAACAAAACCACCCAACCAAGCCAGCAAACAAACAAACAACAATTTTGGAGAACCCTGACAGAGTCAGAGCTACAACCTGACACCCTGCTGGTCAGGATGTTGGAAGCAGTCCAAAAGTGAGTCCTCCTGAAGTGGCAGATATGGTTCTGGTGAGGTAAAGATGATCCTGTAGCAAAAAGGTCCAGAGGTGGTGAGAAAGGGGGTCTGGTGATGGTGAGATGAGGTCTGGTCTTCCTCCCAGAAATCGGGTGAAAACTGGATGTTTTCGTGTTCCTGTGTCTCAGTTTTATCCAGACAGAAACTGCCTGCCCCTCCACTGCCAGGGGAGATGTGATACATCTCACAATAGGATGATGGAATGCAGATGCACCTCTCTGGGGAGGGTATAGCCTGGGGAGGTGCTAATGGCCCATTATCAGAAGGTGTCTGGCCTCTCCCATCTTGAATTACAAGAGATAAAGAAAAACATCTCCTCAACTGCTTTTAACAGATGAAAATAGAATATACACCCCTGGCTCCACAACCCAAGACAGATGTAAACACTAGCACTGCTGTTCTCCATGCACGCACACAAACAGTACTTAGTTTGTATTAAATTCATTTTAGAAAAAGCAAGAAACTTGGAGGTACAGAATGTTGTTACTCACCTAAGTACACTTAGGTAAATTAGAAAGGGTGGGTGAAATGCTGAATTGTACTCAAGTTTCTAAAGATGCCTGTGAGCTGAAACTGCAATTCAGTGTGTCAAGCAGTCTTCGTCACTTAATATCATGGCAAATACAGTGCAGTATGAACAACATCAATGCCTGGGCAACTGTGCTTCATAGTGAACATCTGCTACAACTTAAGCTACTGTTTGCCAGACTTTGAGCCCAGCAGTCCAGACAGTGTTCAAACCATCTAGAAGTCTGTCCAGTTCTCATATTGTTAATGAGGATACTGCAGCAATCAACATAAAAAAGTCTGCTTGGAGTCAACATAACTTCTTGAAATCAAGTTGTATTGCACTATTTTCTCCTCATGCACAGGAATGATCTTCCCTTGGTAAATCTATTCTCAACATTCATGATACTGCCTTACTATCCTTACTGTCATTGTAATTTCTTAGAAAATGTGCTTTATGACCTTGATTGTGACTGTGCTGGGGCTGGCCAGGTCTCTGGATCTGCCCAGCTGTTACCATTTCTCCCATTATCCTCCTCCAGATTTTTTTAAATTGTAGACATGGCCTTGAAGGACAGCAGCCCGTGTTCAGCACCCATACCTAAATAAGCTCTAATTCTATGAGCTTTCCTATGTCCAGTTTCTTTAAGTAGTTTCTATCTTGTTACTCCCCAGTTTGGGCTGCCACACTTCCCAAACCTTGCTGTCTGTGAAGAATAAGACAATGAAGTTTTGTTGAAACGTGTCAGTCGTTGCCGTATCATCCTTCACTAACCAGGCCACATCCAACCCACCCAGTTCTTTGATCTTGCTTTTGCTGCTGACAATGTATTTAAATGAGTGCAGTTCAAAGATGTGACATACACAGCCTATACATGTGGGGCTGTACTTTGTATAGAGCATATCTTGTTTTTGAAATTTGTGAATGTTTTTTAGTATGTTCAGCCAATTCTACAATATATAGCATCTGTGTCCAGTACTCAGCACTTAACTGAACTTGAATATTAGGGTAATATTTCATTTGATTATTAGGTCAGTGTTTCTCTTGTATATCTCCTTTAAAAGGTATATTAATACTTTTATACTTTATTCCTTCTTTTATCATTCAAATAATATTTTGAATGGAATTCAGGTCATATATTGTCTCTTTACAAAAGGAGAAGCTTCCTAGGTAAACATTCACTTTTATTGTAGACAGTAATTTATTAAGTTCATTTAATTTGAGTGACAGTTGCATAATTCTGTTTTCTTGACAAGTCCATGAAAATGGATGAGCAGGGTTTATATTCAAGAAAAGAATGAAGTTCCTCAGATTTTTAGTAATGATAGTAAAAATCCTTTATTGTTACAATCTATATAACGATGAATTCAAAGGTTTTCCATTCATTTGTAAATCAGAATAATAAGCCCATTTATAAAGTTCCATTTCATTTTATCTTTGTAATTATTTCAGCATATGAAACTGGAATAGTAAAAATCAAGCTTTCAGAGGTTATTAGTGATTTAGCAATAGCTGCACTTGACTTATATTGCTCCTACCCAAAGAGCTTGCAAATAGAATGATTTGTATTAACCTTTCTCTTAATAAATATGTAAATATGCCTGAGTTGATTGAATCTGGAAATTAGAATGCCTAAATATGTTATGATACATATAGGGAGACTGAAGATTGTGTCCTCAAATATAAAATGAGAAAAGATAGCTGTTTAAGTCTGAAGGGGGGATCCCAAGATTTAAATCACAACAATTTAAGTATTCTGTTCACTTACAATATTGAAGAATTGGCTTCTGGAAAAAGTTGCAGGATTTGGCTGTTGAAGAAGTTTTATATTCAGATGGGTAGTTTCCTATCAAATCTGCCTTCCTATGTCTCAAAAATCTCCAAGCACAGACCAGACTGCTGTAACATGAAGGAATTACCCATGGTGTAAGAGGAACACACATGTTTTGCTGCTAATTCATCCAGACAGTCACATAGTCCATTTTTTTTTTTCAATGCTGCAAAAACAATACTGAAAAGAGGCACAGCTCTCTGCCCACCAGCAGCCAGGCACCTGTACTATTTGTGGTGAAGCCCAGCAGTTCTTTGCTTTAGGGAAAGCTTCACACAGGGATTGTAATTTGGTTTATGTAGATTTATGGTATCTGGGCATGGACCACATGCTTGTGTTGATATTATTCAGTAGTTCTGTAGAGTAAACTCTTCATAACTGTTGGAAAGAGTAAACTTTATTCTGGCCAGCTCTGTATATGCACTCCCTTACAGGCTTTCTGTCACACTAATTCCTAGAGAACTGTCATTTCTGTATTGGTGATTTTTGAGTTAACATTGCAATAGGAAAAAACACTTTCAGACATTAAAGAGTAATTTAAGCATCTTGTGTGCTGCATGAATAAACATTCTGACTGTGTGATACTGCCTGATACTGCCTGATCCTAAGAGAGAAAGGGGTCAGCCTTTTCAGGCTCAGATTTCCTAGGCTGGTGTCTGTCAGAGTGAATTGTGTTTAGTTTTGAAAGGGAAATAGAATCCAGTATTTGTAGAAAAATCTGGATTTGCTAAAACAGTAAGTTTCTCTATGCTCACAAAAGGCAAATACGGTGAATGAAAGGTGATGAACCCAGTTAAACTATGCATATTTAAATGGTATTAGGATCAATTTCAGTCATCCCTTAGAGTATTAAGAACTCTTTTCTTTTGAACCTTAAATTTTATTTATAACCAGCACTGGGACAATTCTATGAAGTCTATTTTCTGAATATCATCATAGTCAATGCCAATTTAAGACACTTTGGAGCCAAAGGATGGAAAGGGGAGTCATTAACACACATACACAGAAATCAATCTATGGTATCTGTTTGCCAGCTGACCTCAGGCCAAAAAAGATTGAAGATCAAAAGTAGTCAAAAGGGAAATTCTGTGTCATTATGAAATGTTTCAACTTGTCTTCTATTATGTGAGTAATGAACCTTTAATTTTGGATTAGCGTGTTTACAGTTGCAGCTTGATGTCTGAGTCACAATTCTACATGATTTTGATAAGCAGAGATGGTTTAGACTGAAGCAACTGTGAAATGTTCGCTGTGAGTGTAAATACTATTTTAGTTCCAAGTACAGAGAAACAAACAAGTTTTCAAAACTGGGTGGTTAATCTTTATCAAAAGCCAGCAGTAAAATAGGAATATATCCAGCTTTCAGCCATCTGGTAGAAATTATTCTCGGGAATATTGGGGCTTGATATATAAATTTTCACTTTGTCCAGTTCGCCTAATTATGAAAGAATTTTAAAAATATGTGGAAGGATGTAATTTACTAGCAACTTGTCAGTGAAGCTGATAATGAGTGATTTTCAATCACTTACAGGAGCTATAGCTCAAGCTTTGTAGTTAACCATTGACTTTGCATTATTCAAAATGATAAAATTAATGTATGTGAAGTGCTCTTTTTCCCACGGTGACTGTTTCTAGTAGTGACAATTGTGTGTTTTGTTTCAGTATTTTTTCATTTTGCTTGATGTTCCAGCATTTTAAAATGTAGTAAACTGCTAGTGATGGTGATATGAAAAGCAAGTTCTTATCTAGTCTTATGACCTCTTAGAGCCCAAATATTTTAATATTATTGTATTGTTTTCTGTAGCTATATTGCCCAATTTTAATAATAGAATATGCTGATGAGAGGTTTTTTCCTACTTTCTTATGTAAGAAGAAAGCATATCTTTTGAACATTTTAGTTAATACTTAAGAAGATGGATATTTCTATAGGGTAAAGCTATATTGGTGTAGTTACTATTATACGTATGTGTGCATGTGTATGTACAGGTATCACTTTTCTCCCCTACTTTCCATTCTAAAGGTTAAAAAACCCCCAAAACTTTCAGTTATTTCCAAGCAATAAAATAATTGTTCCTCATCTACAATACCTTCCTTCTCTCAGTTTCAAGCCCCAAAATACCAACCTACCATACCACAAATTTCTTTTTTGTTCTTATCTGACAGAAAATAGACAAACAGCAATTTAAGATTTAAACCCAACAAATATCCAGGTCACATGCTGATGGTGTGTATCACCTTAACTTCAAGAAATTTCTAACAGGCTGAGTTTACATAGCAGAGTATCTGGCCCATTACCTTGCCCTGGGGAGAATAGTCACAGGGGGTCAAAATTAGATATCCTAATGTGGATGCACACCACTGAAAAACCGTGTTTTTAACTTGTTAAGTGAGCATCTGATAGTTACTCCAGCTGTAGATAATATGTTGTCCCCTTGTGGCATGTATTGTCTCAGAGAGGATTTGTGCTTTCTGGTTGTGTGGACATAATGTAGAACAGTGCTAATAGTAACACTTCCTTTTGAAAATTCTTAATATTGTGGAGACAATTCTTAAATGCCTCCATATATGTATATGTATAAATAGTTAATTCTATCCGCATTTAATAGTTTAGTAATTTTAGAATTGCCTTTAAAGCACACAAACTTGACCTATAGCTTTCTCTGTTGTGACGACCATTTTGTTTGAAAAGCACCCAAACTTGTTACGTCCATCATTACAAAAAATTTCAAAAGAGGTGCCTGGGACAGAAGAGTAAAAACATTTTATCTGCTGATCTTAGATATATTTGAACATATTGACATGAGCTTTCTTTGCTGTTCTTTAAACAAGTGCATTACACTAAAAGGAGTGAAAGTGTAAAAAATGTAAATTGTTATCTACTGTGGAAAATAAAAAATAAAAGATGAAGACAGTCATTTCTTTAAAAGGTTGCCCTGTCACAGAGCAAGTAATCATATATTGACTGGAATAATTCATTCCACCCTGCAATACATTTCTTCAGAGCAGAAATGTAAAGTCATTGCCTTCTGATAGAGGTGCTCAAAAGTCTCTCCATAAGCTTCAAGTAAATTGGTGAAATAAGAAGCAAAACGCTTTGCAAGAGAGAAAGAAAATTTAACAGTTTTGCTCCAAATTTGAAAGTCATTTTGGTATAATACTGGCATCTTGCTTTGACATACAGCTGCTTATAACTCCTGGTGATTTGTGACATCTCTGTCATAAAAGGATGTAATGAAACTTGGGGGTTTTATTGCAGTTCATACAACAAACAAGTCTATGCCTGCTCAGGATTCTGTAGCATTGCTTCAGAGTACTGGTGCCAGATTCTGGCATTGTAGGATATCCTTGTGGAACAGCATGGTACGTTCCATTTTGATATGTATGTACATTAAACTAAAATATAGCAAAGTAATTTGGCAATATTCTTATTTCTAAGTATGGAGTTTTTAATAATTGTCCAACATCATGTTCAGCAGCAGTCATAGTAGAAATACTGTACTGTAAAACAAAAGTAAAATATCACTAACAAATACTTTAGTGATTTTATCAAACAGGCAGGAAGACAGTTTTATTTTCTCTAAGCTTTTCTAAATTTAGTTGCACAGACTTCTAGATCAAGTGATACTGATAATAACTTGGGCATCTTTCAGAGTTTTGTAAACTTTTGCATAAGAATACATTTGTGCAGAGAGTTGGGTTTGATTGATCTCACCTCTACTGAAGTGGATTACACTACCCTCAATGGCTTAGGAGGGGATGCAGGATTTACTGATACCCAAAGTTCAGGCTACCATTTGCCTATTTCCTTCATGGACACACCCAGTTTTTGCTTTTTAGTTGCTTGTGCGTGGCTGTTTGGAAAATCAAGTCTGTATCTGAATGTCATGTTCATAGGGAGGCAAATATGGGATAAGAAGGTAAAATGTGTTGGGAGGATTAAGGGAGCCTGCATTGAGATTGGTGAAAACAGGGCTGGGAAAAACCCTGAGAAGGAGGTGGCTGGCTCAAATGGATCTGCAAGAGTGATGAGGATGGAGAGGCTGTGTGACATGCAGGGCGAAGGTCTGCATGTATGCAGGTAACCAAGATTCTGGATAGGGCTGGAACATATGCATAGTTTAATAAATGAATTAACATCTTTAATTTATTTTCTTTTTTAGTCCCTCATGTTGAATTAAGGCCCAAGTGCACAGATTTCATTATATGTTATCTGTATTTATTAATTATTAGTTAATCACTATTGAAAAACAAAAAATACTACTTCCAAGTGGTTGTAACTGAAGTTACTGCACATATTTTCCATATTTTTAAATTTTTCTGTAAACAGAAGTTTGTTTACAAGATTGTAAAACCACTGAAACAGTATGGATGTGTGTCCTTTACCCATGAAGAAAAAAGACTTGTGAATTGTCTTATTAGTCTCTCATTGAATGATTACAGCAGTTCCTTGACCTTGAGAGAAATGGGACACTGCTGGCATTCTCCAGAGGCTGGTGTCATTAGTGCTGGCTGACCTCAGGGAACTGGGTGACCTCCATTTCACCTTCCAATCTCCCAACATCAAAACAAAGCTGTATTTTGCAACACAATGTGAATAAAAGACAAGGGATGGTTGTTTTTATATACAGGAGAAGAGTGAAAGAATCTGCTGTAGCTTTGATTAGAAGACACAATGCAATAAAAATATGTCTCATAAAAAATGAAAAGACTCAACTGCTCTACACATTTGACAACTGACCTCAAGCTTCAGGTTTTCACTTAGAGGACAATGGGCGTAAACCTCACAGTATACGCTACAGTTAGTGCTGTTTTTAAGGAAGAGGATGCTCCATAGTGTCCTGTCTCAATTGGAGAATCATATTTCCCATTCCATCCATTCTGTGCAGCTACCACATGCATGCTGTTAACCATTCACTTTTTAAAATTGTGTTGGGTTTTTTGACAAAGGAGCTGCTGTTGACTTGAAATGTTAGGCTACTGTTATAAAATCCAATAATATTCCACTAATGCTTCAGGAAAAAATTATGACTATGTGACTGCTGCTATTTTCAGCTAACTGAAAAACAAAAGTTGATGAATTCTTTTCCTAGTTGCTATTGATAATGTTTAGGATAGAAGCTTAAAGTCTTTCAAGTTGAAAAGAAAAAGCAAACTCTAGCATGTTCTTTTTCTGGTCAGTGACTTAAAAGTCATGCTTGATTTGCAGCTGGGCTGATTCTGCATCTATCCCAAATAAAGAAGATAAAAAGTAATCATGGTGCTATTTAACATATCAGTTTTGCCCTCCTTTAACTGTAGCTGTCAGTCTGGCAGGATTCCAAAAGTTATTCAAATATGCATGGATCAGATTCTTGGGAATTGCTGTAGGCTGACAAATGCTTACCAGTTTTCTAGTGTATAACTTGTAATTGTTGTGAAATGCCATGTATGTGAGAGAGTGCCTCATGACTATATTTTTTCTAAGAAGAGAAATTCAACTTTTCTCCCTCATTATTTTGGCTGAAGACCAAAATAGTTGAAAACTGAACTACTGTGGTAGATTAGACGTTTATGTGAGATGCTTTGAATCAGGCATCTGATTTTCAGACAAACCATGTGGCAAATATATGGCAAATCTGCTGCTATTTGATTTCAGTCTGATTAACATTGCTATTTATCAGCGTACTAAACAAACTTGATTTGATCCTGCTGGTGGGAAAGCTGATTTATGTGGCTATTGTTTAGATACAAATTAGATTACTTTAGGTAAGTTGGCCTTGCTTTGCAATCCCAGAGAAGGGAAGGCCACAAAAGGTAACCAAATAGGCTTGGAAGGCAAGGCTGTGGTGGTGGTGAACTTATTTCTGAAGGCATATACCGTTGTGTCCTCTGATGTACCTTACAGTGAGAGCTGAAGCCTGTACAGCTCCTTTCTATTGTGCCCTGGGAATGGTTCTAAACCTGAATTTTAATAGAGTTGTATACATGAAATTCACTGAAACGGATTCCTTGCTGTGAAATAAATGATGTGTTGCAGCCTAATGTATCACAAATACATTCCTGCTAAGAGACTTATATTTTTGATACCTACAGTCTGAAAGCTTTGGTATTTGTTTATATGTATGCAAAGATACCCTAGTAATTTTAATTGTGTATATATATATATGCTACATGCCTGGGTTTTTTGTTTTTTTTTTTTTCTCTCTCAAATCACACACACAACTTAAACTGCCTTTTCTTTCAGGGGTCGTTGCTTGTATTGTTTAGAGTTCAATGAGATGACAGTCTTGTCAGAGTATTGAAGCCAGAGGCATTTTCAGATTGGAATGGATTTGGCTAATCACATAACAGTACTGACTTTTTTTGACACTGAAAAATTATGATATATTGTATTATAAATTGGATTGGCTCAGTACTGACTAACATGCCTAATTGACCTTGGGTCATCTAATATTTGTAGTAGCGTGAGAGGAGAAAGAACTCCATTTTTGACAGCAACTCTTTATCGGAGGTTTGGGAGATTTACTGGCAGGTGGGGTATAGGATGGAAAGAGTTATCTAATATTTGTTGTCCATAGAGTGTATATATTAAGTGTTTTTCCATTAATAACACTTTCTGTAGCTTCTGATATTTTAACCTTCAGCTTTTATAATTTTAACCTCTCTTATGTAACTAACTTGGAATGAATCCAAGTGGCATCATGGTTAAGTCATGAACGATCTATTTCATAACTGAAGCTGTGATAGGAAAGTAATGATTAAAAATAATTAGAGAGTCATGTGTTTCACATATTCATCCCTGGTCTCAGAGCTACAGGTATGTGCAGATATAAAGTGTTCTTTTTCATCAAACATTTGGTGGCTTTGTGGGTGGCAATATTGTCTGATCAGGCAACCTAGAAATGCTGCATATATATGGGATATAAATAAAGATAGGAGTGAACATGCCTCTCTGGCTATCATTTGTTCTTCCTTAGCTACACCAACCTAAAAATTATCATTTAGGTTAGAAAATTACATAAAAACAACTGATGTCCTTTGAGGACATAGGAAAGACTTTGGTGATGTTCAGGCAAGAATTTTGTTTACTGTCAACTGGTTCATCTTAGAGTAAGTCGAATTCTTATCTCAGTATTTTAGTGAAGTACAGAGAGTAACAATGAGACTGTGTAACCTTTCCTTAAGAACTACATATACATAGAATGTGATCCCAAATTACAAGCCACACTTACACATCTGAATGCAAGCAATGTTAAAACTGGAGTTCTCTGCATTGATGATGAGTATTGAAGTAACAATTAAACACTGATGTGTGCATCTACATGATTACCATGAACTTTCATTCTAAGCATCTTAATTTGAAGAATAAGAACTTTGAGCAACCGTAAACAGTAATTTTGGCTCTACACAAGGTAAATGAGAATGTCTGTGCAGCAGAGGGCTGAAAGATGTTTCATACCTTGAAGGATGGAGATACCCCAAGAATAGGAAGAGATAATGGGTTGCTGGGTGATTTGCAGACCTAAAAGCCCTTAGGATGATTCCAGGTCCTCAGCCTTCTTTGCTCTAGCCAGCTCCTTGTTATTGACAGTTCCAGAAGCCAGCTCTAGATCTCATGTAATTATGTGTCACTTGGATGATGTAATGGCTGTTTCTATGATGCATCAGCGCATTGTGGAATTTGACATTTTTGGATCTTCTTGAGCATGCAGCCTGAACCATGGGTATGGGGTCAGATTTTTTGTTTATTTTTTGGTGAAGTTTCTTTAGTTTTCTAAATTTAATTTCTGATCTTATTTATGCCTTACAACCAAGCTGCTTTTCTGAGGGCTTGGACCTTTTCCTTGCATTGGATTTACTGATTGTTCTTTCTGTTAAAGATTTGGAGTAAATAATTTGTAATATATGTTACATCTTGCTTTTGGACTAAAATTTTTAGTATATAGAAAGCCTAGCATAAAAGTGTTGTCATGTATCTGTCAGATACTAGTAGTTTATCCATTCAGGTGTCATTTGTAACACAACTGCATTCCAAAGCCTGCTTATCCTGACTTTTCCAGTGAACTGCAATTTTATAATCTGGAAAATAGGATAAAAGTATCAAAGGTCTGATGTTTTAAGAAGGAATTGTGTGAGGAGCAAGCACTCAGGTCAGCAAAGGAGAGCAGTAGACTCTGAGAAGGATCAGACAGATACTTCAATACACCAAGGGAAGAGTGCTTCACCTTTTGACATGTATGGCTCAAATAGCTAACCAAGAACACAACTGGGGATCCTGAGCTCATTGTGGCGAGTGCTTTAGAGAAATAACGGATCAGAGACAAAGGCAAGTGTTAAATGTTGACATATTTCTTTGAATTTCTGTATCTCCTATGTTAAGTATTAATTATAGCT
The DNA here is from genome assembly GCA_013400275.1 of Rhadina sibilatrix. NCBI lineage: Eukaryota > Metazoa > Chordata > Aves > Passeriformes > Phylloscopidae > Rhadina > Rhadina sibilatrix. Next base: position 1,004,911 of record VWYO01011295.1, read on the forward strand.
GCTTGTGGGCATATGTGTGTGCTTCAGCTGTTACCTAAACTGAAGATCTGAATCATACAACAAGAATACTCCTGGCAGAAATGTAGCTCTGTCTGAACTACTGGGCAGGGTGAAGGGCTTGACACTGGCTACAGCTGAATAAACTGGTTGGTACTGTTCTTTTTCTGTGATGGCATAATGTCCATTTTTTCCACATGCTAAACAGCTATCCAAGCACAGCCTAGCTTAGGTGTCACAGACATAATGACAGTACAAAAAAATATTTAGTTTATGTGACAGACTTCATCAGCCCTGTAGGTCTATGACATACATTTAGAGACTGGGACACAGCCAGATCCTTAATGAACGCTGAAGATATGAATGGGTGGGAAGCATTTAAGTTCGGCAACCTCAGCACTCTAAAAAATGGTACAAACCCATGAAATGGACTCCAAATCCATCATCCATGTCAACTAGATTCAATTAGACTAGTTGATAAAGTCTATAAAAAATATAGAAATTAATACCATTCTATCTACTGACTGTTATTGTCCTGTAACAGCCAAAGTCAATGGGCATGGCATGAGCAAGGTTCTAAGGCTCTTACCTTAGAAAATATTAAGGGATACTTAATAGTGATACTTTAAGGGACTGATATCCCTTAAATATTAAGGGATACTTAAACAGTGAAAATATTAAGGGATACTTATTTTACAAGACTGGGGGAGGTGAAAATCAGTCAGAATATGTGCACTAGAAGAAAGCATAAATAGGTTTTTGTTGCC
>VWYO01011295.1:1006494-1039008 GCA_013400275.1 Rhadina sibilatrix
GATTGTTAAAGCTGGTAGAGCAAAATGATTTGTGGACTTTGTTTTACTTTTCCCATAGATGCACTTAATTTCAATAAAGTAATTTGTAAGTAGAACGAAGAGAGCTACTATCCCTAATATATCAGGAGACATAAAAAGCCTGCAGCTGGAATCAGACTTGATCTGGCTGTTGATATATTGTATTTGGGTCACAGTATGGCCACAATGAAGTCAAATAGTCAAATGATAGTGATAAGAGGAAGACTAATCACTTACCTAAATACAATTGAAAAGATGGCTTATGTACAAGCTATTGGTTTTCTGCCCTTTGATAAATGCATGTAACTTTTTTTTTTTTTATCCGAGGCTTAATCTGCTAATGGTCTTCACAGAAGGTGATTACTTTTTGGTTTGGTACAGATTTGATTGGACTGTGTTGTAAGTGCAGTGAGCATAGCCTTTGGGATAGAGTCAGATTGTCAAATCAAAATGTAACAGTCATCTTCTGGAGTGTATTTTTTGGTAGTAGAAGTCTCTGTAGATTACATACATTCAACATAGCCTCTTGTGCAGATTCAGTACTGTCCTAGAGCGCTGAAGCATTGTTTAATATAAAAAAATTATGAGTGCTGTTGTTTAGCTTAGATTTTTCTTTGGTTAGAGAAAATGCATATATGCTTTCTGAACATAAGGCTGACACATGCACAGCTCAAGAGTGATCACAGCACTACTGTTTATGTGAAAGCTGGCAGCTGTTACCTGATGTATGACACTCTCTTGTTTATCCTCCTTTGCTCCCAAATTCAGCATTTTTAACTATGATAGCATAGTTTTCCACCTTTTTGGTAGTGCTTGTAAACCACTGAAGATCTGCATTTTGATTGTCATATGAATCAGAATATTTTTCTCAAAGATTTCAATTGGGTGGGATCCCAAAAAGCTAGCAGTAAATGCAAGCAACAATATTTAATGAGTACAGAAATGCCAGAAAAGAATGTTATGTGTAAAGATATACTTTTCCTTTATTTAGAATTTTGGGTATGATGATATTGTGATATGACTGATGTTGTGTCTGGTTTTGAGCTAAATGAGTAGATCACTGTAATATTTAAAAATGATGGCCTGTCTAGTGATTTACATTTTTTTTTCCAATACAAAATGAGTAACTTGTGAAGCTCTTAAGAACTCATATATCACAGCTATGGTATTTTAACATCTAATCAGATATCACATCTGATATTTAGATTGATTTCCCCATCAATATTCTGATGTTTGTGGAAAAAAAAAAAAAGAATTAATAGAACTAACTGTTGCAGCTGCAAAAGAGTAGTAACGCTTGAGGTTTTGGCTATTTAAGGAAGGAAAAATGTGAAAGTGCAGTAAAAAAGTAATATACAAAACCAATTCCTATAGGTTGAATAGTTTCTGAATCTATTATGTAGCTGGAATTTTGTCTCATTGCTGCCAAATTCAGGATCATGGCTGGAGGAACAAAATGTTAGGAATCTGGCTTGAAGGTTCCATGTAGCCACTGAAAATGTGAAATTAAAATGGTGGCTAAAATTTTTCTATTTTGTGTGGCAATGTAGTTATTTTAATGAAGCTCATTCTTTATAAAGCAAACCAAGGGAACTATTCAATATCTAGGACTGGTGCATAAAATAAGTACTTGTGAGCATCAAGGAAATGTTCAGCCTGCCTTATAGGAGGGATTAATTGAGGCTGCTTTGCTCAATCAGAAAGTGAAACTTTAAAGAAAATGTGCTTCATGTTATCCTTGAACAGCTTTAAAAAGAAAAATATCAGAACAATTTGTGAGAAAATAAACAGTTTGATAGTGCATGAACAGATAGATTCAAGGTGGGAAAATGCATACATATATACATTTATTTATTTATATAAATATATATAAGGTATCTAAGTTATATATACCTTATATATGTATATGGTAACAAAAAGCAATGGAGAGGAAGAGCTGGAAGCAGGTTTCTAGTTTTCATACCAGTAGAAGCAGTCAGGGTAAAAGACCTAATGTTTTTAAGAAAACATTATAAATTTCAGATATCTTTTAGAACAAATGAAAGGCATATTTTTAAAGAGAATACTTGAAGTATTTGCCTAAAGAAGCAGAGGTTTGTATTTACTGGAATTGCTACATTCCTATTTTAGAAGGTCATTGCCAAAAAAGACCAAAGGCAGAAAATTACATCTGTATTGCAGTGCTGTCCAAACTGCTCTGTAAAAAAAAAGTAAATTCGATTTTCTCTCTGGCTTGCATGTACATACCTGTAGAAGATGTGACTGTAATTGCAAATTATCCAGGGGAGGCATGTTCTGTCCTTTGGGCCAATCTAGTTTGTTTGCCTGTTTTTGGTACATTTCACATTGCACATACAGTCTGCTGATCCCTGATAACATCTGAGCTACGAGGCCATTGCACCCTTGTGTGTGCAGGGTTCCTTGCATTGCCAAAATAGCCATATCAATTGCAAAATGGAAGAAGTAAAAGAGAGTTAAAATGATGACACAAATAAGCTTGTTTTTATCTCCCTTTCCCCTTTGTTACCAGTTGAAAGAGGAATTATGTTAGATGTCGGGCAAATCTGCACCTACCTTTAAGTAGAATGAATTGTCATTTAAATGTTGTATAAATGCATCAGGTTTCATGTTTTGTAAATTTTGAGGGGATTGTCAGGTTCTATAGAGCCTCTCTAGGGAGACTTGCAGTTCTATGACTGCTTTGAAACACAAATTGTGCTCCCCACTACACACTTTCCTCACTGCTTTGCTGAGTGCTACCCTACCCACTCAGATGACAAGAATCCCAGTGTGCCAATCAGCAGCATTTTTTCAAGTAACTCCATTTGCTTCTGCTTGCATCTTCCCTATATGCTAAGCCGTAGTACCGCAAAGAGTATATCTGCACTTACTCTCTGCTCTGATGTGTGCCTATCTTCTTCCCCTTGTGCAAAGGCCTAGAGAATCTCTGCACATCAGAATATCACTGCCCAGCTTATCAAATGAGAGGGTTCTTTCTGAAAGGAAATTGATGTTAGGAATTAGAGAGTGTCAAAGAGGCTGATTCAATGCAGTGTCTTTGTCACAAGGCAGTTCTCTGACATGTTCACTCTTCTGTGTTCCTCTCTGTGTTTTCATCTGCTCAACAGCTTCAGCATCATCCATTACAGCTGTGCTGAACAGCACCTCTTGCTTCTGGCCCCTCTCACTCTGGCACTTTCCCAGTGCCTTTTGAATTTCCTCATTCATTTCTCAGAATGATGTAAGCTCTGTTCCCTGGTAAACTAACTCATCTACTGCTATTTCAACTGCATGTTTCTAAACCCTTTCTTGATCCCCATGTTTGTATCAGTATTGCCTTAGCTACCTGCCTTCCCAGTATCACCCCCTTGAAGAGTTTTACTTAAACTCATTGAATCACATGGTGACAGGAATTACATTTTACACAGAAATTTTGCATTGTATAAACACAGAATCATCATGTTGAGAGTGAGTTGATCCTCTAATTTGATCATGGGCATCCTGAAGAGTGTTTATTTTCACTTGTTTTTCAGGAATTCTAGAGTAAGGAATCCTGTGACATCATGAGATAAAGTATTTCAGTACTTTACCCTTTTTGCAAATTTTTTTTTTTCCCATAAAATCTAAGTCAGTGGTGCTGCAGTTAACCACAGTCCTCTCTTACTGCTCATATGGCAGATGTGAGGAGTAGTAGTAGGAGTAGCTCATCCTCCTCACCTTCAAAGCAGCCTGTAAAGGCGCTTTTTCCTTTCTGTGCCTTCTGAACAAACCCTTTAAAAACTACAGCATTACACCATTACACAAAGTTCCCAAATCATTCATTAATGTCAAGAAATAGGTATATCCCATAGAAAGGGATTATTTGATCCATGGTATTTTCATCATAAGGAATGTATCGTGACTGTTTTCTATCATGGTATTCCTTCATATATCTCATTATACATTTGCTTCAGCTGATAAGTTTTTAAAATCTTGGATTTATATTTTGTCTTCAAGGCTGCATAATAAGCATGAAATGTCAGTTAAACACACCTGGGTTTTTTGTGGTTTCCTCACTACTGTTGTACAAAGTTCTTTTGTAAATAGGCTTAAGTAATGCTGTAAACAAATCAGCAGTTTCACTTAGACTTATCCTTTAAATTCTTCTTGTGTAGATTAAGTATCAGCATTTTTTTGTGGTTCATAGAAGCCACTAATTGTACACTAATAACTTCAGAAATCTATTCTGTTACTCCAACAGTCTTTGACTGTTGCTAATTACAATCTCATTAGTCCCAATTTTACTGTCAAAACACATTCATGCAGTGTTTCTTCTTAATATGGCTAATATTGTTCTATAGTAGAAGGCTCATTGGGGCTTGAGTTTCTTTTTCTTTCAGAAAGCAAATACTTTAGAACTGTTATTAATTTCCTCCTTTTCCCCCAACATATGATTCTTTGACATTGCGAGAAAATATAGATTTGTAGACAAAACTCCTGTTTACTCCAAAGAAAAAACTCTTTAGAAGATATAACAATATTCTAATTTATTCAGTCTATTTATTCATTCTTTTTAGAGACCACTTTGGTAACTATTGTCTTCTCATTTTTTTCAACTTTTATGTTTCCAAGTCCACTTGGAGAAAAAGAAATGTTCAATGAAAGAAATAGCATTCTTAAATACAAAATAGAATGGCTGATCTGGGATTTACAAATATATTTATTAATGCTTTTAGATAGAAGCTATATGCAAAAAGCAGTATAAATTTTATGAGACCATGAAAGATCAAATGTTGTTACAGGCTTGCAGTCAAGTCTAGCAAATAATCATTATTCTGAGAAAGGGAATGAGCACTGATGTAATCACTTAGAATAATCTCCAAAATAACTCTAATCCTGAAAATAACTTTTTTGAATTTGTAGAAGGATAATGAAAAAAGAAGTATTAGGTGAAATGCTTATAATACAAAATCAGCATAGATAAAATACCCTAAACTCATGAAAGTGATAAATTGTTGATTGTTTAAAAAAAATCTGTAAAATATAAAAAAAATCCAGGCACCTTTTTTTTTTTTTTTTTTTTTTTTTTTTAATTAATTAAATAGAGTCCTGCTTTCTCATAAAAAGTAGTGAACCTTGAATTCAGAAGGACAATTTGGAGAACAATATCAGCAATATCATTCTGGCTCAGGAAGTCAAAGCTCTAAGTTGTTATGAACTGAATCAAGATCTAAGGGATGGTAGTGCTTGACATATCCACTGTCCCTGAGAATGTGTTCAGCTGCCTCATTCTCCTCTTGTTCCCAAGACTGTGACTGATACATATATATTTATTTACATTGCTCTCTGTGTCTTAATACAACAAAGTATCTGAAGTATTAAAAATACCCCTTATGGAATGAAAAACTAGTTTGAAAAATAAAAATCTAAAATATTTCTGTCTGGATCCATTTCTGATGTCAATACTCTGATATCTGGGGTTTTTCATAAATGCCACTCATGCAGTGGCATTGTGCAAGTATTGGACAAGGTGTTCATTAGAGGTAGCCACATTTTCAATCACAGTGGGTACTAATCAATTCTTTATAAATCAGATGTCATAAAAGATTTTGTCAATGTTAATTTTTTTTTCATTATTTTAGTTATATAATTTTTCTTCATCTGAGTCAGAACAAAAGTTTATTTATTTCATATTATTATTGATTGCCTGATTTCAACATTTTGGAATTTGTGGGAAAGCCTGTGGAAGCAGGAACAATGAGTGTGAATTTAGTTTGGCTTCTAACATTGGTTATGTAGACTGAGGATTTTTTCAGTGTTCTGAATTGAGAAGAAGAAACAGAAATATTTTGGGCTTATGATAGCAGAACTTGCTAAAAGAGAGTGTGAGATGTAAATTCACATTTTAGGGGTTTGATTTCTTTCTATGGTATAGCTTTTATACTATTAGTTAGATTGTCTAGGTATTAAAAACAGCATTTTGCCCCAGCTATTTTTGTCTGTTTGATGAAATGGGAATGTGTGTGCATATGCCAGACTATGTAGCCAAAGAAAGAAGGAATGCTTCAGTACCTGACAAAAGTGATTTCCATTAGATGTTTTTCAGAAAGGTTGTATATAATTAATTCATGTGTTTGTGATTCCTGATGTAATATTATAAAGCAAGAATCATACATCTCATTATAGCAGCTGGGTGATTCAGTGAATGTAGAACTGATGCTGTTCAGCTTATGCTCAGGCTTCACACATGGAGTTGGTTGGCATTTCATATGTTGAGAGTGTAGGGACAGTGTTTTTTCATTCTTTAAGGGGCTTTTGGATGTGTGTATATAATTTAGTTCTTTCTCATTAAGCTGTTACATTGAAGAATCTCAAGGTTTATTATTGTTTAGTCATTCTACCATGGTTTGTAGATGGACAACAAAGTTGTGTCCTTCCTGATTTTCTTCAACCATCTTTTTTCGCATCTTTCAAAATGACAGCCTGTGCAGCCTCTGTTAGCATAGGAATACCTTTCAAATGCATATTTATCTCCAAGTTATTCACTGCACTTAAATGTGCAGGGATAAGGCTGTGAGAAAATTGTGATCTCTTGCAGGGTTTTTTGCCTTCCTAAATCTGATAACGAAAATTTTAATAAAACCAAATGATAAATTTTTGTGCTAGGTAGTCACTTTTTAACATGAAAGAGGTAACAACAGGCATTCATAAAATGACAGCAGTATCCAAACTGAAAAGTTTTGATGATACTTGTATAAGTGAGGTGGGCAAAGATACATCACATGCGCTCAGTGGCATATGACAGGAACCTTGTGCTGACGCTGAAGTCAAAGTGGATCTCACTCATTTTGCACTTACATTCTAGTTTCACACATGGTGTTTCACAACAGGGACTGACTAATGTGATAACCTCACACTAAGGTGCAGTGTCAGCCTTGAAATAAAAGGTGGAGTGCGCTGAGCTCCCAAAGGGTGCAGCCAATTAGCACATTCTGTAATGGGGTCTTGCTGTCATGGGATGAGAGGTTTATTTTCTTCAAACAGAAAAAATATTCAGGCTCCTTAAAGATATGCTTCTTGAGAGCTGCTTTATGTTTTCTGAGTAGGAAACCATGAGGCAAAAATATTCTCATGTCACAAAGCTTTCAGATTCGGATTGTGGACAGAGCGATGTGAGGTTTATTTTCATATTTATTGATTAGAGTGGTAAGTAAATTATTCCAGTATTTAGATCTGAGGGAATTTTTACCTTCTTCCTACATAATTTTCTTTCTTTTGCCTCCCCCTCCCTTAATTAATAGGGCATATACCACCACTTGGTGTTTTGTGTATGCAACACTAAAAGTAAACTAAATTTTTTCAAAACTTGATTGCATATATATGTTTTCCCATAATTACTTGATAGGTGCATATGCATATGTGTAAATGTATTTAAAAAAGAAAAAAAAAAAAAGGAAGCAGCAGCCCTGGAAATGTCGTCTGTTTCTACATCATAGAAAATCATTTAATCTAATTCTGCATAATAATGAAGAAAACTGTTCTACATTTATCTTGCATATGATTTACTGAAATATCAAGCATTAAAGGAGAAGAAAGCCTACAGTAGCTCTGGCTGTTTTCCATCTGAACAAATAAATTTTAGGAAGTTTTCCTTTTCCTCTTCCTTTCTTTAGAGTTTCTATATGCAACTGTTTTTCCTCTAAAGCAATACTTTCTTCATATGATACACCTTTTTATGCTCTTCCACCTCACAGTTCAGTAAGAATATGTTTTTTATGCAGTTTCCTGTGTTAAGTGTGGTAGCATTTGGGACACACATGGACTTTGCTGGATTTGATGAAGCATACATGATAATTTGGGGATAGAAGGAAGAACTCTATCAGTGTGGATGTTTATACATGCTGATTAAAAAAAGAGAGCATTCATATCAAATCAAAACAAAGGTGAATTTAACAGCATATCCTTTCTGTGACCTTGCCTGTTTCTGGATGCCTGGGGAAGAGTATGAAATGAGGACAGTTATGTACAGAGACCACCTCTAAATACTATCCTTGCCTCCAGCAAGATGTGTCTTTCTAAACCAAAGATAATCCCTTTCTGTGCTATAACTATTGTGAATTCCTCTCTGCCCATGTCCTGCTGCTCTTTGCACACAACCACCTACACAAAGAAGTTTCCAAGTTGTTTTTACATGTTTTGTGAGAAACATCCTGTTTTGTTTTTAATTGCAATTTTGTTCTATGTATATTTGAAAATCTTCCTTCATTTATTAGAAAATGTTGTAAATAGTCAGTTCATGAAAAACAAGGCTCATCCAAATCTTAGCATCATTGATCGCCCCTCACCTTACTTGTATGCAGAAGTGTAAATGCTAATCCCAGTGTGCCTATCTAACACCTCAGATCTATGTAGTTTTTCACAGGAATATTGTGCAATTATGAAGCCTGTAAAATAAATAAATGCTTTTAAATTCATTTCTTTAGGCTTTATTAGCTCTTCTGAAACAGTAGACAGAAAATGATAAAGTTGTTGAGGTCAAGAGCTTAGTACAGTTCAAAGAAATAGGGATTTATTCATTAAGGAGATCAATCACAGGTAAAATATGGCCATATAGAATAGAATAGAAGTATTATGTAGTAAAGAACTTACAAAGATAATCTGTTCTAACTGCCTGACCACTTCAGGGCTAGGTTAAAGGTTAAAGCCTATATATGCTGATGACCCAGCTTTCACAGGGAAATCCAGCCTTTCACAGGGAACAGATCTCAGGAACATCACAACACCCTGACGGACAGTTTGAGCATGTAGATCGTCTCTTGTCCCCGGAGTTGTTTTTTTACTCTCTTGTTTTCGGTTTTGTTTGGTTTGGTATGGTTTTGAGGTTTGTTTTGTTTTGTTTTCCCACAGCCTTATTGCATTTAGGCCACAACTTCCAGAACAATGAAACAATTTACAGCTGTGAAGCAGATTGATTTACTAGCTGTGCTGCTACTGTGCCTTTTGGACTGGTGTTGGAGGGAGTCACAATTCTAACCTTGGCAGGATCATCAGAGTATTTATAAAATAACAATGGTAGAGGAGCATGCAGTGCTCCTTGTGTCTCTGAAGGAGGACATCAGCAGAACATAGAGGTCAGCTTCTACCAGGAGTTGCTGCTTAGCCATTATTTGTTACTGTCTAGCCACTTGCTAGTATCTTTTAGGGCTCAGATTTTCTGGACTGCAAATTTGGACTTCACCTGGGACGTTTTCTGCAAGCGGTTCAAAAGCTGGTGTCATCACTAATGTGACATGGCAGGTTTGGGTGATGAGCTTCCCAAGTGCTGGCTTCCTTGGTCAGTGGGTGTTGATCTGCCTAGTTTGAGCCAAACCTTTAAATGGTGATGTAAAAGTGAACCCTAAGGGATCAGAAGAGTGAAAAGAAAGCCTGAGATGCATACGTTCAGTTGCTTCCTTTTCTCTTTACTGATGGTTGAAGGAAGCTTTTTCATTCAATCCAAGATCTGCAATGAAATGTTGACTACTGAAAAGGGGCTTGTTTGGGATGTTAAAGAATGAAGGAAAATAAAGTTGTCATGGTTCTATATGTGTGAGAACAGTATGGCCTAAGTCTTCTCTGAGATGCGTGTTTAGAAGAATGTTTTCTGGGTAGGGATTTGAGGGAGGGTGCTCACCTTTGAGATGTGGCTCTGTGCCCTGGACCACCTGTTGTAAACGAAGGGCCCAGAGCTTGCAGAGGTATGAAGGTTTCAGTCACCAGAGTGGCTCACACTGAGTTGTGTTTGCTGCCTTTAGTTTAATGCCTCTAAAGCTAAACTCATTGAATGGTATCACTTCTCTCTGCCTCCAGTTCCTCTCTTGCCATGCATTTTATGAGTGCTAGCCTGTCATAAGATGCCTCAGTAAGAACATTGTGTGAACACTGAAGCCACTGGTCTTCGATAGCATTAGGTGGTATAGGAATGTGTATAGAAGAGGCAAAGGCTTGCTGGATCATTTTTCCTCTTGAACAGTCTCAAGAGCCTCTGTTTTGGTCACACTGTGAATGCAGTTGTGTGTGCTTATTGGCATGGGATTAACTTCTGAGAACATGATTGACCTATCTATTTTGTCCATTACTGTTGTCTGGGTTTTTGCTGTTCTCCTCTGTGTCTTTAAGAAGTTTTTCTAAAGTTCTATTCCAGCCTTCTGTGTTTACCTTTTTCAATGGAGTCAGATACGATTTTACATCAACTTTCTTTTACTTTCTTTAACTTTCTTGTTATTGTAACGGTATAACCATGTTTACATTCTTCTCATAAGGAGGAGACTGTTGATGGACTGTTGGGTTGCCCAGTGTGGTTGAAGAGGAAGATTTTCTTCCTCCAGTCCATGGTCACTGCTGAAATTCTGTAAATGTTGAAGTTTGTAAGTAAAGCTCCTCTTTTCTGCGTTAGACATCTCAGCATGTGGGTGTCATTTCTTTGTGTTGTGTGCGACATATTACTTCCATGAACTACTGGAAAATAAAATGTATTTTGTAGTTGGTTTCTAGTACTCTGCAAGCATGTGATTTCAGATCAAGAAAACATTTTCTGTGTGGATATTAATCATCCAGCATCTTGGACGTCTTGAAACATACTGACAAAAGCAAACCAGACTGTAAAATTGTTATATATATGTATATGTGTGTGTATATATATATATATATGCACACATATATATATGCGTATATACATACAGACATAAGTGTGTGTGTGTGCTCCTGTGAGGCTTTGATGGTTGCAACCAATGAATTGTATCTGTGGTGTTGTGCCTCTTTTGAAATATATTAATGTAATTCTCTTTGATTGAGAAAATTATCTTTTTAACCGACTGAAAATGCCATTAAAACAATGAAACACCTTTTGAAATGTTTGTTCTCAATATGTATGTATCATGGAAACTTTTATTGTATTATCTCGACTTTGAAAGCAGTTGTGACACATATGCAGTGTCAAAGAAATATATTATGTATTTCCCATGAACCAAAAATGCACTGAGCTGGAATGTGTTAGCCCTTGGTTTTGTCGCTGATTTTTTGAATTCTGTGTGTTGAAGAAAATTTTCAGGGATCCTGTGCTGTGCTGTTAGAAGTAATAAATTCTTAGTTCACAGTATTGTTGCAGAACATAGATTTTTTAGTTTACAACTGTACCTTTTTCTGTTGCTTCTGGTGGTGTTGGTGGGAGAAAGGAAAAAAAAAAAATCTTGTGTTCTTCAGGATGACATAGTTGTCTCTGGGCAAGTCATCTTCTTTGCTTCCCATCAAGATTGCTGAGCTGCAATCTCAGTGTTTTCAAACACTGTAGCCCCAAAACACTTCCATTCCCATTTTTTTAAATAATTCCCTGTAATGTTCTCCATGTTTTCAGTTAAAACCTTGGGAGGTCCATATGTATTAAAAACTCATTAAAGGCTAGAGTAATTCCAGGAATAAGTAGGCATCATTGGATGGAAGAAGACTGCATGTATTGAACAGATGGGTACCACAAAGTAACAGAAACAGCCTTCCTCCCTTGTTATTATTATGTGTATGGTAGAAATCAACCCTTTAACGTCCAAAAGAGGGGATATATATGCCATTTTTATTGAAATGTTGTCGTAAGGCCTGTTAGGACTGAATTATTATTTTTAGATTTCTTTTGAATCATGCAGTACTTTTATTTGGAATGCCATCTGATAAAAGAGCATATATCTGAATAATGGGGTGGGGAGGGAAATGTCCTTATTTTTGCTCTTGAAACTTCTGGGTTTTATGTGATGACAATGGGTCCATCTTTCTGTGCTTTGCAAGTGTTTTAGCAAATGTTTCATGCAAACAAAAATCAAGACATCAACCTGATGGTTGTTGTAGCACAACGGAAATATGGACATCCCCAATTAGAGAAACAGCTTATAATTATTCTTTTGTTATCTAACCTTTATGTTTGGAAAGTTTCAGAGAAACAAAAAGAAGCTGATGAATAATTAGAAGACATCATTTTATTACACACCATTCCAGATAATTTGTATTTTCTAAAGAAAAGGTAATTTTATAGGAAATCTCTTGTATTGCCTCTGAGACTTTTTCTTATTTCTGGTCTGCAGGCTGTGTAATACAGTTGACCTGTGTAATCAAAAAATCAAAATCCTGTTGGCTGTAAAGAGCGTTTGAAGTGAAACATGCAATTAATACTAAATTTGCTTGGATAAGTGTTCCATTTCTTACAGAAAAATTATGAAACCTGATATCGTTCCTAATAATAGAGAAAGTTCTGTCAGCATCTTGATTAGTGACAGAAACCAAGATCTTAAAGGCCACCAAGGGAGTAGTAGAATCACTGTCTGAACTTCTATTGCTGATTTTTAGCTATTAGTGTTTGAATTATTGAAAAAGCAAAGCACTAAAAGAGCTGGGGTTTTTTTTCAAATCTCTCGCTTTAATGTGTATTTCCTTATTTAAAAATCAAAACATGCATTCAATAAAAGCTACTGCTCTAAATAAATTTAATTCAAATTTATTAATCAGTATATTTAGTTACATCATAAAATGGTGCTCTCTGCAGCTTTAAATTAATAATGATTTGTAGAGAGCATATGTTTTATTTTACCTTCCCTTAAAAGGCAAGAAAGCAAATTTACCCACTAGCATGTTTCAAACAGCTTTTAATGTCATATTTTACTCTGTTAACATAGAATGATAATAGGTTATTTGGATAACATTAATAGACTGCTTCAAATTAATTTATGCTGGAAAAATGCTTCCTGGTCCATTAATGTATTTTTATTCTGAGTAAACATTTAACTTAAATTTAATTCTGGACTTGCAACAGGTGTCTTAATTTTAATACATGGCCAGGTGCTGTGGTCCAAACAGTAATGGGATCTGACAAGACCTTGTAAACCACAGCTTTAAGGAGACAGTAGGGAAGATGAGCAGCATGGCACACATATGGCCACTCACTTAATCACCAATAGCTAACGTGGGGTCGCAAGTGATGCCATGGCTGTGGCAAACCACCAGGGATGCTTGGAGTACGGGTCATCTGGCAGCAACAGCCACTTCTGCAAATGCCTCTTGCCTGTATGTCATGGTGGGGATGCTCCTTGGCTCCAGCAATACCTGTGTGATTGGAGGAAGCCCAATCTCCCATTAGTAGTGAGCAGCATTCCACCAGCGCTGCTGCTGCTGGGCAGGGTATGGGCAGCGTGCCTGCACTGCCAGCACTGGTCAGGGTGGGGTGTCTGCAAGCAGGGTGTCAGGGGTAAGTGAGCAATGCTTGTGTGAATGTCCTTGGGTGTTCTGCAACAGAAAATTGCACTAATTTGTGTGGATTACACAGTAACTCTCTGTTTAGGAAATGATTAAAAATTCCTGCCTAACTGAAGCAAGCAGATTTTGAGACAGTTGAAGAGCTGCTACCTGCAGTAGCAACTTCAGTAATAAATAAATTAGGGTGGGTTTTTTTGTGAAATCCACTGTTTTTAATACTTTTCCTTTTCTGGTTGACTGTTGAGACATTTCTTCTTGCCTTTCTTATTGTTGCAGTACCTAAGTTCCACTCACACTTCTTACTGGCTCTTCTCTACAGTTTTCCCTTTTTCTATTTGACATAAACATTCCCAGGACAGCCCAGCAAAGCAAGCAAAGAAAAGCATTAGTTCAACTAACATGCTTATAGTCATCAAGTTATTTATTCTGAGTGTGCATTGTACATAGCTCCCCTGAGCCCAATGCAGCTTGTGAACTCTGGAGTAACACCTGGACACTTTAGGTCTCTGAAATTGTACAATATCTGGCACAGTAAGGTCAGGTGTGTTTGGATCTTAGAAAAATGAAATGAACATAATTAATTGAATGTATTTTGCAGAAAAGCAACTAGTTTCAATCTCAAAGTTCTAAGGAGAGAATTCTGTCTTCCTGGTGATTTGTTTGAATGGTTGAAAGAAAGAAGTCTCCTTTCTGATTTGAATTTCTTTTCTATTTTACAGTGCACTGCCTGATAAGATAGATATACATGGTCTTATGCTAAACTAGTGAAATTCTGGTTGACTGTCATGAAGTCAGGTTTCTTATTGCTATAACCTCCTACTCTAGAGTATCTTTATTGCCTTTAAAAATCTAAGCTGGAAGGAAAAATGCAGAGCTTACTAATTAAACAGAGTGCGGTGATTTGCATATAATAAGGAGATGCATGCAGTTTGGGAATATATTTTATTCTCTTTGCTACCCAGCTGACTTTTATTTCTTTCAGTGGTGCCATACTGGGTTGAGCTTTCCTTTGCCTACAATAACCTGCTGTTGAACAAATAAATGTGCCCTTATTAAAGCGTGACCACTGTCTAGATGACTATTTTTCACTACAAGGAAAAGAAGCATCCTAAATAGTACTATTATAAAGTAAGAAGAGGGACAAAAAGGCATTAGGATCAACAATTAAATAATGAGGTCAAGGTAGACAAATTTAGGCTCCTGAATTTGATTTATAATTATTTTATTATACTTTCCCATGAGGCAATTGTTATTATCCAATCATAAATTTTATGTTTTAAAAAGAAGCAAGAGCTTCTCCAGTAAAATTGGAATTGAGTCAAATTTTACATTATGATGGACACTTAGGCGAAATTCAGATGTGTCCCTGCTTGAGCACATTGCTTCTTCCATAGTGCATCTGAAGAAGGTGAGAAAGATTTTATGGCTGCTAATGTAGCCTGCATGGATAATTACCTATTGTACATCCTCCATGAAAATAAACAGTGGCCATATGATCACTGTCAATGTCCTTTGTGACATTGAAATTCCCTTAACAGGGAATTCCCTTTGTTTCTGAGCCCAGTGAAACTTTTGATGTTGATAAGTTTTTAAAAATTATTAGGAAAGACTCTCAGTCACTCTTACCCCTTTGTAGAGAGTCTCCTTGAGACAAAATGACCTTTCTGTTTTTCAGGGCCTTTTGAAGATATTTCAGCATAATTCAGGCTGATAAGTATCTTTGCATCACGTACTTGGCAAGGGGGCCAGTGTTTCTTTGTCCAACACTAACCTTCCTTCTCTACTCATTATCTCTGGTGAGGGCTGTTTTAATTGAAGTTATCCCTTTGGAAAGATATCTCCAGTGAAGTTCATTATTGATTTTGAAAGATCTGACCTGTTAAAATTTCCCTGCCAATGAGTTAACCTTCTTTGCTGAAGGTGAATTAAAATAGAGAATGACATTTCTAATTTCCTAAGTGGTGTAGCCAAAGGAACTGTGCTAAAGTGGTATAATGTTATCTCAGTCTTTTAAAAGGATAGGATTTGTTATTTAGCTTAGTGAGACTGCTTGGGATGTGCAACAATAGCTTCCCACTAACGTACTGTTGCCTGCTGGAATGGCCTTTAATTGAATATTATTATACCATAAAAACACACTCTTGGACTTTCTATCATTCTTGAATTTCTGTTTTAAGTTACACAAGGCGTTCAGGTATAATCAATCATTAGCAAAATTGAAGAATGTCAAGTAAACTATTTACCTACCTAGAAATTTGATTGACCTGATAGCATAGCATCATTTCTGCAGTTTTGATGACTGGGATTCTGTGAAAAATTATTATCTCAATAATTTTCTCCCTTAAATCAAATTTGCAAAAGGACTGATCCTTCACTATTTAGAAAATGAGCTTATATTTGTCCAATACTTTGAAGTACTGGGAGGAAGAATTTTAAGAATAAGTATACATTGATCAATGAAGCTTAAACTATGAGATTTAGCACTTGTGGTAATCCATAAAGAGTGCATTATTAAGATTTCTCAATGTATAATTCTAATATTTTCTGCCATTTTGTATCTGTCACATTTCTTTCTCTACTCAACTGGATGTAGTAACTATAAAAAATTTAGGAATTCATTTTTAATGCAGTTAATATTTAATGAAGTGTGAGTACATGTTGCACATTAAAGTTTATGGTAATTGTCTATTAGTTATTAAATTCTATAGATGGTTTTCATAATAAATTGTTCTTCCTGTCAGTTTTCTGATGCATAATCTGTGGCATGGAATTAAATAGCTCTTTCTAGACAGGTACAGACTTTATAAAAAGGCCTATGACTCATGGATTCTAAACCTTAACAGAGAGCATTTTCTTGCTGTCTTCTTTCGTAAATGCATAGTGTCTTTAAGACTTCATATAGTGCTTTAAGCTTTGGCATAGTGAAGTTAGAAAATTTAGGACATTCTAGAAAATGCATAAGCAAATACTGCCTTTGTGACTTTTGAGTTTCAAATTGATATGTGTATTTCACAGAATCACAGAACAGATGGGGTTGGAAGGGAGCAGCGGAGGTCACCTTGTCCAAATATCCTGCTCAAGCAGGGCTACCTAGAGTCAGTTGTCCAGGACAGATTTTGAATATCTCTAAGGATGGAGACTCTGTCATCTCTGGACAATCTGTTCTAGTGCTCAGCCAACCTCTCAATAAAAGAGTTTCTTGACTGTTGTGATTTAACCCCAGCTGGCGACTAGGTCCCGCACAGCAGCTCGCTTGCTTTCCCTGTTGAAATGGTGGAGTTGGAAGGACTAAATTGAGAAAACTTACAGGTTGAGATAAAGACAGATTAAGAGATAAAGCAAAAGTCATGTGCACAAGCAGAGCAAAACAAGGAATTCAATAATTTACCTCTTCCCATGGGCAGGAAGTTGTTTTGCCATCTCCAGTAAAGCAGGGCTCTGTTGTAAGTGAGGATTACGTTGGATGACGTCATCATTCTGAACATTCTGTACCTCCTTCTTCTCCGGTAATATATCACAGAATCATAAAATGTATTTAGATGGAAGGGGCCCATTGGGGTCATCAAACTCCAACTCCTAATGCTGAGCATGATGCTATATGGTGTGGTTCAGATGTCCCAGCTGTCTTCCCATACAACAACTGGTACACTTCCAGTCTCTTTGCTAGTAGGGTGGTGTAATGAGCAAAAAAGACTTTGACTGTGTAAACACTGTTCAGTAGTAATGAAAACATCTCTAGATTATCAAGACTGTTTTCAACACAAATCCAAAACATAGCCCCATGTGAACTACTATAAACTATGAAGGAAATTAACTCCATTCCAACCTGCTTTCTGATGTCCAAGGGGAACATCCTGTGTTTCAGCTGGTGCCTGTTACCTCTGATCCTGTCACTAGGCACCACTGAGGGGAGCCTGACTCCATCCTCTTTGCACCTTTCCTTCAGGTCTTCCTATTTTGTGGAACATTGAGTACTGCCAAGTTTTATCTCAGCAGTTGATGAAATGGTCCCTAAATTTCTGCTGACCATGACAATTTGGCAGCAGTCAAGATCAGATTTAAAACATTCTTTGTTAAGTATAATGCGTACCTTTAAAAATCCTGTAGTAATGTGAATAATACTTGATTTATATCTGCATGCCTTTCACAGAGGTATACTTGGTAGAAGAAATAATGTGTGGTTTATCATTTTTAATGGATGAGCTTCTAGAATTGTAGCTGGCTTTCTGGAAGAGCAGAAACCAAAGGATTATTTCCTTTTTCCCTCTCTGCTTACTTTAATAGCAGTTGTAACTGCCACCTGCCTACTATGTTTTATTTTATGCTAAATTCTCTGGAAGAATTTCTCTCTCCTTTAGAGTTTTGATTGTTTGTTGGTTTGGTTTGGGGTTTTTTGTTTGTTTGTTTGTTTTTTAAAATCTCCACAAGAATTCTGCCAGACCTACATGTTGTCAGAATTTTTAAATACAATTTCATTTTTTTCTTTCAAAAAACTAAACCTGAAAGAATTCCTTTGGTAAATATCTGATTACTACCTCATGATACATATTATGTCAAATTTTACTTTGGCAATTTCTGAAGAAAATCTAAGGTTTGCAAGTTTCTTGACAGCCTGAATGAGGATCTAACAGAATAGTAGTGACAAAAGGTAGTACCAGAGGAGTAATCAATGACATTCCTCACTGCTAAACTCACTGCTTTAGCACAGTTTTCAAAGAAGTAGCAGATTATTAGAAAAGACAAAAAGTAATTTCTTGGTTTTGCCTTTCTGGAGACGAACATGCAGTTTGCCCTGATACTGTATAGTAGCTTTGTGTGTGTGAAGTCTCCTAATACATTCTTCTCCTCTCATCTTCTGTTAACTGGGAGGTTTCCTGCTATAGCAATCAAATAAATCCTTCCAAGTCTACAGAAGCTTTAAGGTGATCCTAAAGAAAGAAGTTACCTGTCAAGAGAAAAAGCAAAAAAAAAATCTTTTAGCATCTGTTAAAAGACTCTGCTGTTACTTATAAAGTAACCTCTCTGAAGTAATTCCAAAATTCAAAGGTAGTACTGGCAGTGGAAAGGTAAAAGGGTTTTGTGCAAGGAGAGGAGACTAAAGCAAAGACTGGTTGCTCTGTTTCTGTCTCTGTTTCTTTGATGGATGATATCTTCTAGATATTTTTGAGAGTCTTCTTTTGATGCGTCCTTAAAATACTTGTGTACATTTAATTTTTGTGTAATAGAGATTCATTGCATTTTAAATAGGACATCTTGGGTTCTTGTGATAGATCAGTGTGATAATATCAGCTCAAGTTCATGTATTTTTAAGCAGCAGTCACTGCTGTAATTAATGGGGATTTCTGTTTAAAAGCCAATATTATGATATAGTCTAAGGTACTGAAATAACTGCCTACACTAATATTTCATATTCTTTTTAAAACAAAAATTGAGAAAAGTACTTACACAAAAGGATTTTTTAGATATATTTCCAATATCACAAAAATAGACAAACCTGCTTATTTAATACAATTTTGCAACACATTTGCCAGATGGAAGTAAGTGACTAAGTAATAGCCACTTTCTTGAACTAATTATTCTTCCCAGTGATGTCTGAGTGAAGATGATTGATTACAGGGCACTCAGATGAAGACATTGCCTATTTTGCATACATTGCAGTGACAGGTATCATATGGTCTTGACAAGATTTCTTCAAAACTAATATAGATCTATTCTTGTTTGATATACAGTGGTACCTGTATTTTGAGCATATCAACAAGACATAGTTTACTTGCATTCACAGATTTTTTTGCATTCAAGGTGTCTGTATGATGAATGCACCACAGTTTTAGGGGAAAGTTGCCATTTAAAATGGAAAATGGGTTTCAAAGGAATTTGGCAAAATGCAGATGATAATGAATAATAAATGAACAGAGGATATGCTTGGGAGAATGTATCTCAGCAAGACATAAAGTCGTACTGCACTTCAAAAGAGTTATGACTGAATTGTTATTTCAGCCCAATAATGAGGCAATTTAAATAATGAAATATTTAAAGGTAA
The DNA here is from genome assembly GCA_013400275.1 of Rhadina sibilatrix. Classification (NCBI taxonomy): domain Eukaryota; kingdom Metazoa; phylum Chordata; class Aves; order Passeriformes; family Phylloscopidae; genus Rhadina; species Rhadina sibilatrix. The sequence goes on from VWYO01011295.1 coordinate 1,025,804, forward strand.
ATAAAGATAATTATATATATATTTGACCCTTTGCATAATGTTCTATATATGCAATTTCAATAAACTTTCTTTGCTCCAATGAATTAGAAGAAAGCCAAAAGGATGACAGGTCCGTTGCATTATTTAAGTGATATTCATTAAGGTTAAATCTGCTATTTTATTTCATTCCATTAGTGGCAAAGAATGCTATAAAGAATCCAAAGATATGAGAAACCTTCTTATTTGATCCTTGAAAATCTGTATTAGCTCTCTTGTGGCCAAAGAGTCAATGGGAAGACACAGATGACAAGTATACACGCTGTGCTCTATGAATAAGATTTCTGTCAAGATTAAGAAAAAGTATCAGTTTATCATCTGGGCTTCTTGCTTTTTTATCAAAACACACCATTCAGTACAACTGGGATTTAGAGTAAAACTCCAGGGAAAGATGTTGACTGTGTGTTTCCAGAGACAAAATGACAGAACGTGTGTTCTTACTGCTATTTACTTTTTACACACGTTTTTTGTTAATACCTCTAATGGGCTTTAAAAACGCATTTTGTTGTCCTTGCCTTACACTAAAGAAGCTGAAGTGCAAGGTGACAGAAGGGGGTATCTAGATCATCCTGCAGGCTAGTAGTGGGGCTGAATACCTAAATCTCTTTGTGACTTTATGCAACTGAACTGTAATGTTTTCTTATAACCAGCTTCTAGCTGCCTTGTCTGACATCATACCTAGCAGGAAATCTGACCTTTTAAACAAGTCAGTGTGCAAAGATACTACATTTAATTTCTGATTTCTAATTCTAGTAACCTAGTTGAAAAGCTGTAGCCAGTTTCTGAAAAGCTGTGTAAGAGAATTTCTTCATTTCTCAGTGGAGGAGGTTTTTGACTTGTTTGCCCTTGGCTAATGTAAGCAGAGCCTGGAATTACAAACCACTGGGCTGGCACAAGCATGATGGCCTGTGCTGACGGATGTACCCTGTGGTTGCAGCAGCCTCACAACTAGCACTTCTGGCCATCAGCACCACAGCAGGAGGCTATGATGAACAAGGGAAAGAAATCAAAAGGCAGAAAATGAAACAGAGGCAGAAAAATAAAAGCATTCACTTGGTCTTGATGAAAATTGAAACAGAAATGCTGTCTTTTTTTTTTTTTTTTTTTTTTTTTTTTTAGTCATCATTTTTTTTTTTTTTTTTAAGGCATCAGTCTGTGTGTACTAAAGAAAGCATTTAACAAACTGAATTGTGAAATTATTTATGATAGAAATTAAATCTGACTTAAAGTCTCTGTTACCTGTTAAATATGACTAATTATCATTAGATTACATGAGAATACATAGAAATAAACTCTCCTAACATTACCAAGAAATTGGTGCTGCAACACATGCTGATGCCCAAAGTATCATGACAAGGACTAGCAGTGTGTTTACAATAGATCTATCTGGGATTCATTTTGATGAAAAGTGGAGGACAGCCACTGTTGGTTAAATCAGTGCAAAAATCTGCATTTCCTCATATGGTGAGTGAGAACAGTCATTGACAGTGAGATGATTTTCAGGTTATGTGAGGTGGTCTCTCAGCAGTGTTTGGGTTAAAATTTGCTTTAAGGTTTGTGAGAAAAATTAATATAAAATGCTTATAGGAAGAAAACAGTGAATCTTTGTTCCAAACCAAGGAGAAAACTTCATCTTAATCTATACAAATCAAATCCTCCTCTTTACTAGGCATTGAATTCTGAATTGATTTTCTCAGTAATCTATCTCTTAAAATCAGATTCTGACAGAGACGAAGCTGTAAAAGTCTACAGGGACACAGATAAGAATAATTCATGGTGTTGTTTTTTGTTACACATATTATTATGGGCTTTCATTGTAAAATGATAATATTTACTCATGATTGCAGTCTGAATAATAATTGGGAGTAACTGCTGATTTCATGGATTTACTTGTAATTGGCCCTGCTGTTCATGGGATTGGTTTTGTTCCATTTTTCTTTGCCCACTGCATAAGAAAAATATAGGTGCATTGTGTGTGTTTTCTATCGTTACATTTCTGGTATTTCTATACATTTTTATCATTATGTTCTGCTAGCATGGAAAAAAGAACAGTAAATTTAGGAGTTTCTAATATGAGCTCTAAAACTACTTAGAAGGTGGTTGAAGAACACATGGATTTTCTTTATCTGATGTCCATGTATAAGTATTATTTATATGAGAAAATTTGTACCAACATGTTTGCTGTGGTGTGTGAGCTGGAATTGATGGGAAGCTGAGAGGGTACCAGGGAAGACATTGCATGTGCTCACCGTATTTTTGGGCCTTCTCAAGCTCCAGTTCTTTTTTGCTGGGGTAGGTTGGTCTTCAGCCTGATACAGCTGCTCAATATAGCTGCCTCACAGGGAAGAGGCAGAGCAGCTTTCAACTGTGGGTAATCAGAAGAAAACCAAAACAGACGTGTGGCAGAGATACAAGCAAAGGTTAATAAAACCTTTCATCCAGCTTACAAAGCCTGCAAGAGTGTTTCCTGTGAATGAGAAACATCATTTTGTCAGAAGAGCGTTATCTGGCTTTTCAGCCATCACTGTGACTAGAGAGGCAACATAAGGAGAGCAATGTGAGGAATATGTTAGAATGGTTTAACACCACCTCTAATGAAACTAAGAAACATGCCTGAACCAGCTTTATATGTAAACAGACTATTGGCTAGAAGAAACTGTATTCAATATCAGAAGTATTTATTCCAACATGACTAGAAACTCAAAGCAATGTAATTGCTTTGTAGAACATAGAAGCTCTATTTTTCTTTAAACCATGCTGCTTCAATTAAATATTCTTTTTGTGTATTCATTTAATATTCATTTTGTCTGCCACTACTATCCTATGTAAAGGGAAAATGAACAGTGAGAGGAATTTGTGCTAAAGAAATTTGGAGGAAGAACTGTTTTAAAACTGAATAATATTTTGGGAATTAGCTCCAGTTTATAATAAGCCTAAAGGAGAGGTTTTCTTTCCAGGTGATAACAACAACACAAAGTCAGATAATTCTGCACTGTGAGCTGTCAACCTTTCATGTTTGTGTATGTGCCAGCATATACTTCAGAAAAATGTGTTGCACTACTACTGCAAGCTGAAGGCTCTTGATAGCTTTGGTGCAGATAGCAATTTTCAGAGTGTTATGCCGTTGTACAGTAAAATTACTTTGAGCAGAAATGCGTTATAAAAAGTGTGCATCCTGGTGCAGTTTATTTAAAAAATTGAATGTATACAGCCAGAGCAACAAAATAAATATTAAACAGTGACAAATATAAGAAGCTGGTTAAGGGTTTTTTTAATATAAGTATTGAATTAGGTTCTCAGCCCTGACTGTCTAGGGCAGATGAAGAAGTAGCATTATATTAAAAAGAGAAGAAAAATTTTGAGACCATTTAATTTCTTTATGTTTGTTTTCCTTTTTTTTTTTTTTTTTGTACTGTAGAAATAGATACTTTTTAGCCTCTCTGTGTTTATAAAAATGGAAAAAAGAGTCAATATCTATTATCATTGTCACAATATTAAAGCACAGAAAAAAGCACAGGGCAGCCAAATAGCCTCTCTACCAAGTAAAATGCTGTGTTAAATCGGCCATGAGTTCCAGCACAAGAAACCACATCAACACTGGGAAAGCGTGTTGCATTCAACACTTTTGTTAGGGAATACACAAACTTGTCTTAGACTCACCAGTTTTCTAATGTATAAAATTTACTTTCCTCTTTGCTAGAGGAACAGAAATATTTGGTTCTAGTAATTTTGAGGTTCTAATAGGACAGCGCTGTTAGGGAAACACTGAATAAGTGTTCTGCCTTCTGTGATGTTGATGTCAGAATTTAAAATGGTATGGTTACTCCTAGGTTTGTATCATGTATGTTACATTCATAATTTTTAGAGAAATTTGAAAACAGATGGATAATGTAAATTACCATACTGTGAATAGGATCAGGAAAATGTGTGATTGTATTTTCCCAATGGATGTTATGAGAGGAAAGAATAAAAGGCCCCATGTTTTATTAAATGCCTTAATAATTATTACATAGAAGGATAACTAAGAGGCTGATTTTTATATGCTTTGATTTGCCTTTATTCCACTGTTTGAAGTACTCTGGAAAGCTGGGGAAACAATGTGCAATTTATAAATTAGTTTAATTTATATTACTTTTTAATGATTTTTTAAATATATTTCATTGTTAATTTAAAAAATTTCAACAACTAGTTCTTCAGATTCAGAAATTCTTTGAATTGCACTGTGGCTTACACTCTTCCTTATGCTATTAGAAATTAAAAAATTGATCTAAGAGTTAAATAATTTGTAGGCATATTTGATGCTTCATTATATTCCTCTGAATCATGGGTGTTATGTTTTATTATGTTGAGAATCCTTTCTGTTTTTATCTCTTCTATATCCTTAATCTATTTTCTTTGACGTAGACACTGCATTGCATGTTCTTTTCAACCTCTGAAAGAGGAGCCAAGAAAGACAAAAGCATTAAATAGAAACGGCAGTCAAGGTGATCCATAGCACTCCTGGAGGGGAAAATTTGCTGGCAAACAGAGCAGGCAGCAAGTCATACAGCACCTAGGGAGTCCTGCCATGGCTGGGAAAGATGCAAAAATAAAGGTTTTGTCTATCAGTGCTCTTCTATTGTGTTGGCAGTCCCAGTAGTATAAATTATGGAATCTGTCTGTCCAAATGTAGCCAGCATGTGGTGTTGGCAGCATATCAGACTCTGCATTTAAGAAAAAAAAAAAANAAAAAAAAAAAAAAAGTTACCAGTAATTTATCTAGAATTACAGCATTTTGCTGTATTACTTTTTGCCAGTGTGATAGGCAATGTGTCTGTATCAGTGAGACTGCTCGCTGTTTAGACTTTCACAATTAGATACTGCCTGTGATATAAATACTTTGTTGCAGCAGTGCTTGTTCCTCCTTTGTGTAAAGCAAATATAGATAATACAGGTATACTGCACCAAGTTACAGGCATGCTTATTGTATTTTAATTTAGCCAAGCGGATCTGCAAGTGATTTTGGCAAAGCTCTGAGGCTGCTGCATTCTTAGTGACCTGCTGCTTATCCAGCCCTTTGACCAGCTCCACTATCAGGAGCTGCAGTTTGCATTCAGTGTCGTTTTCTGAGTCCTTCAAATACTTCTTGATCTGTGTCTTTTTGACCTCTCTTGAGATTTACTGCTTAGGCTTGAACTCTATCTTGTAATACTTGTGTCCTTCTGACTCAGGCCTGTATCACCCAGTTAACCTTTTTTGCCCTCTTCTCAACCTTTTCATGATACAAAGGAATTTGAGGTCTCCAATATTAGGTAAGGTTAGCTTGTTTCTGAACTTAGAAAAAGTAGATTTTTCGCTAATCAGTTTCTCAATAGTCCCATTAAATACAATCCTCTCAAAATACTGAAAACTAAGCTGCTCATTGTCTCATGCAGTCTGAGTCTCTCTCTCCCTGGCATTAAACTGTTAATGCTACTTACAGACACCAAACTAGTAACACAAAATGGGTCAAAACCAATTCTTGTGGAAAGAACAGCAAAATTCACTTGAAATCAGTGCAACCCTCATTTGTTAAAGATACGAGTAATGTCTTGCTCAATGCTTCAAGATGTGTTTGGAGTTTTATGTCTAAGGATAGTTGGGGAATTACTTTGTCTGCTATTTGTATGAGGAGAAGAGCTCAAGGGATTTTCACACAGCCTTATTTATCCTGAATTGAAGTTCAAAGTAAGTTCTTTTAAAAACAGAGATAATTTTAATACCTGAAAAATATTAAAATTTACAATATTCAATATACTATATGAAATACAATGATAGCTTACTTTGTTCTCAGCTGCACAACTGTCAGTGCTTTAATGGGGGTTTAGTTTTCAGTTTTTTGAGTCCATTGTGATCAGTCCCTAAAATTTCAGAATAAACTTGCAGGAATGGTTAATTCACTTATGTTCCTGCTCTCTTAAAAATAAATGTTAATCCTTCAGAGGCTTAAAGGGAATCTTAATATTGTATTTTACAGTAATCTCTTTAGAAGACAAAGAATTACAAATGACATTTTAAACTCACTAAGACTTCAGTGACAACTCCCAGAACAAAAAGAAGCAAGCTTCCTATTTATTTCTGTAACTGCCATTTGTAAAACTCTGATTAAATAAAGAGTGGATAAACCATAGTATTTTCATGAAACAAGTTCAGCTCACTACAGGCAAACTATGATTCCATCATCTGTTTAGAACAAATCCAAAGAAAAGCTATTTTGCATTCACAGCAGTAGCCTTTTTCCCCCAGTGTGAAATGGTTTGAGTGCGCATACATCCCATTGGCAAGGCGTGTCTGGATCAGCACACAGCAGGGACAGCAGAGTGTCTGTGTGAAGACTGCTTCAGTGGGAAAGAGAGAACCTAAAGAATATTCATAAAGGCCAAATTGAAATATTATACGAAGCCTTGATTAGGCTTGACAGGTTTCCTAAAGACATTCTTGTTGTTATTAGTGCTTAACATCATCTGAAGATTTGTGAAAGGGCAGCCACCCCTCACCTCCTGCAGACCTTAAGTTATGGTGGGTGAGACTGCACACTGTGTTCTGCTGATCTCTTTCATTCTGAGTTGCATATGTATGCTACATTAGTTTCTGTGAAATTAATTTTATCCCAAAGTTTCCTATTTACAAATAATTACCCCTAATAATGATATAATATAAAAAGCATAGCACAGGTAACCTGTATGTGATTTTCTCATACTTCTGAGAATCATTCAAAACTATAAAGTGGATAAGCAATACTTTAGGATTCATGTCTTTGAATTTTTGGAAAAATCCCTTTTTTACTCAGTTCAGAGAAACTTATTTTCCTGTTTTCCTGTGATTAATTTCAAAAGACAACCATGTCTCTCCTTGAAGCTTGCAATGTTTTTGGGGCCACTTAAGTTAGAAGTGAATTACTGTAGCCTCTCAATAATTGGAAGAGAGATGGATAGTTGTAAGGAAAATTGGAGAGAAACCTCTCCCTCTCTTTTTGTGGCTTCCACATACAAATGCAACATTCCTCAGCAACTTCTTGATGTTGACTACAGTGACTTGTAAGTACAGGGAAATGTAATTAAAGATTTCAAATTGCGCAACTGAAAAATAACAGGAATGTTAATTAATGTGGATGGCAGAAATTGTTTTCAAAAGAAAAAATAAATTGATATTTCTCGGTATAATTTTGGTCAAAGCAAGTTTCTATTAATACAGCTAGGAATACATTATATTTTTTAAGATATTATATTTACAGCTCGGAAATTATATTTTTTTATTCTTTAAAAACTAAAGAAATAAATGAAATATAAATTCTCCTTCACCCTAAGTAAGATGAATTAATTAAGCTGTTGAAATTGCTTGGATGTTCATAGTTGTTTTGAAATTAATTCATTGGAAATTAGCTTGATACTTTTGTTCTTAATGAATGCTGAGTATGGAAGTGTTAGGGTTGAGGTCTTTTTCCTTAATGTTTTTATTTTTCTGTGTATTCCATAATCCCAAAGCTAGTTGTGAAGAATAGTACCAGTTGTTTTTTTGTTCCTGTACATATTAGAGCGTGCATTAAAAGCTAAATATTCTTCCTTGATTCTATCACATAGACATAAAAGAGAAATTTTTTGATTTGTGGTTAAACATTCCAGGTTAAAAGCAACACCAACAAGCAGTTGGTTAGAGCATGGGGCTGATAACACCATGGTTGTGGGCTTGATCCCCAGATAGACTATTCGCTGAAGAGTTGGACTTGATCATCCTTGTGAGTCCCTTCCGGCTAAGAATATCCTGTGATCCTGAGCAGAAAAGAGAGAAACTATTTGAGTGAGAGGAGGATATGGCAGGGAGTACACGACCAGGACTTCAGGGCCAGAGGCATTTCTAGAGGCCAGACAGAATGGGACAGTTTCCTCCCATTTGAAATCAGAGAAGACTTAGAGGGCAGGGAAGAATTATATTCTTGTGTTTTGTTTTGCTTTCTGATTTTTCTTTAACACCTGCCCCCTTCCCCAAATTTTAACTTTCTGTGCAAATGAAATTTGGTTTGGTCAAGTGTGGAAGCACTTTGGGTTTTTTGAGGAAACTCACCTAGGACAAAGCCTAAACAGATCCTTGCCCCAAAGCTGTGGTTCCCTTTTAGACCCTGTCATAGTCATATAAAGAAGTGTGCAGTAGAGTGAAAATTTAAGCTTTTAATGTACTTGCTGTCTTTTTCTCTAAGTGGGTTATTTTGTCTTTAAACTTAAAAAACAGCCTAATGTAGGTAAGAGGGAGGGCCAGATACATCATTAAGAGCTCTGGGTCGACATGCACATGAACATAGAATTACTGAGCAGTAGTCTGCTCAAAGGGTCATGTAAATGTGATTTGTTGGTACTCACCTGTAATGATTTAATAAAATATTTACTACTTCACAAGACAAGCAAAATAATGCAATTTATTACATAAGTCTATTTGTGCATCTCATCATTGTTTTGTATTCAGTTCTAAAAACCAACATGTTTATAATCTAATGAAAGAACTCTGCCCAGTTGGCAGAGTCACATAACAGAGTTTTTGGTTCAGATTTACATTTCCAAAAGCAGTATTTATTGCATCAAGGCTGAGATTTTTATAATTTTAAGTAGTGTAAACCTGCCTTAGAATTGGATTGAATATACTTTGATGACAAGCACTTTTTTAGGTACAATGTGGTTTATTTGATTATTGATGAATTGAGATGTGCTAGAATCCCAAGTAGGCAAAATTTTCATCTGGGGTACAGTAACAACCTGATCTTTAAAAAGGATTTCTTCATTGAACACACAAACCATACACAAGGTGAACTGACATGGTAAGGTAGAAATTTGTAGTTTGCAAGATGAACAATTTATCTTTATTTCAATCATGATTACTTTTCGTATCTTTGATCTAGTTAAAGATTTTTTGCAGTCTTCTTAAAAACGGCAGGTGTTCAAAGTGGTGTTTTGAGGAAATAGTATCTCTCAACTCAGTGTAAATACACTCAAATTAAATACAACAATTATTATGTAATTTGTGGAAGACTGATTAGAGATAAAGTGCAGTCTTGCTGAAGTGGAAATTTAAATGTGTTTATATTTAATATACATTCATTTTTCTGGATAGCTATACAGATCTTGGCAGCTATAATTCAAACTTAATTTGAAAAAAAAAATATGGGGGAGTTTCCATGGGCTGAATCTGCCAGCTAGCTGGTATTGCTATTTTCAGCCAGCTAGTGTTCATTTCTCAGGGTTTTAGAACTACAGGTGAACTGTTCAGCCACAGTGTTCACTTAAGTGACAATGAGAAGCAGAGGCTAAATGTATAGCCTGTCATCAGCTGATTCCCAAACTGGCACTGAAGTTAATGTTGGATGAACAGATGAAAATTGTGTGGAAGCCAATGAGAGTTTTAAAGCACACGGGAATCAGTAACAAGATGTGGCCATATAGTCCTTCCAGTCATTCAATAAGAAGATGTTGTAAATAATTTGTATCTGCCATAGTTCATTTCACTTATTCCTGTGCAGTACCAAAATTATGCTGCTAAACTGCTTTGAAAATAACAAAGGCTCAGTCTGGCTTCTTCAACAGCTTTACTCCCAGAAATAGTCTCGTACTGGGGTCATTCAGGTGAATGAGGATTGCGTGGCTTGGCCCCAATTTCTTCATAGGACAGAGCACTCCTTAGTCAGAGAAAATGTCCTCTGTTTGATCAAGTGTCTGTAGATAGAAAGGTTTTCTTTGATAAATAGTTGCAGGGTTTTTTTTTTTTCCTGAATTGCTTATTCTTTTGTTCTTATGTGGTAAGTCAATTCATGGTGTGTATGAGGAGGATCTGACAAAACCTGTAAAATGTAGGATTTTTTAACCTCTGACTTGTGGATTTCATGCATTGAAGTGGGTAATTATTACAGTTTTTAATAATGGAAAAGCAACTACATCATCTTTCAAGGATATAGCCTTTTATTTATTTTTGTTGACATTTATTGTAAAACATGTTGCATGTCAAATATTTACCATAGATCTTGGAGATTTAATAAAATGGTAGGAACAAGTTACTCCTAGGTGTAAGTTATTCCTGGGGACATTCTGATTGGACACAAAAGAAAGCTTTTACAATGAGGGTAATCATGTTGGAATGTGGAATGGAAGTTGGAATGATCTCCCCAGGGAAGTGATAGATTCCTCAACATTGGACACTGTTAAGATACAGGGTGCTGAGCCATCTAGACTGTCTGGACTGTTCTTTTACTGAGAAAGTTTGAACCAGATGATCCTTGAGGTCCCTTCCAACCCAGTATTCTACGATTCTGTGATTCAATAGCTTCTGTTATTTGGAGAGTTACCACCTGGTATGTCTGTCTTCAAGAGCTTATTCTATTCTATAACAATATCACAGATTGTGTGGAACAAACATTTTTAAACTAGATTTTATTTTTTTTTTAATTTTTTTTTTTGATTATAATAAAGGAAAGACTAGAAGTGGCCTACTTGAAATCACCACTGTTTTTCAAAATGTATTGTGTAATTGTTTTCGTTTTTGTATGCAATATGGAAGGAAGAGAACACAGTATTAATTGACCTCATGGTATAAAGTGTAGTGCAGTAGAAATGTGATGAAAAAAATTAAACAGTCCAGGAAATGTTATTCAAGTGGATGAGAGAGATCCAATTCATGCCTTGAAGGGAAGAACTTTGACTCCTACCTTAGCAGCAAAAACTAAGTTGTGAATGTGATTGCTTAGTTTATAGTTCTCTAATGTGATTACTTCATGTGTATGTCCAGGAATTATTCAGTATTAAATATTAAGTTTGTCTGGAATAAAAAGTGAAATGTATCTGTAATTATAAAAATTACAGATACATACAGTAGGGGAAGAGTAATCCCATGCTTGTATTTTCAAAGTTTAAGTTTCTCCAAGGATGAAATTCTTAAACATACAGGCAATACTGTGAGCTTGCCTTTTGCATATGGCAGAGAAATAGCTTAAGTGTGCAATGTTAGCATCTTCTCTTGTTTTCCAGGTCCATGGGGAAGATGCATGGGAGATGAGTGTGGTCCAGGAGGCATCCAGACACGGGCGGTGTGGTGTGCCCACGTGGAGGGCTGGACCACGCTGCCCACCAACTGCAAGCAGCCGGAGCGGCCGGACAACCAGCAGAGCTGTTTCCGTGTCTGTGACTGGCACAAGGAGCTGTACGACTGGCAGATCGGCAGCTGGAACCAGTGCCGGCCTGTCCTCTCTCGCAGCCACGAGAAGCCCCTGGAGTGCCTCAGAGGGGAGGAAGGGATCCAGACAAGGGACATCACCTGCATACAGAAGTCCAACGGGGTTCCAGCTGAAGATGCCATCTGCGAGTACTTTGAGCCGAAGCCCCGGCAGGAGCAGGCGTGCCTCATCCCGTGCCGGCAGGACTGCATCGTGGCCGAATTCTCCCCCTGGTCCGAGTGCTCCAAGACCTGTGGCAATGGGCTCCAGCACCGGACTCGGCACGTGGTGGCTCCGCCACAGTTTGGTGGGTCAGCTTGCCCTAACCTCACCGAGTTCCAGATCTGCCAGTCCAGCCCGTGCACGGTTGAGGAAAGCCTGTACAGCCTAAACGTGGGACCATGGAGTGCATGCTCGGTTCCCCATTCGAGGCAAATAAGGCAAGCAAGGAAACGAGGGAAGAACAAAGACAAGGAAAAGGACAGAGAAAAGGCAGTTCGAGATCCTGAGGCTCGCGAGTTAATTAAGAAGAAGAGGAATCGTAACAGACAGAATAGACAGGAGAACAAATACTGGGACATACAAATTGGGTACCAAACAAGGCAGGTCACGTGTACGCACAGAAATGGGAAAACTGCTGCTCTGAGGTAATCACCATTTATGTTTGCATACTTTAATTTCTATCTGTTTAAAGTAAAACATGCATAAGTGGATTCTTTTACATAAGTCCAAATATTGAAATGAGGTTCATGCTATTTCCCCTTGAACATCCATCATCAAGCTCAAGTGTTTTCTGTGATGTGAGGCATGCAAACTGTGCTGTTGATCATACTAAGCATCACATACATGCACACTGTTAATCTGTGCTAGCCCCTAGCCTCTGTTTGTTTAAATAGCTTTGCCCCAAATACTTGAAGATACATGTCAAGTGTCTTCACTGTTTATGTGGGTTCAGGCAAGTTTGCTCTCTAACAAGTCATGCATTTTTGAAATAGATGATGTTACTTCTTTTAAGGCTCTGGGTACAAAGACTAACAGGAAACTGGACTGAGTCAGACTTACAGTAAAAGTATAAAACAAGAGAGAAGGATGCATGAGAAAGCAGCAGCTAATAATTTCAGGATATTTTTTTAAATAGAGGAGCGTGAAATATTGTTTTTCCTTCTTGATTCCTGTGGCAAAATTTATGAAAGGGAGACTGTAAAACCTCTTTGTTTATTCCATGCACCTGCTCTTTTTCTTTCTCATCTGCACCTTTATGCTGTGTGCCTTGGGTTTTTTCTGATATTTGTTTTTATGTCTTGATTTATTATTTTACTTTTCAAGAGTTTTTTCAGTTACTGATGTTTTGATAATCATTTCCACAGGCCTCTGGATGCATTTCTAAAATGGTATTATCTTTGATTTGTTTTATCTGGTATGCTCTTGTTAGCTCATGTATTTCTTTTCTATCCCACAGAATGTTTTTATGCAACTCAAAAGTCTTCTTTCAGTCTAGTCTTCCTTTCTTTGATATGATTCTATTTCCTGCCCTCTAGTTCAATGCCTGATTAATCAATTTTACTTCAACTGTGAAATGACTAGGATATCTTGCTGAATGAGGCTGACAGTCATTGCTGCTATGTTAGTGTTTAGAACTTCTTTCAAGGTATTTTACTTTAGAGATTTTGCTGGTTAAACATTCTGTCACAGAACATGTAATCGCTTCCACCTTTTCCATTAGAAACCAGATAATACCATTTTTTTAAATGTAGAAAACATTTTTTTTCTTTTTTAGTATAATTCCTTTCAAGAGGCGATCCAGCAGTGAAAACAGGAAAATGATAAGTTCCTTGTCTTAAGGGAAGAACTGAAAGGCTTGTTTTTTTTAGTTAAAGGAGGGACATATGGGTGAAAATGTGAATGAAAGGCCTATGACTATGTAACAACCCATCACCAGGAAGAATGGAACAATCTATTCTCT